>JAVANC010000019.1:23308097-23908097 GCA_033319125.1 Parnassius glacialis
TCGCGTTAAAACCGACGTTAAAACCGCGTAAACACCGTACGTTCATTGAAATGGAAAATCGTGCCTAATACGATATCGTACGACGTCTACAACGCCTGTTGTTTATGTAAAGCTTAACATGGTCATTTATATAACTGTGTGAATTGCAGGCGCTCACCGAGGGAGCGCTATAAAATAATACTTTGTGCTTAAATTGTTTGAGTAACAAACATCGTGTTTCTAGTTGTAAGTCTAATTCAGTGTGTCATAAGTGTCGCAATAGACATCACACTAAGCTACATTTCGAAAACAATGCCGCATCCAGAAGAGCAAACCTGTGACTAACTCTTCACGGACGGGTCAGACAGGTGCATTACACAATTCGCATTTGGCATCTCCGCACAAGTACCCTGATGATGTTACTTTATGATCTCGATACTCGAAAAATAAAGAAATCACTCGCGTTCCTGCTACTGTTCTTCATGGTAACGCATGCGTTATAGTTATAGATTCACAATGAAACAAATTTAGTGTTCATGCATTATTGGACAGCCCGTCACAGATTAATTTTATAATGCATTAATGTTATCAACGCTTAGGATTCATTGCAAATAAGGTTCCTTCATGTCCCACAGTGAAAGGAATTGAAGACTTCAATAAATATGGCGTAAAACAGGGTTGTGTCATGTCTTCCTGGCTGTTCATACTGTATCTCGACAGCTGTTTACAGAAGCTGAAAGATAGCTGTTTGGGTGTGAAATTGGGTGACATAAAAGTAAATTGTCTGCTGTATGCTGATGATGCAGTGCTTATTGCACCATCAGAGGCAGAACTGCAGGCATTAGTCACGTGTATGAAAGAGGAATGTGAAATTAAAGGTCTCCGCTTGAATGCTAATAAAACTAAGGTTCTGGTATTTGAAAGGGACGAAGAGAGAACGAAGTGTGAAATATGGGTAAATCAGGAATGTCTAGAACAAGTAAATGAAATTGTATACTTGGGGAGTGCTTTTAGCCGGGATGGAAGATGTGATTTAGATGTGGACAGGCGTGTCGCTGCCGGGAACAAAGTCAATGGTGCCCTGACTGCGTTAGTCAAAAGGCAAGGCGTAGTGAAGAGTGCACGCCTTGCAATACATAACGCAGTGTTGGTACCGACTTTGTTATATGGCAGCGAAACCTGGGTGTACCAGAAGAAGCATAAAAGCAAGTTGAATGCAGTGGAAATGCGATCTCTTCGTAAAATGTGCGGAGTTACCATGGCAGACCGAAAGCGAAACGAAGAGATTCGCAATATGGCAGGTTTGAAAGATGACCTTATCACAAAAATTGATAAGGGCGTGCTTCGATGGTTTGGGCACGTTGAGCGAATGAGTGAAGACCGAATGGTGAAGAAAATATATAGCGCGAAAGTTAATATTAAAAGGTGTCGAGGTAGACCGAGACTAACTTTCGAAGACCATGTGAGCAAACTGCTCGAAGAGGGGAGGGTCAAGAGTACTCGGATACCTAGACGTGCATGTATGAAGAAGATAATGAATCTGAAAGAAGCGAAAGAGGTATGTAAGGATCGTGACACTTGGCGATCTGTTCTCTCTGGCTACCCCGTCAGGGATTGTGCGTGAAGATAATCAATCAATAAATATAAAAGGTTTGGTAAATATAAAATTTTAAAGCGCTTCGATTGCAAGTTTAACTTGAGTATAAATTCATTGATTGTAGATAAAGTGACCGAGCGTCTGTACACTGTTTCGGTTGATGCTTCCGTAATGACAAATATAAATAATTTGGCTTTAGCGAATGACACTTACGCCGATCCTAGGGACATTGATATGCTTATTGGGGAATGTATATTTCGTCACCTCTTGTTATGCAAGAAAGTTAAGGGTACTCCCTCGTGTATTGAACCTTACGCGTTGGAAACTATTTTACTTTATTACCTAGTCAGGTCAAAAATTCTGTCACATGTTTAATATAAAATAATTGAAACAAGTTTATTCATTATGTAACCATTTATACACTAAAGTGAATTTAACAAAACATAGATTCTTATGACACTAAAGTTTATTCAAAATGACCTCCGTGATTTTGAATACAGGCCTTCAATCTGCGCGGCCTGTCGACTATCACAGCACGAACGAGGTCCATGTCAATATCGGCGGCTGCCTTAATCCAGGATGTCTTGAGTGACTCCAAATTGGGATGAGGCTTTAAGCACGCCTTTTTTTCCAAGTGTTGCCATATCTTGTAATCTAACGGATTCAAATCTGGACTGGAGGAGGGCCAGTCTTCGTGCCGGATGATGTCGATTTCACGCGCCGCCAGCCAGTCTTGTGTGCTCTTCGCTCTATGAGCTGGCGTCGAATCTTGTTGGAATACCCAGTGCCTGTTATTGAACATGGTATCAGAAACACGTTCCACAAGGTTCGTCAGGACTATATTTTGATATACAACTGTATTCGTTTTTACACCTTTCTCACAAAAATGTACCTATGTTAAGCCCCAATAAGAAACTCCCAACCATACCATGGGCGAGGATGGAAAATGACCTCGTTGGACACGCAGAATACAGTTGCTCGCTTCTTCACTACTGTGTTCGTACACCTTATCATTTTGTTTGTTGTAGCTCTCTTCTACGGTAAAAATTTATTCATCCGAAAAAAGGATTTCCCGATATTTTTTTCCCGCGTACCGCTTCAACAAAGCGCGTAATCTCTTCAGTCTCAGGTCTATTAGACGAGCATTCAAACGATGTCCTGTTTTTCTTCGATATGCCCGAAGCCCTAAGTCTTCATTTAACACCCTTTTTACCGTGGTTCTGCTTAACCCCATCTGAAGGGCCAACAGTTTCTGCTTACGATTGGGATTTCTTTGAATTCGCGCCTTCACAGCTTTTACCACAGCTGGAGACCTAACAGACCGAGGGCGACCACTTCTTGACCTGTCATCTACACTAGAGTCTTCATTGTATCGTTTGATGGTACGATAAACGAATCTTTTGGTTATATTCAAATTTTTCAGCATGTCAAAAATTTGAATTGGCGCGTAACCGCAACGATGCAACGCAATAACTGCAACACGGTCTTCTTTAAGCGTCCACTCCATATTTAAAAACGAGTAAAATTCTAAAAAGTATACAGTTTTATTTTCATGAACAATTCGAAATTCGAATTCAATAAAGTATTTTGTGGCCAGCATTCTAAAAGAAAAGTTTTTACTGTGTGACAATACTTATGACCTGACTGTGTATATTCGTAACAAATCGCATCTAAATAATAATAATAATAATATGGCGTAGGGAAGTGACGACCCCACCGCCCGCTGACGTAACAGTTAAGTGACAAAACTACTACGTCAGTGCAGTCAGTCAGCGCCTTGCCAAGAGGTGTGTGCGCCGTGCCTCGACAGAATTGAAGGTGCAAAGGTCCGTCTGAGCTTATGGCGACACCATAAAACGGTGCCGGGCCTGGGCGTATCCCGTTAATAGACGCCCATAATATGGATGATGGACAATAAAAGAGTACGCAAAGGGCCGCTGCCTGGAGGTCGCCAGGGCGCGTCTGGAGCTGGCGCTGGACGCGACAGCATGCGGGTCGCCAGCCAAGCGCAGCGGGCTGCAAGACTACCTAGTAGCCGTCCGCATCCATCATCCCCACCAGAGGGCTTGGTGTCGGCTGGGTCTTCTCTGACTCAGCAAGCGGCACCCGCCGCTGGTGGAACACGTCGCATGAGTTGGACGAAAATTATGAACGCAAACGCATTGCGAGCGTATTTTAGGATGCATGTTTATTTTATTTTTTATTTTAGAATGCACATCCTTATTCTTATTAAAGCTATTTATGTTTTTATGTACATACATTAGATTTTCATAAATATATTGCGATGCCAAAGTTAATATGTTTATTTCTTTAAATTTTCGTCTGAGGGACTCTTTACAATTTAGATTATAAATCGCCCGAACGGCTCTCTTTTGCAAAACAAATATAGCTTCAATATCAGTCGCATTACCCCATAGCAAAATTCCATAAGACATTACGCTATGAAAGTAACTAAAATACACTAATCTAGCTGTCTCAACATCTGTGAGACTTCTAATCTTTCTTACAGCATATGCTGCAGAACTAAGTCTGCTTGCTAATTTAGATATATGGGGGCCCCATTGAAGTTTCGCGTCAATAGTAATACCGAGAAAAACAGTGGTATCCACAAGACTCAACTCCTCCCCATTTAATAGCACATTGGTATTCGAATGTTTTACATTAGGTATTGTAAATTCAATACACTTTGTCTTATTGCCGTTTAAGAGCATATTGTTGGCGTTAAACCAATGTACTAATTTCGATAGAGCATTATTTACATCGTCATAATTAATTAACTGCCGTTTGAGTTTGAAAATTAAAGAGGTATCGTCAGCAAATAATACTTTGTCGTGATTGTCCCCTACAAGATAAGGTAAGTCATTAATATAGATTAAAAACAGGAATGGGCCAAGAATCGAGCCCTGAGGAAAGCCCATTGATACTACCGATCCGGAGGAACCTTTACCATTTATCACGACTTTTTGAGTTCTGTTACTTAAATAAGTAATAATTAATTAATTAATACATTAATATGCTACCATTCCACTTTCTTCTGGGAAAGAAACTGGAATGGTAGCATATCGGGCTCGGATGCATCGCTTTTTCGCAGAGCTGGAGCCATCTGGTTATGTTTGTAATAGAGCAAAACCTGGCAGACCAAGTTCGGTACATCCTGCACTACAACATATTTGGTGACGCCGAACTCGAACAACTACGACGTGAGGCTGTTCCCTCATCGGATGAAAATGCTACAGCTGGTAATGCGACGCCACTAACTGCAGAGCAATCTGCACACGTAGATGCCGCAGCAGATATTCCAGTTGTAGTAGATTCAGACGATGATGAAATAGTCTCCCACAAACTAGAGCAAATGAGGAGCATATTGGAAGAGGCTATTTTGGAAACGCGCAATACGCCTCTCGAAAATCGACGGCGACTTCCCCGCATACTCTTAAGCAAGCGGAATCGGGCTGTCGTGAGGGCTCTCAACCGAATGCTGGTGATCTATTTGGAAGCCAGCCAGGACGTTTGCGAGACGGACCTAATTCTTTTTGGCACCGCACTGGCAGTTTGCCGTATAATTGGCGCCAAACTTCCCACGTCTGGACGCGCTACGTAAAGAAGCGCTATCCTAGCCTGGAGAAGAAGGATTAAGGACCGCATCGCAAAAGCAAGGGCCCTCATCGGCAGACTGATAAGCTTCAGGTCAGGCAATAATAGGCCGAAAATTCTGCGCACCGTCAGGGTGGAGTTTGTTGGGACAAATATTAGTTTGTCATAGCCGGATATAACGCAAAAACTGACGGAGCGCATAGACGACCTGAAGCAGAGAATCGCTGCTTGGGGGAAGTGGATTCGGCGATATACTGAGAGGTCGACACGGTTCAACCAAAATTATCTCTACCAGAGAGACCAGAATAGGCCCTATGAATTATTGTAGCGGCCAATGGTACGTGGAACGGGCCCAGCACCGCATCAGGTCAACACTATCGCATTCTGGCGCGGCCTGTGGTCAGATCCCGTAAACCACAGCGAAGGTCCTTGGACGGAAGTTGTGGCGAGTCAGTGTGCGAATGTTACGCCCATGAATCCCGTCATTATAACACCGAATGACGTAGCTGAAGCTGACCGTAGGGCCGCGAACTGGAAAAGTCCGGGATTTGACTGCATCACTACTGGTTGAAGAGGTTCGTGGTGTGTCACGCTGTGCTCGCCCGACAGTTCCAAGAGGCTCTCGACCAAAAGACACTACCAAGCCTCTTCACTACTGAGATCACTCATTTCCTTCCTAAAGGCCGGGATTCCATAGAACCGAGCAAATACCGCCCCATAACGTGTCTACCTACCATATACAAGACGCTAACATCCATTTTGAGCGCAAGAATCACTCGTCACCTGAACTCAAACCAGGTGATGTTGCGCGCTCAAAATGAATGTTGGAGCGATGGTCGTGGAACTAAGGAACCACTCCTAATTGACGCGGTCATTGGCAAGGTAGTTAAACGCAACCGTCGGAATCTCTCCGCCGCCTGGATAGACTACAAAAAGGCATTCGACTCGGTGCCTCATACATGGCTTAAGAGAGTACTCGAGCTGTACAAGTTTGACTGTACAGTTCGAGAATTCCTCGGGCAGTGTATGGGGTAGTGAAGTACGATCCTTTGTTATCTAGGCGAGCGGATGATGGCTGCGGAGAATCACATAAGGTTAAGAAGGGGTATCTTCTAAGGCGATTGTTTGAGTTCAATCTGGTCCTGCCTCTCTCTGAAGCCCCTCAGTACCTTACTGGAGAGTTCTGGGAGGGAATTTCAGCTTCGGAAAGGAGGTACAAAAGTGAGCCAACTTTTCTAAATGAATGATCTCAAGTTATTCGCCTCCAGTCGCTCTCATCTTATGGAATTGCTCAATATCACTTTTGATTTTAGCAATTCTATTAGAATGGAGCTGGGGACGGATAAGTGTGCGGTCCTCCATGTCGAAAGAGGTATCGTTGCTAATTCTGAGGGCATAGACTTATCTATGCCCATCAACATAAATACCCTATCCTAGGTTGAAACATACCGATAGAATAGAATAGAATAATTTTTTATTTAATATACATTACATGTGTAATTATTATTGAAAGTCATTTTTTACTTTACCATTGTTTCGAAAAAAACCCTCTGTCCTGGGAAGAACCAGCAAGAAACCCAGCGGGACTATTTTTTTTTAAATAAATTTTACGATATAAATGATTACGAACTATTTACAAAATTTATTTTAGAAACTGCTTGAAAGCGACCACCTCATTCCCAGGGGTTATTATCACCCATGTATTCATTTATACTATAATAACCCTTTTTATACAGTTTCAGCTTAATAAAACATTTAAACTTGGTAATAGAGACAACCTGTATACTTTCCGGGACCTTGTTGTAATAGCGTATACATTGCCCCAAGAATGAATTACTGACTCTGTGGAATCGAAAAACTGGCATCACTAGCTTGTGTTTGTTCCTAGTGTTTACAGAATGCACATCACTTTTTTTACTAAAACTACCTTTGTTTTTCTGAACATACATTAAATTTTCATAAATATACTAAGAGGCCAAAGTTAATATATTTATTTCTTTAAATTTATCTCTAAGAGACTCTCTCGGTTTTAAATTGTAAGTAGCTCTAATGGCGCTCTTCTGTAAAACAAAAATAGTTTTTGAATCAGCCGCATTTCCCCATAGCAAAATCCCATAAGACATTATGCTATGAAAATAACTAAAATAAACTAATCTAGCTGTCTCGACACTAGTGAGACCTCTAATCTTTTTTACAGCATAGGCTGCAGAACTTAGTCTGCTTGCTAATTTGGATATATGGGGGCCCCACTGAAGCTTTGCGTCAAGAGTGATGCCAAAGAAAACAGTAGATACAACAGGGCTCAATTCCTCCCCATTTAAAACACATTGGTATTCAGATTTTTAACATTCGTTGTTGTAAATTTAACACAATTAGTTTTATTTCCCTTCAAATGCAGATAATTAACGTTAAACCAATGCACTAATTTTGATATAGCATTATTCACTTCGTCACATTTAAATGATTGACGTTTAAGTTTAAAAATCAAGGAAGTATCATCAGCAAATAATACTATATCATGACTATGCCCTACAAGGTGAGGTAAGTCATTAATATAAACGAGAAACAGGAAAGGACCGAGAATCGAGCCCTGAGGGACACTCATTAGTACAGGTGACCCGGAAGAACTTTTACCATTGATAATAACCTTCTGCTTTCTATTACTTAAATATGAAATATTAAGTTTAAGCGCTGTGTTCTTGACACCATAGTACTGTAGCTTCCTGATTAAAGTCTCATGGTGAACACAGTCGAAGGCCTTGGAAAGGTCACAAAATATACTTAGAGCATCCTCTGAATTCTCCCATGCACAAAAAATAAGTTTAATAAGCTCAACTCCAGCGTCAGTTGTCGAGCGACCCCTTGTAAAACCGAATTGATTTTTATGTAGCAACTTATTAATATTAAAGAAACTTAACATCTGATCTAAAATTATTTTTTTCAAATATTTTACTAAATGTTGGTAGTACAGAAATCGGTCTAAAATTGGCGGGGTCTAATGTACTACCAGATTTAAATATAGGTATGACTTTACTATGTTTCATTAAATCAGGCAACACACCAGATTCGACGTTTATATTAAATAAATTGGCTAGATAAGGTGCTATTATATCTATTATAGATAAAATAACTTTAACGAAAATCCCCCATAAGTCTGCCGTTTTCTTAACATCAATAGTTTTAAAATATTTAACGATACCTTTTGGCAGTACTCTATGGAATTTAAAAGTATTTGAACAAGCCTTTACATTTTGTTTTAGCAATGATTCGGCGACAGTAGGAGAAGAATTTAATGATTTTATGGTCAAAAAAGGAACATCAGTAAAATGTTACTCAAAAGCAATAGCAACTTCTTGATCAGATCGTGTTAAATTATTGTTAATATTCAATTGAAAATCTGAGTTGCGCGGTTTGACCTAGCCCGTTTCACTATTTATTATTCTCCAGGTCATTTTAATTTTGTCGGATGCAGTTTTAATTTTGTTGCTTAAATGTAAATCCTTGGCAGTGGAGTACACTTTTTTAAATATTTTAGAATATGTTTTTACATAAACTCTAAACATAACACTACTATTATTACCTGCGTTTGTCACAGAACATAGGTATCAATGAGGCGGATAATTCAATGAGGGTGATATTTATGTATATTTACAATTTTCATTTATAATTATATATTTATACTGCCCAACAAGATGAGAAAACTTTATAGATACCCCAATAATAATAACTGAATTAATGGATGATCTCAAGTTATTCGTCTC
Source organism: Parnassius glacialis (assembly GCA_033319125.1). NCBI lineage: Eukaryota > Metazoa > Arthropoda > Insecta > Lepidoptera > Papilionidae > Parnassius > Parnassius glacialis. Next base: position 23,317,029 of record JAVANC010000019.1, read on the forward strand.
CAGTTGCTCCCATCTTATGGAATTGCTAAACATAACTTGCGATTTTAGCAATTCTATTAGAATGGAGCTGGGGAGTCTTTTGTCGGGAGTTCGTTTCTCATGTATACCATTGGTACACTCAGGTGGACTCAGACTGAACTGAACGCTCTGGATGGAAAAGTCCGCACTGTTATAACGTCCCACAGGATGCATCATCCGAGATCGTCAGTAATGAGGCTGTACTTGCCGCGGAAACATGGTGGGTTTTAAGCGCTCTTACAATGCATAATCGCGAAGTGTGCAGCCTTCGTAATTACTTGCTGACAAAATCTGATGATCCTTTCATGAGCTTTTCGTAGACACAGTTGCCTTTCTCCACTGGCTATGTTTTGGTGACCTCTTCGAGGAAGCCAAGGGTTATGTATGTGCAATACAGGATCAGATTATTAATACCAACCACTTTTGGAGATACATCCTGAAAGATGGCGCCGTCGATGTCTGTCGAGCTGATCACCATTCCGGTGAGTCACTTAGGCATATCAACTTCGGTTGTTTGGCTCTTTCTAACTCTGAGTATTTGCACATACACAATCTAGTAGCCAGGATTATACACCAGGAGCTTGTTCTGAAATACGGTCTCGTAGATCTGAAACTGCCTTAATCTAAGTACTTGCCGAAAGCCGTGCTCAAAAATGACCGCGCCAGGCTCTACTAGGACCGGGCCACCATCACAGACAGGACTATTCTTGGGAATAAGCCTGAGATTGTGCTGATGGACCGGGCAAAGACAAGGATATTTTTGGTCGACATTACCATTCCGTATGACGAGTACCTCATGAAAGCTGCAACAAATAAGCGCACGAAATATCTGGACCTGACTTACGAGGTGACCGACATGTGGGGTGAACTGCCGACCGAAATTATACCTGTAGTCATTTACGCCAACAGGTTAATACCAGTCAGCCTCTCGGGTCATCTGAAGCGACTGGGACTCCGTGACAAACCGCTCTAAGCTCAATTGTATCGTCCGCATCGTCCGCCGGTTTCTTTCCCGTACCCTCTAATCGTTAGTCGTTCGGTCCCGATCTCCCGTCTCGGTTCCCTTCCGAGGACTTCCATCTGGTTGGTTTTTTATTTATTTATGTATTTATTTTATTTTATTGATATTTATGTATGTTTATCATTTTCATTTACAACTATACATGAACATATCAGCGGTCACCACAAACTTGACCATACCCTGTATTTACCGATATAGGTGGAACATAACTACTAACATCCACTAACAGCTTGGCTAACTCTCCCCAACTAATGACCCCAAACCCAAACCAATGAATTATTATTATTGAAAATAATTATGATATTAACAAGAAATAAACGGCCCCAAGTGCTCCGCGGACCCAGTAGCAGCACTGGTCATGACGGAAGTCAGCCTGAGACTGGGTCTAGGGGTGCGAAGAATCACCGAGCGGCGAAAGCAACCCATCGAACGACGAAAGCGACACATATGGACTCCGACATGTAAAGCGACATAATCTCATTGACATGCTCACCTTTTCATAAGTTCGAGTCACCTATATCATCTCCTTGTTCATACCAGCCTTAAACGAGATCAGACTCTGTATCACATATGTCTGAGGACGTTGTCTGTCGGTCTTGTCTGTCTGTCTGTGTGGCTGTCGCCACTGAACCTGCACTCGCCCCAGGCATAAATCGTGCTCACGCAAGAAGCACAGAAGAAATTAATAAATTCATCCGGCGCACGTTTCTCCTAGCCACTATATTAAATACTAGCAAAACATACCTCGATTATCTACATAAAGAATTTTCTAATATGTATCCGCAGATGCACGCATCAAAACAAAGATTGGGAGATCAGTGCAGAGCTATACTTAGAAATAAATTACTTCCCTAAAAAATATTAGATCACATAAGGAATGAAGTTGAATTGCAGGTTTTTAACCTTGTTACTATAAGAGATTTGAGTGCAGGCTAGTAAAATAGGAGGTAGGGAAGACAGGTAATTTTTTCTGAATGGCATGAGTATTTTTTGGATTAATCGTTAAATTACAACGTTTACTCCAGTACGAAATATAAGTTAGATCAGCGTTAATACGTAGTGTCAACTGCTTTAGACAAATCTTCAAGAGAGGACTAAATATAGATTTGGAGATCATCAGCATACAAGTGGTATAGGAAGAGGACAAATTATGACTTATAGAGTTAATGAAAATTACAAACAGGAGAGGAGACAACACGCCACCTTGTGGTACGCCAGCCGCTGTAGTAGTCCAGGTGGAAGAAACATCTTGCACCTGAATGCGCTGTCGGCAACCAAACAAGTAACTTGGAAATCAGTCAACTACAGTTGGAGATGTGTTGAGAAAGCGCAGGATGCCCAATAAGATATAAAAGTCTACTGTGTTAAATGCATTACTAAAATCAAGTAACGTAAGAATGGTAAGCTTTTGTTTCTCCATACCATACCGAATATCATCAGTGATTTGTAAAAGTGCAGTAGCCGTACTATGGCCAGGACGGAAACCAGATTGCAAAGGATTTTAAAGATTATGTTTTAAACGATAGGTGCTTAATTGATTGTGCAGAAGACGTCCAAGAACTTCGGGAATTTTCAAAAACATACAGTCGAATTGAGTACCTACTCCTATTTGAAGGCGGTAGAAAATTAAAATAACTAGGAGAACAATTAATTGTGAATTGGATAAGGTCTTACCGCGCTGCTCGGATTTTCAATTCAATATTAACAATAATTTAACTCAACCTGATCAAGAAGTCGCTATGGTTTTTGAAAAACATTTTACTAATGTTCCTTTTTTGACAACAAAATCATTAAATTCTTCTCCTACTGTCGAATCATTGCTTGAACAAATTTTAAAGGCTTGTTCAAATACTTCTAAATTCCGTAGAGAATTGCCAAAAGATATCGTAAAATATTTTAAAACTGAATAGAATCTGGGATGTTTCCTTATATAATTAATCATATTTAAATCTTGTAGTATATGAGACCCCGGCAATTTTAGAGCAATTTCTGTACTACCAACATTTAGTAAAATTTGAAAAAATAATTTTAGCTCAGACGTTAAGATTTTTAATATTTCTTACGTGGTAGAGCCATGCTGCCGCTATATTAGTGGTATAGTTGTAGCACGAATGGGTCGGCTCGACCACGCTCTCACAGAATAACAGCATAAATAGCAGCTTAATACTGCTGTGTTTCGTATGGTGAGTGTAGAGAACTGGCGACCCTTTTTACTGGAAAAGAGGCATTCCGTCTTATTCCTCACGGATGACAACGCATCTGCATTTTAATTCGTAAACGAAGATAGATTGAACTTTGTGCTCGTTTGTCACCCTTATTCTATAAAAATAATAGTGTAGAAACATTGGCCAATTAATTTTACTGTGTTTTATCTTTATATAAAGAAATTTTATCAATAATTAAAATATTGAATTATTTGTTTGAAGGTCTAATGAACGCTAGAGAAACGACGAATGCAAGACGTTGTCGATAAATAAAATGTTTTTAGAAATTATCAATTACCTTGTAGTGGCGGTGCATGAATATCCATATGGATCTCGTGGATACCATAAAAGACTTGAGGAAAAGGGTTATTTTTAAATAACCGTGAACATCGTTCCGGTTACGAAACAGTCACGGTGAAAAATAATCGTGACTTTGTCACTACTTGTAAAATTAGAACGACTTATAACGTGACTTTATATGCATTTTAGATTTAGCTGAACGTTGAAGTTACAGCAGCCTATTAGTTCTGTAGTAGTAGTCTAGTATGGGCACAGGCCTCCTCTCATTTTTGAGCGGATTTTAGGGCGAGGAAATATCCGCCGCGCTGCCCTTGTGCGTGATGGCGAACTTCACGTGTCTTCGAAATATTGCATGCCTTAGCGCAAAGCGCGTACGCATGTTCTACTAGCGCCTAAAAATTAAGATTCCAACGTTTTGTCGCATCTAGCAATCATATTATACATATAAATGATATAAAAAGTACATTGTTAAAAAGATAAATGATTGTTGAACATATTAATATCTTTTTTAAAAACAAATGCTATTTTTACATAAAAAGGGGTTTTAGTGGCTTATGCGCCGTTAACACGATAACTTTTGAAAATATCAATTGTTTAACTCAATCTATTTTTTAATCTCTTCATTTATCACGTGGGAAGCCATGGAATCTAAATGGCAGTTTAATTTAATTTTGTTTAGTTATAATTAATTTTTTTCGCCTCTAAAATGGCGAAATTTTCATTGGTTTGATAGCCTTGTTTGTAGCTATTAATTTATAATATTTTAATAAACAGGCCGAAGCCGCACAGAGTACTTTATTCCGGCCTCAAATGCCGTCGTGAGTGGTTGGTAGTTACAGCGGCTCGTGCTGAAAAATATCGATTGCGAAATACAAAATATTCAAAAAACAAATTTGATTTATATTTGACCAAGGTTATTATTATTTTTATATTCAAAGATTTTTATTACGATATTTTGTTTCGCTAAAAGCACGCAGGATTTATGTATAAATAAATATACTTACATGTCTTTATAGACCTGAAGGTGTGTCGGTTTCTGCTACTGGAACTTCTCGACGAGGAAAACTAGATGTGCCGAGTTTGCCCTTGTTTTGTTAGTTATGATGAGACCTTACCTCCGGACTTGATAGAGTGACTTGAAAGTGTACTTTGATGACTGCTACTGAAACTCCTCGACGAGGGGAACTAGATGTGCCGAGTTTGGCCTCGTTTTATTAGTTATAAATAGACCTTACTTCCGGACTTGATAGAGTGACTTGAAAGTGTACTTTGATGACTTCTACTGGAACTTCTCGACGGGGAGAACTAGATGTGCCGAGTTTAGCCTCGTTTTGTTAGTTATGAATAGACCTTACCTTCGGACTTGATAGAGTGACTTGAAAGTGTACTTTGCTGACTTCTACTGGAACTCCTCGACGAGGAGAACTAAATGTGCCGAGTTTGGCCTCGTTTTGTTAGTTATGAATAGACCTTACCTCCGGACTTGATAGAGTGACTTGAAAGTGTACTTTGATGACTGCTACTGAAACTCCTCGACGAGGGGAACTAGATGTGCCGAGTTTGGCCTCGTTTTATTAGTTATAAATAGACCTTACTTCCGGACTTGATAAAGTGACTTGAAAGTGTACTTTGATGAATTCTACTGGAACTTCTCGACGGGGAGAACTAGATGTGCCGAGTTTAGCCTCGTTTTGTTAGTTATGAATAGACCTTACCTTCGGACTTGATAGAGTGACTTGAAAGTGTACTTTGCTGACTTTTACTGGAACTCCTCGACGAGGAGAATTAGATGTGCCGAGTTTTGGCCTCGTTTTGTTAGTTGTGATAAGACCTTACCTCCGAACTTGATAGAGTGACTTGAAAGTGTACTTCGGTGACTGTTACTGGAATTTTTTGACGAATAGAACTACAATTTACATTTTTTTAATCGTCATGTCGGTCGACCTAGTCGGTGATCTGTTCTAGTACATGGTACACGTAACTTGTTTGATAGTGGCAGTAATGGCAAATATACCCCCTATGAGGCAATATATGGGGAAGAGCCATGTTAAAAGATAATTTAAAATTTAAAATTTTGTACATCCGATTTCAATATAAATTATTAAGAATAACTCAAAAATTGTTGATCAAATTTATAAGCTAATTTGATCAAGGTTTAATCATGAGAAGCACCAGCTTTCAAATAAAAAAAAATATCAAAATCGGTTCACCCAGAAAAAAGTTATGAGGTATACATAAAAAACAGAAAAAAAAATACAGTCGAATTGAGTACCGTCTCCTCTCCTTTTGAAGTCGGTAGAAAATAGGCAAGATCCTATTTTATCTTTTATTCATACATATTTCACTGCAACAAGTTCTTTGACTATGCAAATGCAAACGCAAATATTGTCAGAAAACCGTGCTTTAAACATGTTATTTTGTAAAAGTTTCGTCAGTGCAAACTAAGAGACTTATAAGTATGAAGCTTTCAGCTCAGTCATAATAACGTTTTTATCTTTTTGTTAACATGCGGTTGAGTTTCAATGAACTATACCCGCAAATGTTCGACATTTCTAGTGAAAAGAGAGCTGATTTTTTTTTGTCGTATTACAGCAAGTGAATACTTGTGTTTTTGATATAATACAATACAATATAATACAATACTGCCACAAGGGGTTGACGTAAATGGTATTGTTCAAATATTACTTGTATAAAATTATAGGAAATGTCTCATGCTTTTTAACTCCAATTTTCGCAAAACATTCTCTAAATGTAAATGTTATTTGTTTCGATATTAAAATAAGGACAAAGCCTAAAATTATTACTGATTATTTCTTATGCTATCTGCTTTCGTTTATAAAGTGTGGGTTTTTAGCATTGAATTACATGCCACATTTTTGTATCCCAACATACAATAAAACTAAATCGCCGATCTAGTTTCAGATAAGTGGCGGTAGAAATATCTCATTTGTTTTCAGATCTCTCTTATTAAGAAAACACTTAATTATGTATAAATTACGATTATCCGAAAAATAAATTCATAAATATGGTACTAGCAAGCCAGTTTTTTATTTTTACAAAGCTGAAGTAGCAAACGGAATCACACTCTACCTGATGGTGAGAAGCTACTAAAACTAAAACAAGTGGGAGATTACCATTCTAATAATAATCTTATAAATCTCTTAAATAATACATATACTATTAATAATACAGAGTTATGTAAGGTGGATCTAATTAAAGATCTAGGAGTTATACTAGACGCAAAACTTGATTTTAACAATCACATTAACTATATTACCAACAAAGCATTTTGTATATTTGGTTTTATTATTCGCTCTTGTAGTGAATTCGTTCGATCCAATTCATATATCTACTTGTTTAATTCTCTGATCAGACCGATATTGGAGTACGCCTCCATCATTTGGAACCCATTCTATGGGATATACAATCTTCAGTTAGAGCGTATCCAACGTAAATTCTTAAAAACCGTTAACTATAGATGCTATCACAGTTCGTATTCAAGTTATATTAATTTATTAAACAAATTTTAGCTCCTACCTCTTTACAAAAGAAGGATACTTATAAATAATTTATATTTGTATAAACTATGTCACAATGATATCGATTGTATTCAACTCACTAATCAAATATTCTATCGCGTTCCAAGTGGTTCACAATGTATTCGTGAGAAATACTCACAATAACTATTTATGACAAAAATCTGTCGTACTAATGCTGGTCTTCGTTCCCCATTAAGACGCATAGTGCAATCATATAATGATTACTTTAGCGATATTGATATTTTTACTGCCTCAAATATGTGCTTTAAAAAATATGTTAAGAATAAATTACAAGTATTACAAATTTAAAATTTTATTTGTGCGTTTAATACTTATTTTTTTTTCGTGATAGTCATTTTTTCTCTTCAACTCGTTACTTATTACTTATTGTTTATACTAATATGTGATATACGGTGTTGAATGTATATATATTATACTCTTTTTTGATAATACTTTTATAAATAACTTTGTACATTTGTTTGTATATCTTAATCGTATTATCTTAAATAAAATAAAATAAAATAAAAACATTCTACCTTCATTTGTTCATATTTTCTTTTATTTTTTACCCTCATTCCCTACAATAATTTTATAAAAGAAATTCCGAGGAAACTATCCATGGCAGTAATATATTTTTCTAAAGTTTTGAAAGGCTTGAAAATACAACTTTCCAATCTAATTCTTGGGTAAGATTGTTTAAGTTTATTCGGTAGACTCACCTCTTCAAAGATGGTTGGGATTTTGTACATTTTAAATTAAAAAAATTGTAGCTTATTCCCGGGAAAATGTTCTATGAATATTTTTTAATTATTTTAGGATATCATGTCGAAATTTAGTAAATTTTTGAAGTTATTCAGATTCGTGCAGCAAACTTTTTCTTGATATTTTTACCGCTTTCTTAACAATCATTTTTCGATAGTCCTTGTAAGTAAAATGTACATCACTAGTTACGCACACAATGACAAAATCAAAATTTTGCACGCATTTTTGAGCTGTCAGGTCGTCTACACACCAGTATATTCTAAGTCAATATCATATATATGTCGTCCCTAACTGGCAAAAGTATGCCTTGCGTGCAGCCTTGTAAAACTTCGTAATATTTTTTAATTTCTAGGGTTCCGTAGCTGAATAATTTTCTTATAATATGAAAAAAAATAAAAGAATTAGAGTGACAAACGAGAACACAGTTCACATGATGGTAAGTGGATTCTGTGGCAGATTTTCACACCATATATAGGTAGGGAATAATGGGGATCCAAAAAAAATATTCGTCTATATGCAGCACGTACGTCGAAGAAAGAATGTTTTTCTCATAGAGGTGCACTAATCAAAAAACTGCAACATAATTAACCATAAACATTTATTAATATAATTTCTTATTGGAGTTTATTTTACTATTAGAATAAAGTATGTAGCAAAATTGCAAACTATCTTTATCTCAGTTTCAACGCACTCCCCTTGCTGCATCAGCCAGTATCGGAATCCTTGGCGTCAACATATCGAATAGTGTGCAGTTTCGTGGTCACTTGGAAGGGAAGGCCAAATTGGCCTCTAAAAAGCTTGGTGTGCTCAGCAGAGCGAGACAGTATTTCATGCCGACACATCGCTCGCAACTTTACAAAGCGCAAGTTTGGCCCCACATGGAATACTGTTCTCATCTGTGGGCCGGGGCACCCCAGTGCCAGCTCCTTCCACTTGACCGCATCCAGCGCAGAGCGGTTCGAATCGTCGACAACCGAGTTCTTTCTGACCTGCTCGACACACTGGCACTGCGTAGAGATGTTGCATCTCTTTGCATATTTTATCGCATCTATCACGGGGAGTGCTCTGAGGAATTGTTCGGACTAATTCCAGCCGCTCAATTTCACCATCGCACATCGCGACAAAACTCGTGTTACCATCCATACCATCTGGATGATTGGCGGTCCACCACTGTGCGATTTAAAAGAAGTTTTCTCCCTCGCACGACTTCCTTGTGGAATCAATTACCACCAGCGAATTTTCCGGGCCGATACGACTTAGGAATCTTCAAGAAAACAGCTTACACCTTTCTAAAAGGTCGGCAACGCATCTGCAATTCCCCTGGTGTTGCGGTTGTTCATGGGCGGCGGTAGTCACTTACCATCAGGTGAGCCGCATGCTCGTTTGCCCCCTATTCTATAAAAAAAAAGAAAAAAGGAGAGCTCACAACCTTTTTTACAATAAATTATTTCTCTTTGTAGAAAAAATACACAGCTAACAACATTTGCGTGTACTTTTCTTTTTATTCCCTAAAACATAATAAAAAGTTGAAAATTAAACCTCAACTAGATTTCAGGACATCATATTAATAACGTGTAACGGCTACATACAAACTCGTTTTTATTTTAATTATATATTAGCAATAGGTAAGGGAATGAATATGTTTTGCAATGCTCTAAAGAATTGACATCGTAGTCTTGTTTAATACCTTTTTAGTACACGTTTCCTAAAGCAGATCAGTTTGGTTTTAGTTCATCATCATCATCATCATTACAGCCCTCACAAGTCCACTGCTGCCACGGCTATGTTAGCCTCCCCCAAGGAATGCCACAAAGCACGGTCCTGAGCCACCTGCATCCATCGACTTCCTGCATGTCTTACCAGGTCGTCACTCCATCTAGTGGAGGGTCGCCCTACACTTCGCCTACCGGTACGAGGCTGCTACTCGAGAACCTATCTTCCCCATCGGTTGTCGGTTCTTCGAGCTTATAGCCGGCCCATTGCCACTAACAGCTTACTAATCCGTTGGGCTATGTCGGTCACTCTGGTTCTACTGCGGATATCCTCATTTCTACGTTTATCAAGCAAAGAAACTCCGAATATAGCCCTCTTCATAGCTCGCTGAGCGACCTAGAGCGTGATTATACGGCCAGCAGTGAAAAACCACGTTTCAGATCCATAAGTCATTACTGGAAACACGCACTGGTTGTGCAATCTCGTTTTCAGGATTTGAGGTATATCTGACGGAAAGATGTGTCGTAGTTTCTTGAACGCTGCCCAGCCGAGTTGAATCCGTCAATTGACCTCTTGGTCGAAGTTGGACTTTCCTAGTCAGACTATTTGTCCCAGGTAAACATAATCGTCAACACCTTCGAGTTTAGTGCTCCTTACATCTATCTGCATATGTGTGACATGGACATTAAACATGACATTTGTTTTGTCCATGTTCATCTTAAGACCTATCCGTTGGGAGAGACTATTGAGGTCATTGAGCATAGTGCTTAGATCCTCCAGCGATTCTGCCATAAGTACTATATTTTCGGCAAATCGAAGGTGAGTGATGTATTCACCATTGATGTTAATACCGCATACTTTCCAGTTCAGTAACTTCTTCTAATGCAGCCGTTAAGAGTTTCGGGGATATAACGTCACCCTGTCTTACACCTCTCTGCAGTTGAATATGTTTCGTACTCTGATTCTGTACTCGGATAGCCATCGTAGCCCTACTTTACAAATACTTCAGCACTTCGGTATACCGACAGTCAACTTGGCACCGCTGAAGGGACTGTAGCACCACCCAAATTTCGACGGAATCAAAGGCTTTCTCATAGTCCACATACGCAAGGCAAAGTCTTCTGTACAATTTGCCGAAGGCTGTGTATGTGGTCCGTGGTACTAAAGGCTTTCCGAAAACCGGGTTGTTCGCGAGGCTGGAAGTCGTCTAGTCTGCGTACGAGACGATTCGTAACGACTCTCGAAAACAGCACGTAGACGCGGCTCAGAAGGGAAATTGGTCTGTAGTTCTTCCAGAGAGCGTTGTCACCTTTCTTGAAAAACAAGACCACCGCACTTCTGCTCCACGCCTCCGGTGTAATGCCACCATGGAGGACGGAATTAAAGAGCTTCTGAAGGACTTCAAGTACCGGTTTTCGACCCGCTTTCAGAAGATCCGCTTTAATTTCATCCTCGACTGGGGCCTTGCTGTTTTTAAGGTGCTGGAGAGCCATTCTAATCTCGCTCAGACTGACGTCCGGGATATCTTCGGAATAGTGTCGGATGAGACTCGCTCTTGGATCGTTATTCATACTTGCATGTGGCTCCAACGATGACGTGTACAGCTGCCCATAGAACCTCTCAATCTCACTCAAAATCGCAGGTGTCCAGGAAAAGATGCTGCCATATTCGGTCTACAGCTTTGACAGTTGGCTCTTTCTGGCAGATAGATCTCTGACAAAGACTTTGGAGCCTTGGTTACGCTCGATCGCTTCTTCAATACAAGCTGTATGAAGTTGCGCAAGACCCGCCGCATGCATTTGCAAATATGTCTTTTCAGTTGCCTGCCTGTATGCTGTCAAATCTAATGAAGACTGCAGCTTCATTTTCCGTCTAACAGCCATGGGATTCAGAGCGTGATCGGAGAGTTTTTGTGTTCTTCTGCGGCGGGTCTTGCAAAACTTAGCTCCGACCGCATGGACAGTTTCCACGAGCTTGTCATTCATATCGTCCACTGCATTGCAATCTTCTAGGCACTGAAAACGGTTTCGTAACTCGAGCTTAAAGGTTTCGGGATTTTGGAGTAGAGCACGAGGGGAACGAAGCGTTGACTTCATTAGACGAGACCTGTCCAACTTAACGTTTAGGTACAGTGTGGCTCTCACCATTCGGTGATCGCTACCAGTTTCCACCCTCGCGATCACTGAGACATCACTGAACAGTTGTCGTCTGGTCGTCATAATGAAGTTGATCTCATTTTTTGTCGAACCGTCGGGGCTTAACTAGATCCACTTCATGTAGGGCCATTTCTGGAAGGGAGAGTTCATTATAAAGAGTCCCTCTTTTTCCATGAATTCGGCCAGCTGCTGGCCCCTGGGGTTCCGTTGCCCTATTCCAAATTTCCCTACTTTCAGCTCACCGTTCTCTCTTGTGCCTAGTTTTGCATTGAACTCTCCCATTAACACCGTATAATGGGTTTTGGAAGAATGTATCGTTTTAGATATATCCTCATACATTTCCTCCACCTCCTCATCAGGGAGTGCCGAGATTGTTGCGTAAACCTGTAGGACCTTCAGCGAATACCGTTTGGTGATTCTGAGTATAAGGTACGCAACTCTTTTCGACACACTCTCAATCTTTACAACGTTGTTAACGAGAGACTTGTGAACGATAAATCCAACACGTCCTTGGGACAGATGGTCACCCTCCCGGTCATAAAACAAGTTGCCGGATTCGAAGATTACCGGTTCCTCCCCCTCTGTTCGGACCTCGGATATTCCTATAATATGCCAGCGTAACTTGTCCATCTCTTCTTCCAGCTTCACGATCTTTTTGTAAGTGCTCAGGGTGCGTGCGTTGTATGTTGTCAGATCGAACCGTCTTGGGTGGCAACCAAACCTCCACCGGAGATTTTTAGCACCCTCTGCCCCGCCGTTACCATGATCGCTACTTAGCCAGGAATAGCGGGGTCGCCAGGGACTGGGGTCGTCTCTTCGTAACTTTCATCATGGGGGAATATTTGCCATAGTTATCAGAAAGATGCTGCCGCCCATCTCCTGCCAGTTTACCATTGTCGCCTGTTACGACACCCACGGGAAGATATGGGGTAGTGGATATTCTTACCTGCTACTACACGGCACGGTTTTGATTATTCACATTTAATTTTTATGTACTTACTAGCTGTGCCCCGCAGTTTCACCCCGTATATCATCCGTATGAGCCACGTGACCAGTGTTGCCAAATTAGTGAACTCCCCCTCCCATTTTAGTGGACGAATATTGCTTTTAGTGGCAGATGGTTTTTTCTAGCGGTTCATTAGCATTCAGTTTTAATTGGTGAAAAGATGATCACTCAAACATTAAGCCACTTACGTACACGTTTTTAAATATATTTCTACTTTAGTTATGGACAATTTACTTTTACTGTGTAGGTGGTGCTAATTAGTAAAACATGACGTGACTTTAGACGATCCATCCCGGTGGCGCTTCACTATTCGCTGGGATCAATCCTAGAATATTTTAGTAGTATTTTACTAAATTCAATGTCGTATTCTTCTCCAGTTTCTCTGACTACCACCCCATATCCCTAATTCCATTCATATCAAAAGCTTTCAGCGTATAGTTTATTGACAACTGAGCCACTTTTTATCTAGGTGGAGTGTTAACATAATGTATAATCGATGCAGGTGCACCGAAAGTTGGCGTGTTGCCTCCTCCCTCTTTTAAGTCTTCATAAGTGTCATTACGCTCTAATTATCTTCTCACTGGCACCTACATGCAGATGGACTCCAAGTAGATGTGCATGCATGATTAGTGGATTGACCCAAAATTATAGACTGTCTTCGAAATATTGCATGTCTTAAGCCCGAAGCGCGCAGGTATGTTCTGCTAGGACCCAAAAATGAAGATTTCAACATTTTGACGCATGAAATCGTATATAGCAATCATATTATATATATAAATCATATAAACATCACATTTTCAGATTGTTGAACTTATTAATATTTGTTTTAAATCGATTAATTGCAAGTTTTACATAAAAAAGCGGTGTTAGTAGCTTATGTTGTGGATTTAACAAGGCCGAATGGTGGCGTAAACACGATAACTTTTGAAAATATCAATTGTTCAACGCAATCTATATACAAAACTCTTCATCTATCACGTGGGAAGCCATGAAGTGTAAATGGAAGTTTAATTTTGTTTTATTAAGTTATAATTATTTTTTTCGGCTAAGAAATGGTGAAATTTTCGGTGGTTTGTGAGCCTTGTGTTAATTTAATATACAAAATACACTGTGTTACTCCGTAATTTATCATTCCGGCCTCGGCCGCCCCTGTGAGTGTATATTGTATCACTTGTTTGCAGCGAAAAAGATCGCCATAGAAATACAAAATATTCCAAAAACCAAATTTGATACAACAAACTTTACCAAGGTAAGATATAATTATTATTTCAACAGTGGTAGAGCCACGCGGCAGCTTTTGCTGTCGCATGGATGGGCCGGCTCGAACCGGGGTGGTACCACGACCTCACAGAAAACCAGCGTGAAGTAGAGGTTTACCTCTGCGTTTCGCTTGGTGAGTGCAGGTGATCGGAGGCCCTTTTTACTGGAAATGAGGCATTCCATCTTAGTCCTCACGGGTGACAACGCATCTACATTTTGATTTGTAATAGAGGATAGATGTAGATGTCTATGGGCCACAGCAGCCACTTACCATCAGGTGGACTGTGTGCTCGTTTGTCACCTTTATCCTATAAAAAAAAATAGTATATTAAATTAATACAAGGCTCACAAGCCTTGTATTAATTTAATATACTAAATACACTGTTTTACTCCGTAATTCGTCATTCCGGCCTCGGCCGCCCTTGTGAGTGGATATTGTATAGCTTGTTTGCAGCAAAAAATATCGCCATAGAAATACAAAATATTCCCAATACCAAATTTGATACAACATACTTTACCAAGGTATTATATATTATTATTTTTATCATCACAGATTTTATTACAATGTTTTGTTTCCCTAAAACACGCAGGATTTATATATGAATATACTTATACGTCTTGGACTTTATATACCTGAAAGTGTACTTCGGTATCTGCTACTAGAACTCCTCGACGAGGAGAACTAGATGTTCCGAGTTTGGGCTCGTTTTGTGAGTTATGATGAGACCTTACATAGACGAATAGAACTACAATTTACATTTTTTTTAAATTTCACGATCTTATGAGCATTTTGAGTCATGCATATTTGGATATTCCAAGCTTTTTTTTTTAATTGAAATTTGACATAAAATGATCGGAAAACTTGAAATATAGTAATAATTATAAAAATAGTTTAAATAATTATTAAAAAAATAATTATAAGGTTTTTTTTTTAGTGAAAATTTGTGTGTAATTAAGCTACTAAAAATTTACGTATAATTATGTTATATGTAATTTTTTTAATACGCTTAAGGCATGCACAATTGGATTTACCAATATATTTTTTCTTATTTCTCAGACATACAGGTATCCTTACGATGCTTTCCTTCACCGCCAAACACGCGGTAAATTAGTACTTAAAATTGCAATTAACAATTTCATTGGTGCCGGCAGTGATCGAACCCGGGTTGCTTGCGTACTGTGAAATTTACTGCGAGTGCTTAGCCCCTCAGCTGCCACGGCTTATGATAAATTACACGGTATGTAATAATTAAGGTAAACAATTACTAATATATACCTATTTTTGGAAAATTTAGCGATTATGAGTGTAGAGTCACTTTTTGTTAGTGGTTTTCTGGTGGTTCCAGAAGATGAATCTGGTCGAGAGCTGGCAACACTGCGGCCGACATGATATGAAACCCCGCTCATAGAAGCGTTCACTGCACATTTTTATTTTTCATTATATTTTACTCTAAGAGTCAAAATAACATGATGCTATTTCGAGCGCAGTTTATCTTTATAAAATTGTTTTGATGATGAAGTAACTTTCGTTCTTAAGGATTAATATTTTGTATTACATTAATGATAGCAAACGTGTATTAAAATAAATTATTTTCAAAGTAATTAAAATTTTGTGCTAAATAATCATTTATAAATCAAAATTGAGAAACGGAGAGGAGACAAAACGCCACCGTGTGGTACGCCTGCATTCAGAGAACACAACTTATAATTATATAATAAGTCTTAATACGGATGTATTGGCATCCCAACATGTAACTACATAACCAGTCAGTTGCTGCTGAAGATACGTTAATAGAATGGTGAACAGCTCGAAGTATGTCAAAATCGACTGTGAAAGCAAGAAAAGCTAGGGAGAAGTTTAAATACAAGAAACTGCTTAATAACAGAAATTATGATGATACTGAAGCTCTTTTTAGTTCTACTAAAGGTGTGCAAAGAGCTGTAGTAGCTAGTTTAGTTTAGTTTAGTTTACGATGGGCTGTTTTCCGCAACTCCACGTGTATGCGCGTATTTTGCGTGTGGGCAGGAATAATGTTTCGCTATCCACTTTCCCGAAGAAGCTCAGCAGTCCTTTGATATTGCATGCAACTTCGGGGAGTAATCCCGGCGTGCCGAGATGTTTAGTCCTTTATGTAGCGACCTCCGGACATTTCAGTAGCATGTGGGCCGCCGTTTCTGCACAGGGGACTATCTGTAACACCTATAGTAAATAAATGTTTTTTAAAGGTGCCGTGTCCTGTGATAGCACTTGTTACTGTCCTGATCTGCGGCTTGTTCAGTCTCATTAAAACTTTGGTAAAACGACTGTTTATTTCAGGCAGGGCCTCCCTACCTTGTCAACAGTCTACTAAATTTTTTCAAAGCTGAGCGTGTTGATTAGTAAAGTGTCTTTGTACTAGTGAATGAAGGTTATTAAAGGGGATTGGTATGATTAGTTCTGGCCCTATAGTGGCCAGAACCGATCCTCTTATAGCCAGTTCGTCTGCTGTATCGTTGCCTCTGGATCCACTGTGTCCCTTTATCTTGCAGAGTCACATTGTTGTTTTTACATACCTCATTTAATCGTTGATGGCATTCATATATTAGTCCCAAGTTCACAACATTGCAACTCAGATTTTGTAGTATCGCCCTACTGTCGGTCAGTATTCTGATGGAGAAGTCATTAACCTTCCTAGCATCTATTACTATGGTCGCTTGAATGATACCCATACATTCCGCCTGAGACACTGTGTTGTAGGTACCCAGCGGTGTGCATATGTGGATATTGAGGTCTTCAGAGAAAGTTCCAGATCCTACACCTTAATTTGTTTTAAAACCATCGGTGAAAACTCTAAGCACTTTTAGGCTTAAACTTTCCGACTGGCTGGTCCCATTTAATTGGAACTTGTACTTCTTTTCGAATACAAATTGGTTAGGGATCTTATCGTACTTGGCTTGTAAGATAGGAATTTTTGAGTGAATTCTATCAATTATGCCTGTATGAGGGACACTATTCTTACTGCAAAGATTTAGGGTCTTGAGTTTGATGGCAGCTAAAGTCGCTGCTCATTGTATATTTAGATAAAGCGGGGTTAGCTCCAACATCGCTGCTAAGGCTGCTGTTGGCGTAGTCCTTAAGCAGCCTGTGGCGGCCATACATGCCAGTATCTGGTAGCGCTGAAGCTTTTTTATAGTGGTGGATTCATTTATCTAGGTCCACCATACGAGAGCGCCGTGTGAGTGCCGAATTACAGTTTTGTACAGGCACAGTATGATTTTTGGCATCAGACCCCATCTTTTGCCAATCATGTTTCTGCATTGCCAGAAAGTTATACTAGCTTTCTTGATTTTGTCTTCAAGTACGAAGCAAAACATTTATGAGCGGAGCCACGAATACCTAACTCATATAATTTATTTAATAGTATATTATGTTGCACCCTATCATATGCCTTCGTCATGCTTACACCGTATTGTTTACTATCTATACAACTTCATTAATATATTTGTACACTGTTAAAACTGTGGATCGGTTTTTTCGAAAGCCGTTCTGGCAATCATCAAATATCTGATATTTTTCACAAAATCTAGTAACACGATTACAAATGGCCTTCTCGAAAATTTTTGATACAGTTGGCAAAAGGGCAATAGGGCGATAATTACTTGGATCGGTTTTTTATCTTTTTTATGAACAGGTTTTATAATTGTCTTCTTTAGTTGTATTGGAAAGGTGCCTTTGTTAAAGGATTGATTTATAAATATTACAACGGTATGGTTAATTCGTCTGCACATTCTTTGATTAAATGAGGTGAAAGTTCATCTATGCCGTGGCTTCTTTTATTCTTCAAGCTTTTAACAATTTTATACGCCTCGGGACAGTCAACTAGGCTCAGATACATAGTGTTTTGTGTCGGCTGGAGAACAGGGCGGCCGCGAACGCCACCGCCTGTTGCTGAATCATGGTTGAACTCACCAATCGACGTGAAAAAGTTATTGAATGCGTTTGCGACTTGTTTTGGATCTGTACTTATCACATCATTTACTTTTAATTTTATATTGCGCTTTTCCTTTGCATTTGTTTTATTTGTTCTCTCATTTATTATTTGCCACATAGTTTTGATTTTGTTATGTGAATGTTTTAGTTTATTAATATATTTAATATTTTTAGCATTATTTATAGTTTTTTTAACGTTTTTGCATATTTTTTATAATGTAGTTTCAGTATTGGGTCATTCGTTTTTGTTGTAAGTATTTTTAGTAATCTTTTATTTTTACACGATTTCCTTATTCCTACTGTTAACCCATATTTTTTTGTTTTGATTTTATTTCGATTCGTCGTTTCGGAATGATTTGGCTCAATAAGGTTATTAGCTTATCGAGGAACATAATATACCGTAATTTTCATTTATGTTTTTGTGTTTGTCTATTATTTCATACCAATCTATTAACAGTAATTGTGTTTTAAACTGTGTTATGTACTGTACTTTTGTTATAAATACGTTTTTCCGTGTACCATTCTAGTTGTTTAATTTATCGGGGTATTTTTTAGCTGTATAATAGTTGCCGAGTGAAAAGAAAACCCTAGTTCTTCTACGGTAGTATTTAAATTTTTATTATTAAAGTTCGTAAATATGAAGTCTAGACACGTAAATGTGGTTCCCATTGTATGAGTTGGTGTTTTGATATGTTGGCTGAATTTATATTCTAACATTAAGTTAAGAAAACCAGAGATTTTATTGTTAGGTTTTAATATATCCATGTTGAAATCCCCGCCTATGACAATATTATATTTATTGTATTTATTGTTTAAGAATTTTAAAATTTGTTGTAATTGGCACAAGAACACCTCTTCCTCTTTTCTGTTCCAATACATTACTACAATTAACATATTTTCTTTATATATTTCTACCGCACTTATTTCTAATATATATTCTAAGGACATTCCTGTAACATCTTTCTTCTCTACGTATTCTATATGCTCTTGTAAAAGTATGCAAACACCTCCTCCAATCCGGGTTTTCCTGCAAAATGAGGCTGCAACTTTGTAACCATTAAACTGTATTAAATTTAACTTTTCTTCCGTCAACCATGTTCCAGATATGCACACGGCTTCGTATAAGGGGTTATCATCTAAAAATGCTTCTATTGTATGTTGTTTGATGAACATGCTCTGCATATTTTGATAAAGTATATTAAATTGATGTTGAGTTTTTCCGAAAGGAATTGTCATGGACATTTTTATTTATGTTGTGTTGATTCTTTCCAGGTGTTAATTTCTCTTTTTCTGTATTATTGAGTAGGGCCAATGCATCGCTATATTCAGGGTATTCATTGACATTTATTATTTTTCCTTCTATGTATATTTGGTTGTTCCGTAGTACTGCATGAAGTCCATTTTTTCGAGCCAAAAGCATTTTCTCACGTAAGACTTTTCTTTTCACTCGTGAAGGCCTATCTAAGCATTCTGAAATCGATAGGACAGTTTTATATAAGTAACTACTTTTACCAAGTAAGAACTTTACCATTCTCTTGCTCATCAATTCCACAACCAAAGGCCTGTTTTCATTTCTATTGTACCGGCCTATACGATAGGTATCTTCAATGTATCCACGCAGATCCGCTTGCATCGAATTCGGGAACAGTCCATGTGTTCTATCATACAAATTGCATTCTGGTTCTTTATAATATTCTTCTAGGCCAAATAAGACGATTTTTTTTGCAATCATTTTCATTGTTCCTGTTACCACTGGAAGGTATAGAATTATGTGTTTTAAAACTGTTAATATCTTTTTTCAGTAAATCAGTCTCCTTTCGCATTTCATCAAATTTTTATTAAGCTGTTGTTTTTCTATTATTCTGTTTTTATTTTGTTCATTTACAATACATATATCTTTTTTAAATTCTGCTCTTAATAATTGTATGGCTTTCTGTACTTCTGTTTGGATTGTGTTCTGTAGCTGCTCTATAATCTTATTGTTATTTTCTTGAAGGTTTCGAGTTATCACGTTGGTTACACTTTGCAGAGTCAATTCAGTTTGCTCGTGAGATTGCGTATTTTCTGGACATATAGTATCGCCTAACAATGATATGTCCTCAGAGCTTAACGTGTCGTTATTTCGAGAAGTCGTATTTTTTCTAAGGGTCACGTTACTTGTTTCAGGTGATTTGCATATCTCTTCATCATTATTGTTATTTGTAAATCCTATCGGTTCATCTATGTTTCCAGTTTTAGTTGTTTTACAGTAGCAGGCTGGGCATGTCCACCGTTTTCTATGCTCAGAGGTCATTATGTTATAAAAACGCTTACTGGATACGTTGCCACATTCCAGGTCATATGTACTATTACAGTGTAAGCAGGTGAGAAATTCTCTTTTTGGTAGCTGCTTGTGGCATCCATCACATAATGGAATTTGAGGCATTGTTTTCTGAATTGTAGTATTTAAAAGTATTGAATATTCCAAATAACGCCCTTCAGTGGCAAGTAGTCAATACACTTAATATAGTTTTTGCTTTTCTACATATGCAATCGTTAATAGGTTTTCTACTCACTCCTAGATGGCGCTTGATGTACGTTCATTGAATAAATTACAATTGTGTATACTTATTCTACTTCGTCCTAGATGTCGTTAGGTGCAGGTAAATTTTGTAATTAAAACTAATCAACGCATGTTTGAATTTTAGTGGTTTTTTTCACAATATATTTTTCACTTTGAAGGATTGATGTAAGAGTACAAAGCTATTATGGCTATGTTTTGCACTATTAGTTTTAATTATTGTCACTATTTTTTAGTTTATCACGGCGGTAACTTAAAATTTTAACGATATTAACACTTCTAAATTTAACTCATTTTGTTTCTTATTTAATGTTTGGATCTAAAAGATAACACTAATACACATGAGTTGTTGTTCTTTTAACACTTTGCACTAGTATTTTGACGATATAATAAAAAATTTACGCAGAAAATTTTACAAACACGTTTGACACATAAACGGTTCTGGCCATCCATGTCCATGTCTGTTCGGTTTTGTCCATCGTTACCACTCTCCGTGCTAAATTTCAGTCTTCTGATATTGGTGGCAGTATATCGCCATGCCGGTTTGCCTCTTGAGTTACGGAGCAACCTGGGAAGTGTGTTTTAATTAGGATGCGCTGGGCTGCATCCAGCGATGTTGAGTAGCTACCGTCTGGTTTCTTTAGAGAGATGGACCCAATGTGTTCTGTTTAGCTAGAATATTTCTGATCCTATTCGCTTGTTCGCAGGTTTATTTGTTGCCACAGAATTTATGCCAATCTGTCGAGCGGCGATACCTGATACATTTTGTGTATTCGGACTTAGCTTTCTTGTATAGTAGCCAGTCTTCATCCCTTGAGGTATTCATGGCACTATTTAGGGTTTTTCTTACCTTCTTGCGTGTTCGTTGCTCAGCATGCCTTGGTGGAGTGATTTGTGGACATGATTCATGGTAGCTTTCCATCATGGCTTTATAAATAGCTGCTACTTGTTCTTCTAGGAGCGACTAATCTGCTATATTTGTCCCCGCAAAACCCGCGAGCAAAGACATCAGCCTATTTAGGTATTTTGTTTTATCTGTCTTGCGGGGATTTCTCTATGATGGTGTAGCGAGGATATCGACCTGTAGTGCGAAGCAGATCCATCTATAATCTGAGCATGAGGCCTCTCTCGACACATGCCATCCCGCAATTAGTTTAGCTGCTCCTTCTGTTGCAAGTGTGAGGTCGATTATTGTGCGACAGCGTTTGTTATGAAAATTGGTTCAGAACCAGTGTTTAAAATGGTTATGGTAGTGGTAAATAGATATTAAACTAACACCTTACCCCGCTCATTCGATCTTTCCATTCCCCAGAGGAGATGTTGCGCTTTGGAATCCGTCCCGATTACAAACTCTAGTCCAGTCCTCTCGCAGAAGTTCACCAGTCTCACGAGGTCGTGAGGAGGAGGAGTGTCTTCCTCCGGCATGTAGCCCAAGGCGACGACTAATCTTTTCTCCTGTGTATATTGTATTGCCACGGCATACATGTCTCTAGAACAGAAATTTGTTATAGTTGTGCACAGATATTTTTACTAGTGTAAATACACGTTCTAGGCTTGTCGTGTTCAGAGCTGTAGAATAGCACCCACGGCTCCTGGATTAGGGCTATGGCCATACTTTGAGCCTCCAACTATGCCTGCTGCCTTTTTGCTTGGTGGAGTGTCAAAGATTTTACCACCATAACCCATGAATTTCACGTATACCGCCCCGCGTACATAAGCGAGACTGCGTCCGGCTTTCATCAGGGTCGGAATATGATCCTCCGGCACCGAAACAACGAGGAACCACCCGTCCGTCTGCTTATCTGCTTTAAGTAACAGCCAGTCCCTAATGTTAACCCAGAGGTTCTGGTACGCCAGCACAAGACCAAAATCGCGTGAGTCTTTCCAGAAAAAAAAAGTCTTTCCAGGCTCCCTGGGCATCAGGGATAAGGATACTACATTTGACTCTTTGTGGTATTTCCGACTGTTTCTTAATGGTCAGCGAGGTATTTGATTTAAGTTCGAGGGTAGCAATATTCCCCTTTAACCAATTCAGGACCTTCTGATTGTCGCACCACAGTTTCAGGACACCCTCCGTGTAAACGGGTTTGCCTCTAAAAACTGGGCCCGACGCATCAGGGTCCTGGCTACTCCAGGCCTCACTGATCATCTTCCTCTGTATTGCCACGAGGATGTCGTCAGCTACTTCCTTCGTTATGTGATCTGAACGCGTACATGTTAAGGCCACACCCAAATCTGCTTTAGCAGCGGAAGCGTAGCTTGTTCTTGCAGCCTTTGGTTGCTGTTCGAGTCGCACTTTTTTGCGCTCACCTCTCGGTGAGGTTGACTCTTCCAGCATTCTTTTGGCTGCTCTTTCCTTCTTCCCAGAAGGCTTGGCCGCTCGCTGCTTCCTGGCGGATATCTTAGAGCTGGTTCCCGCGGCCACGACTTCCACTTGGGCTGGATTTTTATCCTTCCCAGCTTCAGCGCGGCTACTAGTTCCAACCCCAAGCACCCCAGTCGCAGTAGTTTGCCCAGCCTCCTTGGTTATAGTTTTAGAAGCAGCCAGCGCGGCTCGTTCTCTTCGGCCTTTTTGCCGCTGTTTCTTATTCTTCTTTTTGGCCTTTCCACTACTGCCTGCAGGGATAGACCCTCCTGATAGTCAGTCAGGTCGGCAAGTCGCCTTTTTGGGCGCTTTGCCTTTCCCCTTACGGCTCACCACTTGCCAGGAAGCAGAGAAAAGGTCGTCCGTTCTCTGTGGCTCTGCAGGAGTTTTGTTACTCGCGGGCTCTTGCTCCTTTTTCTCATCCAGCTCCTCAGGTTTGGAACTGGTTTTCGAAACGTCCAGGGCGGAAGTTGTCCCTTTGGTGGGGCCACCTACGCTGGACGGTACTGGCCGTGGAACCGTCGGTTTAATGGCGGTTCTCCTTTGTTCTTTGGTGTCTCTGGTAAGCACCTCTGATACCTCTCCCTCTTTCTTACTGGGCCTTAAATTATCCATTACTTTTGTGTTGAAATTCATCCCCCTGGCTTCCCACCCTCCATGGAGCCCGCACCTTTGGGAACGCCCTACTTTAAAAAATAATTTCAGATGTTAGGATTACCGGGAGAATATAGGGACGCGGAGTTGGCTCACAGCGCGACATCGGGAGCCCGATCCAGCTGGTAAATGGGGCTAACAAGGCCTATCCCTACTACCCGAATAAACTGTCACATGCTCCGTCAGCATGGCCTTTACCACCACCCAGCCCCTTTTCAGGAACATTAGGCAGCCCCCTCATCCCTCACCTGCGACCCTCTGACGGGGTGCTTGACCATTTCCCTATCTGTGGCTAGTAGATAGGGCCACCGTTTAGCTTGAAATCCGGACCAAAGAGGGTGTGTTGCCTCTCGCCAATATATACTCCAGCGACGATCGGCTCAACCCTTCAGGACTCCTTCATCTCCGCGTACGGCACTCGACTGCGCAGGTCCTACCGCAGGTGGCTGTGTTAATCCACCGGATACACCCACTCTCTCCGTTCGGCCCCTCCTCCTTTCTCATCCGGGCTTGGGACCGGCAATGGCGAATTTGCCGTGGTAGCTAAGCACTCGCTGTAAATTTCACAGTACGCGAACAACTCGGGTTCGTTCCCCACCGGCACCAATGAAATTATTATTTGCAATTTTAAGTGCTGACTATTACGTGTACGTACATATTACTACGTCTTCAGCAGTGAAGAAATACGTCATGAGGAAATCTGCGTATCTGATAAATAAGAAAAAATATTTCAAAGAGATGTGAAGTTCGTCAACATGTATTGGAGCAGCGCGGCGGACATTTCCTTGCTCTAAAACCTTCTCAGAAACGAGAGGTGGCCTGTGCCCAGCAGTGGGACGTATATAGGTTGTAACGTTAACTTTGACTTTAAAGATGTACTTTGTAGTGTTATGCTACTTACATATCATTTTACATCTATTTTTCCATTCTGTTTTTGATTTTCTTTTTACATCACCTTTATTTCCATAGGATCCTGTAACGTTTTTATACCATAAAAACACAATAACAAAACATTTTCACTTCGTATTTTCACGCTGTCAATGGAGTCTACCTTTTTCGATCTTTTATTTAGTTCTCCGTGACTCTGCAATTTCGGGTTTCGTGCGCGCTGTTGCGCTACCTTTTTTCCTATATCAATAATATCTCATTTCTTACTTAAATGATGTCGCTTTTTAATTATAAGCCTGAAACCAAAAATTGTTAGTTTTTGACATCGTTATTTATTTGGTTGTCATGGCAATTTTTATTCAAATTCGTTACCGGTCTGATGTTTTTATTTCAATATTTCCACATAAATACTCTTTTGCTCTGGGTCATTTACAAAAATTTCCTTTTAATTTAAATAATTTCCCGTTCTCTCTAAAAAGTTATACCTTTTTAAAGCCGAAGCCGAATGATCGGTCAATACAGGAGTCTCGCTTCTGCTTCCAAATGGGAAACATCTCCTAAAGGCCTTATCCCGGGGCCGCACTGCCCCGGGATCCTGCAAGCCTCTATCTACACCTGAAGTCGTCGGCGTAGTCTACTCCAAGCGCGGGGCCGCACTGCTCCGGGATCCTGCAAGCCTCTGTCTACACCTGAAGTCGTCGGCGTAGCCTACTCCAAGCACGGGGCTGCACTGCTCCGGGATCCTGCAAGCCTCTGTCTTCACCCGAAGTCGTCGCCTAACCTACTCCAAGTGAGGGGCCGCACTACTCCGGGATCCTGCAAGCCTTCCTTCATCTGGAGTCGTCGCCTGCACCTCCACCTACTAGTGCCCGTGCTATCCTTAGGCGCTGCCACTGTTTACTCCAGGCGCTGAGAGCGCGTACGCCAAGCGCTACGTGTGCCAACTCCAGACGCTGCGTGTGCCTAGACCAGGCGCTGCGTGCCACCACCGCCAAGAAACTCCAAGCTCAGCGTGTGCCTACTCCTACTCCAAGCGCAGCGTGTGCCACTTTGACCTTCAGGCTCCGCTTCAATATTTTTCTATCTAATTGTAATTTCACGTCACCCATCACCATCATCATACTTCATTTTTTATATAAAATTGTAAATATCTTTTTAAAATTTTAAATATATTATTTTCTTGTTCTACTTTTGTTGTTTTGTTGTTCTTAGGTTAGGTTCTTTTTTTTAATTGTCGCTTCACGACAACTTGAATAGTGACAAAGGTTCACGTACAAAGACACGCTCGCGCACATCATGAGTAATTATAATATTGCTGAGCTATAGTCCTAAGCAAAATTTTTACAAAATGCAACTTTTAAAGCCCGTTAACAAGTTCTTCAAAATATGCGGCATTCTTTTTTATATTTTTTGTATATAGAAAAACGTAACCTCCACACTAAGATTTTCTCCTTATCGTGGATATAGTTAACAAATATATATTGCACAAGGATAAACATCCAAACCCGGAACAATGCTTAATTGTAGGCCATACTTCTCTGGTACGGGATTCCATCCAGCGGTCCTTACCTTAAACACATAGTCTACAACTTCAACAGTCTTGTAATTAAAGATCCAGCAGCTTTCCTTCCCGGCCGCCGCGGGAGACGCCCCGGGCGTCGGGGGCTACGTCGTGGCCCCCGGCCACCGTAGGCGCGGGCCTGTGGATGGCGAGCAATGGGTAGCTCGCCGTCCGTCCGTCTAACGACGACAGGCCGTGTCGACGGCGCGTTTTGTTCCACGCGCGCCTCAAAGAGCTGTCAGCATCGTGAAGGGGCCCGCAAGGGCCGACGCCTGCCGGGGCTGCGGGCTGTTCGAAAGAGATACCGCGGCTCCGGAACGTAAGGGCACTGAAGGAACACGGATGGTTTTTAGTCAGTAAAAGTCTGACACTCCCTTCCGCTCCACCCAGAGCGAAAGGCGTCATTTGATGATTTTCCATCCGCAAAAAAAAAAAAAAAGGACTACCTAATTCAGTATGAATTATAAATCTTAAAGAATTTCTTACTGTTTCTGCTCAAAAACCTACCAAAAATAAAGCATAATGTTTCAATATCTTTATGATTTGTCGAATAAAGTCATTTCCGCTAATACAATTGCCAAGTATAAGCGATAAATTGTGAATTTATTAACGGGAAAAATCTCTTTCTATTGAATTCAGCACATGAGGGAAAAGATGTATGCATTTTACACACAGTTTTCCACTTGTAGCATATAAAAGCTTTAAAAAGTACAAATATTATATATAATTTGTTAAAATCTGAAAACTATGGTTCAATCATGATCAAGACATGATAATTTTTCAATTGCTTTAAACTATATATGTATATATGTCTGTGTATTTTATTTTATGTTTAGTTTGTTATATTTGTTGTTTATAACAGAGTAGAACAGATTACCTGAGTAGAACAGAATACCAGAATCCCCCACTAGATGGAGTGACGACCTGGTCAGATATGCAGGAAGTCGATGGATGCAGATGGCTCATGACCGTGCTTTGTGGCATTCCTTGGGGGAGGCCTATGTTTAGCAGTGGACTTGTGATGGGCTGTAATGGTGTTGATGAGAACAGAATAAGTTAAATCATGCAATTCCTGCACACACTTTATTTATTTTTTATTATTTGTTAAAACCAGATATTCGTATCTCTAATTTTGACGCCTTCGTGGCGCATTGGCTTGGCAATGAGATGCAGTGTTGAGACCCGCGGGTTCGAATCGTGTAACGATCAAGTATTTATCATTGTACAATTTATGTATGTAAATTGTACCCAAGATACTGGAGAAAACCAGAACAGTTTTACTTTTAATAAGGATTTAATTTTTTATTGTATTTGTTTACTTTTCACGATACAATTTGCAATAAATATATATTTTTTCACGTTGCGAAAAATTTGTTGTTTACGTTCACGCTATTAATATTCAACTTTTCTCAAAAATCTTCTCAAAAATGTGGTATCTTTGCGCGGCAGTGTAATGTATCTACATACGCTGGTACTTCGTTTTTAGAATACGATGTCATCATATAACTTATGGCACCAATACGATTATTTTCAATTATTTGCGACGCATTTTTTAAAATCCAAGCGACTAGTTAGTTTAGCACTTACACGTGGGCTAAAACAGAAATACATGTAAACAATTAAAAATAGAACCTTTTCTTCCTGAATCTCACTCTGTCGCTATCTGTTACCGTAAATGTTAATACCATACAATTATAAAATGTTAAATTTGTCTTTGTTCGTTACGATAACAATAGACAGGGGTGCTACCGCAGCTGAGTAAATGTTTAAATATGTATGAACATATTATGAACAAAACACGCTACGAGGTAAATGTTTCAGCATTAACGCACAAACAATATGATTGATTACACAATTAATGTTAGTCTTTATTTTAAAGTCCTTAATTGTGAAGGTTACTAAAAGCGGTGATATTTAAAATTAATACTAAATTTTATATTACTCATACGTTTCGTTCAGCCGATATTAACCTATCAATGTAACCTTTTTCCCATCCTATACTTTATAGCGTTTTAAAAAGTATCCTACCTGTCCTCTTCAATTATAAATTGTACCTCTATGCTTAATTTCATTAAAATTTTAGCCGTTTAAGCGTAATGACAAACATTCAAAGAGACAAACTTTTACGTTCATAATATATAATGTAAAAATATAAATGAAACATATTTTTGTTTAAATATTTGTCCAATACTAGCTGGGTACACATTGAATAAAATTACTGTTTACGGATTTTATTTTCAATATTTTACCAGTTTATTTTAATAATTAAAAAAGTCCCGAAGTTTTTATCCAAATTCAAAACTTTACATCAGAGGTGATCATTAACCCCTGAAAAGTAACACTAATCAAAATAAAAAATCATGGCATTCTGTAATTAATAAAATTTAATCCAAGCTCAATTATACTACTGGAACTGGACTAAGATAATATGAAGTCAGTTTAAAATGACAAGCTCATTCTGCACAGATCGGACCAAAATTAATAATCAAAATCTAAAGGTGCCTGAGTTGATTTAAATATTAAATATCATTCCGATAGTCCTTATTCCTGTGATTATTAAATTAAACAGAAAAAGTTACATATTGAGAATGTTCTCCAATAATATGATCGTAACAATTTTAAATTACATTTTTTGTTACAGACATATGGTGCAGTTTCCCATGCTATAAGTTATGTGTCTATAAGTTAAAGATATTAATTCATCTCCAATCGAATTTACTGTATCATTGGCATCGCCTGTATCGAGCACTTAAGTTAAGTATTGGAATTTATTCAATTTATTTACGGTTGATGTTGCATATTGATAGTATTATTTTTATTTCCAGTAACGCAGAGTGCAAAAGAAGCGCATGAAAAAATTCACATACGACAATTTGCGGCTCAAATGTGTCAGCTTGTCTTATCTTTATCGTTCTTATGATGGCTCATGCAACAATCTAAATAATCCAAGTTGGGGCACTGCCCAGTCATCTTATGGGTATTAGTCCGGAATAATTATGCAAATGGTATGTAATAAATATTTATTAATCCTGGCTCGTTACTTATGCCGAGTAACTATTGATAAACCAAATCTAAATAAAATTTGAGGTCACATTTAAATTTTCATACTAAATAAAGTAGAGATTTTTTAAAATACAACCTCTTAAATAGGTCATCAGGTTCTGGAATACTTTATGCAAGAACGCTTCATATAAAATGTTGTAAAGAATCATTTCCAGTCTGGACCTAAAAATATTCTAACGCGTTTAGTGATGCAAAATATCTTATAATATTGCATCCTTATTTGCTTGTTTCGTATCGCATAATTAAATTTTCAAATAAAGCCAAGAAAAAAAGTAATGCTACTATGTTTATCATTCCCAATTTAAAATATTAAGTATTAGTATACTTAAAGAAAAGTGGTTTCATCTTGTACGATGGCGCCACCTCTAGGACTGTGTATATCAATATACGTCATCTTCGCGTAGAAACTTATTACTCTTGGTTGTATCTTATGCAATAATACAGTTACTCTGTCTCGCACGTATTGTGATTTTTTACTTTTATTGTAACTTTTTATTGCAGCATGACAAGATGTTTACATAATATGTCGTGCTACAGAACCCTGTTAGGGACAGTTATAAAAAAGTAAAAAGCCGTTTATAACACTGATTTTAGAGTGTTTTGCTTTGACTTCTAAATATGTACTTAGATTTTGTTTATTGTTTATGTGCTAAAACTGAGACAATTGCAAATTGTTGTTTTACGGTGATAATTGAGTTATATACACTAATAATATCTACCAACCGTTATCATATTCTGTTGCTGTTTTATAACCCTATTAAAATTTTAACGGATACTTCTACTTATACCGAGTGACGATAAAGTTATCACATTAAATGAAAAGACGTATCCTACATATATTTCTTTAAACATACACAATTAAAAAAAATATATAACAATTAATATTTTAGTCGCCGCAGCATTTTTTTCGTTTTAATATTAAATAACGTCACGTAAATGAACACAGATATCACCTGATGAATACTAGAAGGTCAAAGACCCATGGCGTTCGAAGGCGAATATAGGTATCTAGTTAAACGTTGCCAATTCAAAATACTACTAAAGAAAAAGTCAAGCAAAAAATGTACTTACGGCTAACAATTTAAGGCATAATATTATGCGCGAAATTAAAAACAAAGGGATCGCGCGTTGCAGGTGTGTGAAAACAAATTCAAGCGAAAAATTAACTTAAAATAAAGCCGTTAAGGCGTAATTCTCTATGCGCGAAGTGACAAGAAATGAAACGGAGTGTCAAAATTCATATTTACGTCTGGCGCGTGCGACTGATAGTCCGACGCCGGCGTCCTTGGGGATCGTTCATAAATCGCTTGACCTAATTTTCGTTTTTAAGTTTTAACACGTCCTTTAAGTTTTAATTGTTATTATTTTTTTGGTTTTGTGGACATTTTAATAAGTTTCTTAATTTGTTTGAGATAGGACACGTTAATAATACGCTAGATTAGATATGTAATAACTTAGTGGTATGACAGCCCGTGCGCAATTGCACGCTTTTATTTTTTTAACGTCTTAACTTTTTTTTAATTTTAAGATGCTTTGCATCACAATTTCACGTCGTCAGAATACACCGACATGATGTTTTTTTTTTTCAAAATATGTTTTGTTTGATTATTAAACTTGAGTGATTTCAAGATTAAAGTTATTATTTGGATAAAAACAATACCATGAAATTTATGATTCGTTGATAACATCGGATTTGCATAAAGCGCGCCTAATTATCTATGTATGGTCTAGTGTAGGTATTATAATTACCTATGTCGATGTCACGTGAGCACTGAGCGCTGTTGCCAGTTATACGGGTCGCTTCAGGTCAGTAAACTTATATCATCAAGGATGATTTATTTCTTGTCAATTTTTAAGCTATTTATTTTGTTTGAAAAATGTTTTTTTTTATTTTCTTTTATTATTGTTTATTTTATTATTTTAACAGACATATATCAACTTGTATTAACTGCTGTGCTATTTAACGTGATAACCTAGGCGCCACCCAGTATAAGAATAATTACATAAGATTATCATTCACTCCAAAGCCCGAATATTTATATTTAGAATATTACATGTCATCTTTAGAGTACCACTAATTTCTCGGTATTAACTTTTTCTCCAGAATATGTTACAGGTTTAGTTAATATAAAATGTATATAGGCCATGTACTCTATTTTCACACACATATATACATATATATATATATATATATATATATATATATATATATATATATATATATATATATATATATAGATAAAATTGATATGTCTGTTTGTAAAATCATGAGCATGCCATTAGAATGATGACTAAACATTTTCAATTTTTTTGTCTGTCTGTACGAGCAAATGTTAATAATAATAATGCTAATTATCAGAATGGCTAAACTGATTTGTTGAAACTTGAGAAACATATACTTAGAGAGAAATGACAGTAATTATCTTGGCATTAATCTGTGATTGGACTTTCTTGAGAAATAGAATAATTGATAAAAGAAATGGTCTTTGATGATTATCTCAAATCAAAATAACGTTACATTAATAGATCCTATTCAGGCAAAGCCGAGACGGTTCGCTAGCTTAATATATTTTTTACTTGGTAGAGGTTTAGGGCGGGGGTTATTCTACACCTAATTCTCACATTTTTACATTATCAGTAGGATTAGATTAATACCTATTCTGCTCTCTTGTCCGGCGAGCAGTTTGGCGTATGGCTCTGGGGGAGAGCGCAGGTTGTGTTGATTCCCAGAGCAAGTCTTAGGAGTTCTTTCTTCACGTGGTTGCCGCCTGTTATTTGGTCGGTTCAGGAAAGATACAGAACAGAAATATTCAGACGATCCTCATTTTATTTATTTTTATCCCAGCCCCTTTTTCCTATCTTAACCTAATCCAAGGTGTTAAGCGTACCGTGCCCATGGATGCATGGCTGGGGGGGGGGGGGGGGAGTCCATTCGCAAACGCTGCCTACCCGCAACCACGGCGATTCCGGTAGTATTCTAGCCCTTCTCTGCCGGGGGTGACCGAATTTTTCCTAGCTACTCGTGGGAACAAATTGGACGAAGATCGACATTTTGAAAAGATAAACTCTCCTTTAATGGAACTGACTGTAGGTCTGGAAGAGGCTCGTTTAGCCTCACCAACACCCAGCAATCCTACGTCCAACCTGCGTCGAGCCGAGTAGTGGAGGGTACGTCTGCAGCCGAACCACAATCGGAAACAAACCAGGGAGGGGAAAAGAAAAAGTTCACTAGGCCTTATAAGCTTAGTGGGACAGCATGGAAGAGGTACCGAAAGCTGATAGCAGCTGAAATAGGAGCCGAAGAGGCCCTTTCTCTCTCTGCCAGTAGCCCTGGGACGAAATTCCTCTGCCCAAACCTACCCCAGTTCCGAAGGCGAAAAAACGCAGTCGGTCTGAGGAAGAGTCCCCCAAAGACCAGCCCAGGAAATCTGTGAAGCTGGCAACGGGGGAGAAGAAGCTCAGCTTCAGTGCCATAGCTGGCTTCGCGCATGTAGGAATTCGCAACTCGAATCCTATGAGCGTGGAGCAGATGCGGCTGGTCCACCGGTCACTAACGCAGGCTATTGCTAAGACAGACTGCGTTAACCGACGTCGCCCCAACTCCAATCCTGGGTGGATTGGATTTGGGACGGTTCAGGCTCCCACCTCTAGGAGTGAGACTGGAACGTCATCAGCCTTCATGAGTCTTGGGTGGCCAAGGATCAAGATCTGGGATTGTAGGCTGCCGGTAAGATCTTAGTCAATATACCCTTAGGCAGTAGACCCAGAGCTTGTATAATCTATAATAAAAATATTGAACTTTTAGCTGTTCCAGAGTATTGCAATGACGACCTGGTTATAGCCTTTATGAATCTTAAGAGATGCACAGGGGCCAGAGTAATCATTTGCTCTGCCTATCTTCCCTGAGAACACCCAGATCCTGCCATCGAGTTCGAGCGAGTTGTTGAGTTCGCCCGTAAGCACAACGCCGAACTTGTGATGGGATATGATGCTAATGCTCACCGCACAGCATGGGGAAACACAAACATCAACGAAAGAGGTGAGTTACTTTTTGACTTTCTCATATCCAATCGCCGGTAAGCTTAAACTTAGGGTGTACACCAACCTTTGTAACGCGTGCTAGGCAAGAAGTGTTAGATATAACCTATGCTACCAATAACTTATCCAGGCGGATTACTTACTACGAAACTATTGCTTTTAGGGACCCAAAAACGATCTCTTGGGATGTCTATAGAGATAGCCTAAGGAGGAATTTGGAAACGTTTCCTAAAAGCATAAAAACGATTGAAGGTCTGGAGTTAGCGGCGGAGACGGTGACCGTAGGTATTCATGAAGCCTTCGAAGACAGTTGTCCCGTCAAAACCAAGACCTCAACAGGAAAAGTTCCTTGCTGGATCAATAAGCTAAAACAGCTTAGGGAAAAGACCAGGAAACTATTCAATAGGGCTAAAAAAAACAAAGAATGGGACATTTATAGTGTAGCCCTAACCGAGTATAATAAAGAAATTAGGAAAGCTAAGAGAGCATCGTGGAGATTTATTTTTAATAAAAACAATTTGAACCATCTATATTCGTAACAGTTTCAAATAAACGATTGTAAAATATTGCTTTTGAATGAAAGTGTGAAGAAATGAGTGAAAGTCTGCAAAATAATATTTTCATGAACGTCACAAAAATTCAAAATAATTTACTCTTAGCTACTCGTCAAGAGATGGCTTAAATAAGTGTTTTTGTCATAAAATATCGCAATATCTCGCCACCTAATGCCATATATCATTGATTAATAGGCAATAATTATTATTAGCCAGTGATGACTTACGGAACTGAGACGTGGTCCTTCACTGCTGGCCGTATGAGGAAGCTCAAGGTCGCTCAGCGAGCTATGGAGAGGGCTATGCTCGGAGTTTCTCTGCGTGATAAACTCAGAAATGAGGATATCCGCAGTAGAACCAGAGTGACCGACATAGCCCAACGGATTAGTAAGCTGAAGTGGCAATGGGCCGGCCATATAGCTCGAAGAACCGACAACCGATGGGGAAGAAAGGTTCTCGAGTGGCAGCCTCGTACCGGCAAGCGAAGTGTAGGGCGTCCCCCCACTAGATGGAGTGACGACCTGGTAAGATATGCAGGAAGTCGATGGATGCAGGTGGCTCAGGACCGTGCTTTGTGGCATTCTTTGGGGGAGGCCTATGTTCAGCAGTGGACTTGTGAAGGGCTGTAATGATGATGATGAATGATGAATTATTATAATTAATATTCGTTAGGTATTTATTGAATTTCTTCAAGTAGTACTAATTATTATTAAAAACAATATGATTACCCGTAAAGCATGTGATCTCAAAAAGAACTCAAAAACTCAAAGGCAATCTGTGACCAGCTTCTTCAAGAAAGAAAATATAGTGAAGCGGACATATCACAAGTTATCAATAAAAATACGGAATTCAGAAATCAGCTCAGGGATCTAGATGTAGATTGTTAAGACTTGCGGATGCAGCGAGACCGGTTTCAAATTATTGTGAATCAATACAGTAACTGAAGTAAAGTTCACGTACATGCCTAAAGTCGTATTGATGTTTTGAAAAAGAAATCAACATAGGCCGTTCATTATTAAATAATGTGAAACATTGTATGTGTAACTACGATAATACAACTTTTGATAATATGGTAGTATTTGGGAGTTTTAAAAAGTTCAAGAAATATATTAAACTAAACAAAATAATCGCTAGATTAAATTTAAATTTAAATACGATTAAAAACTAAATTAAATTCATTCTACAAAATTATTAAAGATAATAACACTGAAATAAAGTATGTACCTTAATAACAGAATATTAGGTTTACAGCGTTTTTTATAGCAATTTATCCGATCAGTATGATCGAAAAAACAAATGCATGAATTTATATTATTTATTTATTTAAAAAACTTAAATGTAACACCTTAAGGTAAAGGGTACATAGGGCGGACTTAATGCCATATGGCATTCTCTGCGAGTCAACCCTGGTTGCCAAAGGCAATTGTAGGCAGGTGCGAATCATAATGCATAAATAAAGAGTATTTATATTAAAATATAATATATATACATAGTACATACATACGCAACATGTATTTAAATATATAGATATATTTAAATATATATAACATGTATTTACATACAATAATACATACATACATGCTTATAAACTTTATAAATATCCGTATTAATATATAAATAAATAAATATTTGAAGAAAGAAAAATGTTAGTTAGTAAGGTACTTCAGGTAATGTTGTTGTAGAAGTAATTTAAATGAATTTTTATTTGTAGAATTCTTAATATTATCGGGGAGGGTGTTCCAAAGATGTATAGCTTATATCTTAAACGAGGACCTGAAAAAATTAGACCTGTGCTGAGGAAACCTTATCCTCAGATGGTTTGATTGTCGTGGTATTCGACCGTCAATCGAATGAAGAAAATGAAAGTTATTCTTAATATAAGAAGGCGACCTTGGATCGTTTAAAATTGAATAAAGTACAAGTAATATTCTAGAGCATCGCCTTTGACATATAGGTAGACATTTAAGCTTTGAACGATAGGAAGATATGATGTGGTCATACTTACGTAAACCGAAAATAAACCTTATGGAATTATTAAGAATGCGCTCCAACTTGTTTAGAAGATTTTGTGACAAATCTGGGTAACATACTTCTGCATAATCTATAATAGGTAGAATGAGGGAATGAACAAGTGTAAGCTTGGTTTTGAAAGGTAGGAAATGTTTAAGACGATAAAAGGAACGCAAGGTGGCAACAACTTTACGACTTACTTCAGAGATCTGCAATTTCCAGGTCATAGTTTTGTCCATGTACAAGCCAAGATTTTTTATGGAATCACAATATGGAATCAGAGTTCCATTATAAATTACAGGAGAGAGATTTCCATAATCAATCTTAGCCAATAATTGTGAACTTCCAAAGATTATAGCTTTGCATTTTGTTGGATTAACTGAAACGCCATATTTATACGACCATTCTCTTATGGCTTCCAGGGTATTATTTAGTTTATGCACTACATAGTTAAGGTTATTTAAGTCTGACTACACATAGAGCTGAAGATCATCCGCATACAGATGGTACGAACAATCTAAAACTGAGGAGATAGAGTTTATAAATAAAGAAAACATAATAGGAGAAAGTATTCCGCCTTGCGGCACACCAGATTCAATTTCAGCCCATGCAGAAAAACGCTGATCTGAACGAACTGATTGCTGGCGGCTGCGAATATAAGAAAAGAACCACTCCAAGGCTGGGGATGAATATATTTTGTTTATGAATTTCTTTGTTTTTGCACGTTTGTGCATTGCTGCAGCTATGTATATTAGCAGTATAGTTGTAGCACGAATTGGCCGGCTCGACCGAGGAAGGACCTCTCTCTCACAGAATATCAGGGTAAAATGGCAGCTTGACACTGCAGTGTTTCGTATGGTGAGTGTAGAGAACAGGAGACCCATTTTACTGAAAAAGAGACATTCCATCTTAGTCCTCATGGGTGACGACGCATCTGCATTTCGATTCTTTATTGAGGATAAATGTAGATGTCTATGGGTCACAGCAACCACTTTCCATAAGGT
This sequence comes from Parnassius glacialis, assembly GCA_033319125.1. Taxonomy (NCBI): domain Eukaryota; kingdom Metazoa; phylum Arthropoda; class Insecta; order Lepidoptera; family Papilionidae; genus Parnassius; species Parnassius glacialis. The sequence continues at coordinate 23,353,675 of JAVANC010000019.1, forward strand.
TGGCTGTGTCTCGTTTGTCACCCTATCCTATAAAGAAACGAATAATTTTATAAAATAGGCAACAATAACATAGGACACATTTGGCTCTTATACAAATAAAGTAGAATGAAATAGAATAAAATAGATTTTTTTTCCAATATAGATCACATGTGTTGTAATTCTTATTGAAAGTCATGTTTTACTTTTACCACTGGTTCGAATAGAATAGAATAGAATAATTTTTTATTCAATATAGATCACATGTGTAATACTTATTGAAAGTCATTTTTTACTTTACCACTGGTTCGAAAAAAAAACTAAAAATAAAAGCTTTGTCCTGGAAAGAACCAGCAATAACCCAGCGAGTCGTTTTTTAAAGTAAATTTTACATGAATATACAACCATTTACAAAATTTATTTTAGAAACAGCTGGGAAGCGACCAACTTATTCCCAGGGGTTATTATCAATCATTTATTCATTTATATTATAATAACCCTTTTTATGAAGTTGTTGTTTAATAAAATATTTAAACTTGATAATAGAGGAACCTGTGAGAAACTGGTATCATTAGCTTGTGTTTTTTCCTAGTATTTATAGTCTATATCACATTTATTTACTAAAACTGTATGTTTTTGTGATCATATATTAAATTTTCCTAAATATACTGAGAGACCAAAGATAATATATTTATTTCTGTAAAATTTTCTCTAAGAGACGCTCTCGGTTTTAGGTAATAAAATGCCCTCTTATGTAAAACAAAAATAGTTTCTAAATCAGCCGCATTTCCACATAGCAAAATCCTATAAGACTTTTTGCTATGGAAATAACTGAAATAAACTAACCTAGCTGTCTCGACACTATACTATTTTGTCCATGCAGTTTGGGTCATAAATCTTCGGAGTATTTCGCTCTCTCTCCCACTCACGGGCCTTAGGGGCGAGCATAGTGATGCGCATTATTGTTGTCCATAAGCGTTATCGATAGTGTATTTAGATTTGTCATTATGTGAGTTAGTGATAAAAATTAAAAAAAATATAGATAAAAAAACGTATTTAATAAAATAAGAATAATAATGATTTAAAATAAATTATTAATTAGGTATCATGTATTAAAAAAAAATATAAGTACGAATGTTTGGAATGTAACAAGTTATATTAAAAATAAATATAAATAAAATAGTTTATATCTAAAATTAAATCTAAAACTATTTACATTAAAATTCTACATCAGAATCATCAGACTCATCGTCATCCACATGAATTACGATATCTTCTGCCAGATGAGATTTCTTCAAGTCTTTCTCTTGGAGTTTTTCTGCATACTTCAAACAATCTACGCAGTTCTTTTGCGAAACGTTTAAAATTGATTCATGCAGTAACACTTCGACGTCTGCAATTTTAAAAGTGCTGTTTTTGGTGGCAACTTCATTTTTTGCTTGAGCCCATACCAACTCAATTGGGTTATATTGGCAATGGTAAGGTGGTAAGCAAATCACTTCGTGTCCTGACTCCAAAGCGAACTGATCCAATTTGTATATTTTTTCTGGTCGGTTCTGTTGCATCTGTAAATATAATGTTTGTATATTTAACTAAATAGTTAAAAGAAAAGAAATGTATTGCAAACTTTAAATAATAAAATCTGAAATACCTTTTGTAATAGTTCCGGCTTGAGCTCACTATCACTTAACTCCCGGGTTGGCGGAGCCAATCCTGAATATCTCTCTTTTTGTTAGGTGATGTCGGTGCCCGATTTATTTGCTGGGAGTGGTAGGGTGTGTTGTCCATTATGATGACTGATGGTTCTTCAAGACTCTGCAGCAGCTTTGTAAACCAATCTGTGAAGCCTTCGGCATTCATTTCTGAATGGTAGTCCTCGTTCTGAAACTTTACAGCACGGAATACACATCTGGCTTCGGGTATAAAACCATGTTTTGCACAGCCTGCATGACAAACTTTATATAACTTTATTAAATGGATATCATATTTTGTACTAAATAATTATTAAGTCGTATTTCTTACATAAAAGATGAAAGAATATTTACCAATTAGTCTGCCCCCTTTCCAGTTTTTGTGTTTAAGCCGCCTTGTCCATCTTTGTCTAGCCAAATTCGTTTGCGGCTGTGATTTTGGTTCACCCAAATCTCATCTAAATAAATTCTTGGTCGAGTGTCTTCACTATCTCTCAGGGTCTTTAGTTTTCTTAGGAATTGTAGCCGCGCACAAACGATGTCAATCTTTTCCATCAATTTTTTACGACCATCTGGAGCTTGTGTGTACTTGTACCCAAGTTCTTTGAGTATTTTATGCATAGAAGAAATAGAATACTGGAATCCGTCAATTCTTTCTTTTGCTGTTCTTGTGCAGTTACTGTACAAGGCCGATAGACACTTTCTTTCGGAGAGCTAACTTCTCCCTTTATACACTCTTTTTCAATTTTATCGACCGTTCTAACACTCACACCACATATCGCCGCAGCAAGTTCACGAAAACGGCAGAAATTAATACTTCGTAACTTTTCGGGATCTATTTTCATTTCAGTAAAAAATGTTAAAACATTGTTGATAACTACTTGTGCTTGTGCTGGTATATTGGTGCCAACAGGCAAAATATTATTTTGAATAAATTCTGCCGTTTTGGTACAAAACAAAGGAGTAGCCATTGTGTCACTTAAGAAATTCAGAGAGCGAATGCGCAAAAACAAATTTCTCTTCGATATATGTACTAAATTATCATTGCTCTAATTTGCATGTATTACGCGGGGGTAATAATGGAAAACCAATGACTCAAAACATAACAATATCGCACCATCCTTTGTATACCGCACCGCCACCGTGTACCTGCCTTCGATTATTCATTTTTTGTTATCGATAATGTCGTTGCGCCGGCGTAAAATGCTCACCGCCCTAGTCGTGCTGTGGCCGAGCTATGATTTATGACCCCAACTGCACGAGCGAAATAATTTTACTATAGTGAGACTTTTAATCTTTTTTAAATCATAAGCTGCAGAACTTGATCTGCTTGCTAGTTTGGATACATGGGGGTCCTACTGAAAATTAGCGTCGAGAGTGATGCCTAGAAAAACAGTAGATTCAATAGGCCCCAGTTCTTCCCCAAAACACATTGGTATTCAGATATTTAACATAAAATTCGTCTAGTTTTATTTCCGTTTAATTGCAGATTATTAATGTAAAATCAATGCACTAATTTTGATATAGTATTACTTCATCATATTTTAATGATTGACGTTTAAGTTTAAAATCAAGGAAGTATCATCAGAAAATAATACTATATCATCACCTACAAGGGGTAAGTAAGTAATTAATATACACTAGAAATAGAAATGAACCGAGAATTGAACTTTAACTTTCATCTAATTCCCATTAGTACAGGTGACCTGGAAGAAGAGAAGAAAAAGAACTTTTACCATTGATAATAATTTTCTGCGTTCTATTACTTAAATATGAAATAATAAGTATAAGGGCTGTGTTCTTAACACCATAGTACTGTAGCTTCCTGATTAATGTCTCATGGTGATTAATGGTCATGATACAGTCGAAGCCCTTGTAAAGGTCATAAAATATACCCAATGCATCCTCTGAATTCTACCATGCACAAAACATATGTTTAGTAAGCTCAAATGCAGCATCAGCTGTCGGGCGATCCCTTGTAAAACCAAATTTATTATTATGAAGCAATTTATTAATATTAAAAAAACTTAACATCTGATCTAAAACTACTTTTTCAAAACTATTTACTAAATATTGGTAATACAGAAATTGATCTTAAGTTGGCGGGGTCTAATGTACTACAAAATTTAAATAAAGTTATGATTTTACTAAGTTTCATTTAATCAGGAAACACACTAGATTCAACGCTTGTATTTAATATAGTTTCTAATTACGGTGCTATTGTATGTATTAAAGATATAATAACTTTAACGGAAATCCCCCATAAGTCTGCTGTTTTTATAACATCAATGGTTTTAAATTAAAATATTTAACGATATCTTTTGGCAATACTCTATGGAATTTCTAAATATTTCAACAAGCCTTTACTTTTGTTAAAGCAATGATTCGTCGACAGTAGGAGAAGAATTTAATGATAATGTTGTCAAAAAAGGAAACTGCGTTCTATAACTTAAATATGAAATAATAAGTTTAAGCTTTGTGTTCTTAACACCATAATACTGTAGCCTTCTGATTAATGTCCCATGGTGAAAACATTTGAAGGCTTTGAGAAGGTCACAAAATATACCCAAAGCATCTCAAGCCTCTGAATTCTCCTATGCACAAAAAATATGTTTAATAAGCCCAACTACAGCATCAGCGTTCGCGCGATCCCTTGTAATAACAAATTGATTTTTATGAAGCATTTTTATAGGATAGGGTGAGAAACGAGCACATAGTACACCTGATGGTAAATGGTTGCTGTGACCCATATGTGACACATGCACATCTGTCCTCAATAAAGAACCAAAATGCAGATGCGTTGTCGACCGTGAGGACTAAAATGGAATGCCTCTTTTCCAGTAAAAAGGGTCTCCGGTTCTCTACACTCACCGTACGAAACACAGCAGTGTTAAGCTGCTATTTTACGCTGGTATTCTGTGAGAGCGTGGTCCTTTCCCGGTCGAGTCAACCGGTGCTACAAATATACTATTAATATAGCTGCAGCATGCCTCTACCACGTAGGTAATATTAAAAAAAAATTAACGTCTGATATAAAAATACCCATAATTTTACTAAATGTTGGTAGTACAGAAATTAGTCTAAAATTGGCGGGATCGAATGTACTACAAGATTTAAATAAAGGTATTACTTTACTATGATTCATTAAATCGGGAAACATCCCAGATTCCACGCTTGTATTAATGATAGTGGCTTAATAAGGTGCTATTGCATCTATTATAGATAAAATAACTTTAACGGGAATCCCCTATAAGTTTGTTGTTTTCTTAAAATCAATAGTTTTAAAAATATTTAACGATATCTTTTGGCAATACTCTACGGAATTTAAAAGTGTTTTCACAAGCCTTTAAAATTTGTTTAAGCAATGATCTTATTAAATGAGTAAGAAAAAAAAAATTAATGATTTTGCTGTCAAAAAAGGAACATTAGTAAAATGTTTCTCAAAAGCCATAGCGACTTCTCGATCAGGTTGAGTTAAATTATTGTTAATATTCAATTGAATATCGGAGTTGTGCAGTTTAACCATGCTTGTTTCACTATTAATTATTCTCCACGTTATTTTTATTTTCTACCGACTTCAAAAAGGAAGAGGTACTAAATGCGACTGTTTACTTTGCTGTGTGTGTTATCTCATAACTTTTTGCTGGATACACCGATTTCAATGATTATTTTTTTATTTGAAAGCTGGTGCTTTTCATGTGGTCTCGTATACATTTAATCAAGGTTTGACCGTTTGTTTTTGAGTTATTCTTATTAATTTATATTGCAATCGGTGTACAAAATTTTTTATTTTAAATTATTTTAGATGCAGTTTTAATTTTGTTGCTTAAATGTAAAACCTTAGCTGTGGAGCACACTTTTATAAATATCTTAGAATATGTTTTACATAATCTCTAAATATAAAACTACTATTATATGATCTTTTATTATAAAGCTCGTATAACCTTGGCCTACTTTTATAAATTCCTACTGTCTCCCATTCATTAAATGATTTTCGACTGTTAAAAGAGAAAGTTTTAGAAGTAAATATTCTACTAAATTCAGAACTTATAATTTTAACAAATACTCAGCACTATTTTTAAATGAAAGTAATAAACAAATAAGTTAAATAGTAGCTTAGGAGCTCAAACAACGTGCTCTTACAAATCTCTTAACCAACAAAAAATATTAAACATGAGAAAAACATTAGTTGCGATACGTATATCATATATAACTGAAACAAATTGTCTAATATCACGTAGTTTGTTGATTCTGTAATAAGGAATAGTCTAAAAGAGTGACGTATTCATTTCGTCTAATATCACGCAGTTTAACAATTCTGTAATTAGAAATAGTTTAAGGCGTCGTCCTAATACAACGCGAATGCGCGATCATCGCAAGTTCACGCGAATTTTACTCGTACGAACACGCGATCAAACATACTGATCTCGACTAGGTATCCTAATTGGCATTCGCGCGATCGGGTCCCGCGACTTTATTGTTTGAAAATCTATTCACGCGAACTTAGTTCTTAGAACTTAGTTCGTACGAACGCGCGATCAAAAATATTGCTGTCGAATAGGTGTCCGAATTGGAATTCGGGCGACAATCGCGTCGTGTCATCGGCAGCGGGGTGAAGGGCAGGGACTCGACCTATATTATTTGTGAAGTTTACCACGTATCGGTTATTTTCAACAAAGCACACTGCGACCCATTTTTTAATCATTGCACCAGCAAAATAGGTAATCCTTATTTTTCCAGAACGTAAAAATTGGGCATTTCTGACGTCCATGCTTAGCGGGACCCGCGAACACTCGCATCGTCAATTCGCGCGATGATCGCGTATACGCGTTCTATTAGGACACCCAGTTTTTGATATATCGCGATGGTCGCATCGCTTACTCACGCAATGATCGCGTGATCGCGTTGTATTAGGACGACGCTTCAAACAGTGATGTATTCATTGATTTGGGTTGTATGATGATTAAATATTTAAATGAAAAATTATCAATAACTGTAAGCCAGGAGTACCATTTACTAATATTTAAAATAAAGTTAAAGAATCGAACTTTAACCGAAATAACACCTTAGTAATATCAATTGTTAAAGAGAGAAAGCAAAAATTGCGAAAAATTAAAAAAATCAAAATATTTTATAATCAAAATGTTCACTTTAAGTTCTGATTTAGCTATAACTATAAAACTAATTCTATACGAGGTAACCCATTAATCTGTAAGTAACAAATATAGATATCTTTTTCTTTAGTCTAATAGTTTACGAATGAATGGTGGTATTAGTATCCTGTTCATAGCAAACCTAAAATAATTAGACCGTTGACGAATGGTTACGAAATTGTTAGACCTTATTTAACTTACAATAAATAAGATTAATAACTTATAATATACATATAACGTGTAAATCAATATTTATTTAATGAGATAAATTGAAATATTCAAAAACTTTTTAAAAATAGGAAAAGAAATAATATCTTTTAAAGTATCCGGAATATTGTCGACATTTTGGAACATAGTGTTCTTTGACTACTGGTCATAATTAAGCAATAAATTAATTTTTAGAATGAGAAATGCAGTAAGTTAATTGTGAATAATAACTTTATGAACAATTCAATTATCGATGTATTCATCATCATCTTCATCATCGTTACAGTATGTATTTCATATATATTTTAGTCGAACCAGTTTTATTTCTGATTTTAATTTTAATTTAAAGTCATTTTCCATATTTTCCATATTTACTGCAAAATTATTTTCTCACCTCGATATAAGAGAAAAAGAACTTTAAACATAAATGTTTCTGTGTCATTGACACTGCAAAATATTTAAGAATTCGTTTAACTCTCATGTAGATAAATACTTGAATGTTTACCATAATTAGGTTATTAGAATTAATAAATAACTTTGTTAGATTTGTAAATTGAATATCTCGCAAAATTATAAAAATTACGTGTTATCACAAGAAAGAACTTCAGAAATTGAGAGTTCATTCAAATGACTTACCTTAATTCTTTTTTTTTTATGTTTTATATAAACGCAAACGCAAGTTCATATAAGTACGTGGATCACGCAGAAAGTTTTGCGAAAGAAATGAAAAAGGTTTTATAAATAAATATTTCCAATGAACTCTTCACTGGCACCTGTATAATGTTTCATGCGTCTTAATCAAATTTAAAATGTTTTTCATGCGGTCGTAGAAATAATCAGATATTGCAAACTTTTTTAACATAAAAATAAGGCTCGATTTTGTGCACTTGTTTTTTGGTTTGTCTTGACATTGTTTGTCATTTCTAAGTACTATACTCACAAGAACTTTTGAAATACTTGAGCATCCTTCACATTTATCAGACCTTTTCTGTCTAATACCGAAATTGAAAGAGTATCTGAGAGACAGAAGCTTGAAGATGATGTAGCTGCGTAGTAGGAAGGAGGAAATATGTTTCAAGCTCACAAAATGTCATTCCAAGTGTATTATAATTAATGGTGACTTGCCAAAAAATAAAATAACAGTTAAATTTACCTATAACATACTCATTCTCACCTTTCATTGAAGTACCTTCTAACCTAGAGATCTTTTATTAACTTAAATGGAATCTTAAAGACTTAAAAACACTTTAATTTAAAAAAGCAACATTAGAGAGGTTTACGCACTCACATAAACAACCAGCACATGTACAACCAGTGCGTGTTGCCAGTGATGACCTATGGAACTGAGACGTGGTCCTTCACTGCTGGCCGGATGAGGAATCTCAAGGTTGCTCAGCGAGCTATGGAGAAGGCTATGTTCGGAGTTTCTCCTTCAAACTTATGCATGTACATAAGCTGTGACCGAATACAAAAAAACGCAAAAATAAATTTTGAACAAGATTTATTGATTACCAGTTTTAGTTACAACTATTTGTCCAACTTGAAAGAAAGTTTTTATCGTGATAAATGACCCTCAAAAATTTTTAATGCGAATTTAAGGATTTTTATAGGGAGGGTCGTCGGAAAGGACAGAATAACGTCTGCTTGGGGAGCTAGTATATATATATATATATATATATATATATATATATATATATATATATATATATATATATATATATATATATATATATATAATATATAATATTTAATTCATATATTGTCAATCCCTAAAAATACATGTTACATATTAAACTTTATATTAATAATATTGTTTACTTTTTTCTTCTTATTTTGTGTCTTTCCAAAGTGTTAAATTAACAAATGGCAGCTGATCGCATGAAACGATGGCATTGCTGTAAAAAACACAAGCTCATTTAATACAATAATGTAGTATAAAGTCTTTGCAGTTATAAATATACGTAAGTAAACAGTATACGTGACGGCAAATAGCCAAAGTCTGGGTATATCAAGGTGTAATCGGCTACGTTAAATTTTAATGTATTCTATTTATTCATGATAATATATACGTGTAATGCCAGAAAAAATAATAAGCCTAGACATGGGTCAATAGTTTATAAATTACACAGCCCGTAGAGAGCTTTAGGTATTTTTGCACATCAGCTTTTAACCGAAATATAACAACAAAACTAATGATCGAAACGAATGATTTCGTACCGTGGATGTCATAAGTGGCAACTAAGCAAGAGGCAATAGCTACAAATAGCTGGCAGTATTACGAAATTGCCTATGCTAGAATTAGGACGATCGGACCTACGATGGGGACCAGGGTCAAATGAATCGGAGCAGGGTCAGAGGCGTTTGATGTCGCTATTGCTTATCTGCCTGTCAAGCGTGAACGATTGAAGCAAATTATCCCAGACCCATGTTTAGTTAACTTATACGGGCTGAAGAAAAACAAGAAAATGATGTATATAGAAAATTATTGTTTTAATCTCACAAATTTTAAGGGATATAACATTGTACTATATTTTTTCTTAGTCTGATGACTCTCGCGAGATAAAGTAGGTTTTTAAATTATTTTACATCATGTGTATATATGACAGTACGTGTTACGTCATATTACCACCACAGTGATCTTACAAAGTTATTGACATGGAAATTTTAATAAACAATAGTAATGTTCAATAGGCTGTTTTTATAATATAAACTCGATTTTTATTTAAGTTAAGACCTTTTTGAATTCATCGTCAGGATTTCCTTGCATTTGATTTTGTAAATTCACTATGTCTTAAAACAACTCAAAATGTAAGGCTATTTTAGTATAGCCTACAGACAGTGAAAAGTAAACAGACTAGAGGAAACTATTTTAAAAGAGACAATCAAAATATCATAAAGAGCTTAATGTATATTGATTTGTACTAGACAATAACTGGCCAACATTTTTCTTACCTTGGAGACACCAATTCAAAGGCTTTCGGTTGCATCTCCTTTATGTGAATTCCATTATCACAGAATAAGCGCGCCACTGAAGATCCTTTACGAATGGTTTCTAGTTGTTCTGAAAACGTATTGTATATACTTTTTATATAATTTATCCTTTAAACACGTCTACGAACCGTATTGCACACATTAAACGTGAAGCAGAGAGATTAAGCTTTATTTTATTTTTTATGCATTATCTAATATTACTCAAATATAAATTTGTTATTATTATAAAATAGTGAATGAAAGTAAAATTACAGCATTAAATGTAATTTAACCCACTAAAGAATCCACAAAAGCGGACATGGGTGGCGAGGAGAGCAGAAGTGAGACACGGGTATGTTAACCGAACGTGAACGGAGATGTGTGCTGGCTAGAGGCTGTGAGTAGTGAGTGTGGAGATCGGCGATCTTACGTTTTCTCTTATTTTCACACAGTCTCCATTTCCTGCCTGTTCTACTTGCGTGACTCAGGTTACATCTCCGTTTCGATCAAATCACTGTTTGAATTTTTTTTTGAAAACCAACTAACGATCGGAAGTTTTTTTTTGTTTTTATAGGATAGGGTGACAAACGAGCACACAGTCCACCTGATGGTAAGTGGTTACTGTGACCCATAGAAATTTACATCTAACCTCAATAAAGACTCAAGATGCAGATGCGTTATCAACCGTGAGAACCAAGATGGAATGTTTCTTTGCCAGTAAAAATGGTCTCCGGTTCTCTACACTCACCATACGAAACACAGTAGCGTTAAGCTGCTATTTTACGCTGGTTTTCTGTGAGAGCGTGGTCCTTCCACGATCGAGCCGACCCATTCGTGCTACAACTACACTACTAATATAGCTGCAGCATGCTCTACCACGTTAAAAGTCCCGAATACACCGACTCACACCGCCTTGCACATTCCTTGCACGTCTATCTCAATCGTCTGTCTATTCCTATATATGTCTTCCGTGTTTTTTTAGAAACGAAGACAGCTTAGCTAATCCCTCTTTAAATGGCGTTGCGCTGATTTAGTCTACTAACATGGAGTAATCTTACTGGTGGATTTTTCCTCCCACCCCACTTACCTAAATCACACAGCTTTTGTAGAAATACCGCCGTATGGCGCTGTTTTTATTAATTCGTTCATAACAGCCCTTCACAAGTTCACTGCTGAATATAGGCCCCCAAGGGATGCCACAAAGCACGGTCCTGAGCCACCTGTATCCATGGAATTCCTGCATGTCTTATCAGGTTATCACTCCATCTAGTGGCAGGCCGCCCCACACTTCGCTTGCAATCACGAGACTGCCATTCGAGAAAGTTTCTTTCCAATCGGTTTTTCGAGCTACATGGCTCGCCCATTGCCACTTCAGCTTACTAATGCATTGAGCTATGACAGTTACTCTGGTTCTTCTGCGGATATCCTCGTTTCTAAGTTTATCACGCGGCGAAACTCCGAACATAGCCCACTACTATGAGGGAGCTATGGTTTGCTGAGCTACCTTCAGCTTCCTCATACGGCTAACAGTGATCGACCACTTCTAAGACCCATAAGTCGGCACTGACAACACGCTTAGTTATATAAACTTGTTTTCAGGTTTTGAGGTATACCTCACCACAAGACATGTCGTGATCTCCTAATTCTAAATCTAACGCTGCCCAGCCGAGTAGAATCCGATTGACCCCTTGGTCGAAAATGGACTTACGTGGTCGGACTAATTGTTCTAAATTAACATACTTGTCAACAACTTCGAGCTTAGTGCAGGCAGGTATTGTCAAAATCTCGATATACTCGAAAAGTTGCATCATTTAACTTGGCGCGAGAAGCCGTTATTTCCACCTGCTCAGTCATCGGGAGCGAAAATCGCGTACCATTACTATTATTGAAAAACAAATGATGTAAGTAATTATTTTCCTCTTAATATAATTTATCGTAACACCTATATACTCATTGTTATTAACTTTCAAGTCATTTAAAGCAAAAGTTTGATTGTAATTTTTTTATTACGTATCACACTTTTTATTTCGCCGCAAGTTTGAGGTTATACTATGTAGTAAAACATTAAAAAGAGATTCAGGGCTGATAGACCAACAGTTATTTAGGCGGTTGACCACCTAGTCAATTTACCCCATAGTAGTCTGAATATACTTCACGTGATATAAATTCAGTCTTTTTTAATTTATCAAATGCCTTTTGTTACAGAACCATACGAACCTACAAAAGAAAGACTGATCGAGGAAATACACCCAAAGATTTCTTCGATAGAGCATGAAATCAAGTAATTTTTGATTAAAAGAGTATTCATTCTACAGCAAAAGAGTTTGCTATACATATAAAACACGCCAACGTCACGTGGTGAAAATGAAGAAATTGTTAGAATGTAATCCGGAACTAACGTGATCTAAATTGACTTTGAAGAACACTGGCTACACTTCAAATAGACAAATATTACGTGACAAAGAAGAACTTGCATTAAAAAGTCATCTTAAGAAGGTAGCTTATATTTTTTACAGATTTACTCGTTATGAAACAAGATAATTTGCATACGAGTTTGCGAAAAAAATTTAAGAAATCTACCTCTGACTCGTGGGACAAAACACTGATTGCTAATGACGATTAGTTGTGAAATTTTATGAAACGTCATCCTTCACTCTCTAAACGATATCCTAAAGCTACGAGTTTATCCCGAGTCATATCATTCAAAAAATCTCACGTAAATTTATTCTTCGATAATTTGAAAATCGTTTACCAATGTTTGAATTTAAGTCCTGGCGATATTTGGAACGAAGATGAAACACGGTACATGATTCCGATAGAGTAATAGCTTGTCGAGTAATCAAAAAATTGGGATAAATGACTTCTGCTGTACGAGGTACGTTGGTGACAGTCGTGGTTGCGATTTTAGCTTTTTGTAACATGATTCCTCCATTCTTCGGTTTTTCACGTGTCCGCTATGAAGAACGCATGCAAGAGCAAGAACAACAAGAACAGAAGAAGATAATTTTAAATACTCGCTAAACATTTCGTAAAATACGTAAAACCCAGTAAATACAAACCTGATCTATTACTTCTAGACAACGACGACTCACATTTATCTATTGAAGTACTTGAATATTTTAAATAAAATGGGGTAAAAGTTTTATCATTTCCTCTATACCATATGTAGCCATATTCTGCAGTCTTTATATAGAACAATTTATTTGCCACTTAAGAAATATTTCAACACGGCGTGCAAAAACTGGTTAGCAAGTCACTCAGGAAAGACTTTTACGATCTATGAAATACCTGAGTTGGTGAAAACTTCATTATCATTTGCAGCAACAATTGATAATATCCAATCTGGATTCCGAGTCACTGGGATATTACCACTCAATGAAAATTGACTTCCTGACAAGGAGTTTAACGGATTTTATATGACTGACAGACGAACACTGAACTCGCCTACTATTGCACCACCGACAGCGTCAGTTTCTAACAGTGCTGCTCTATTAACTACTCAAACAAAACCTGTTCATGACCCAAGTAACGACACTGATGCTGATTTTTTAATAACTGAAGAAATTGACATGCCAATATCGACTTTACATATTTCTTGCAAGGTGCCTTCTACTTTGCACACAATTTCAGGAACAAAAGATTAAGGATTTAAAACTCCTGAAAAAATCAGGTGACCCAAGCAAGAAGTTTGAATATGCTATGTGCGCACCACTTGCAACAACTGTCTAACGCATGTGAGGTTCCTTAATTGTTATCCAATAAGAGTACTGTAATGTTCATCGCAGGGTTTTCTTATTACAGTCTTTTTTTGCCCAGAATGTGCACTCGTGTGTTAAAACAAGGTACACTAGTTCGCAAGTCACGCAACTGACCACACCGTCACACCTCGCGCCCTGGTGTAATTCAGATATTGAATTATACAAGAAATCAACAAGTACATATACATTTGCGATAAAGCAATATTTCGCGTAAATGAGTGAACGTTATTTGTGAAGACGGCTCTGTGAATCTAAACCATTCTCTAATCAACTTAATCACACACAAAATTTAATCAAAATCGGACCAGCCTTTTAGAGGAGTTCAGTCACATACACAGGGACAGAAGAATTGTATAATACATAATATGTATGTAATATACATATAAACCTTCATCTTGAATCACTCTACCTATTGATGACAACTGCATCAATCAAAATCGGCTGCGTAGTTTAAAAGACCTAAGCGTACAGTTTTTAGACATACAGGTTTCCTTGCAATGTTTTCCATCGTGGCGGTGAAGGAAAACGTCTTGCAGGTGTCACTTTCAATGAGCGCTTAGAGCAGAGATAACATACAGTTAGAGCCAATAGTCTTGCCCTGTAAAATAGTATGGCCACAAATTGCTTACCAAGGGTAAAAGCGATTTCCTTGTCCTCTCCATTTTCATAAAAATATCGATCACCAACGCGCGTGATGTAAAACTGTTTAAGTAAGATGCAAAGAAAAGTAGGCCCAACTAAAGTCCCAGGCACATGTTCCTCCAATGATCCTCCTACGGTAAGTTCAATGTCTTCTACTCTTTTATATATTGATTTAAGTGCTTGTACGTTCTGGAGATTTATAAATAAAAATAAATTAAAGTAAAGAACTACGTTATTGTTGTAAAAAAATTTAGTGTTTATACTAATAATACGTATTCTTATAATACGAATATTACCTAAAATAAGATGGTACTGAATAAAAAATGATTTGTATTTTTGATAATGCATTAATAAACAAGGTTACCTTTACTGACATGTAGTCACATAGATCGTTGAAGTTCTTTGGGATTGAAAGACCGCAATAAGATCGAAGATCAATGTAGTTGGCCACACCATGATCGCGAGCACGTTGAATATCAATAGCTCTCAAATCCTTACCGAGAGTTTGGTTTCCCCTGGAGATATAGGGGGTAAAGGTTCAAGGAAACTGAAGTTAAATATTCCATTTTATTATTACATTATTAAGAACGTTAAGATAACAAAGTAGGTAACGAGTACAGTGTAGTAGTAGTAGTAGTGTGTAGTGTGTTTAAAATATTTTAATGGAACATACATTAAAGTTTACAAATTGCTGGTCTGAAACAACATTTTACTATTTTTTTTGTTTTGTCGTATTTTGCATCGTTTCACAGAGCACTGAAAAATTAGGAACAGCCGTCGTAGGCCGCATTTTCTGCTTAAGAGTCCTTCCAGATAGGAGCCACCTTCTTATCTATTTCGGCCGCCAAATACCTGCACTGTTGTATTCCGGTCTAAAGCGTATAGTGAGCCAGTATAATAGCAGGCTGTGCGGCATTCCATTATAATTTTCAGAGTGAATACACATCTGTAGCCTTTCTTAATATAAGTTGGCTGCAAGAGTCCATGGGCTGTAGTAACCACTTACCTAAAGGTGAGCTGTAAGTTATCTTTTTACTTCAGTTTTATAAAAAGCTAGCTCTGTCTTATGGCGTAAATACTTATATATATATATATATATATATATATATATATATATATATATATACATACGACATTACCTGCATAGTTACTAGAGCTCTTAATAGAATAAGATCTGCTGTCACCTCTGAGAACTAAAGATAAAATGCCTCGTTACTAGTAAAAATGGTCTCCGGTTCTCTTTACTCACCATACGAAACACGGCAGCTTTATTTTGCTGTTTCATGCTGGTATTCTGGTCCTACCCCGGTCGAGCCGTACCATTCGTGTTGCGGCCGTAATGTAGCTGCAGCGTGTTATCACATAGAAGTGGTACTTATTTGAAGTATGATGTTGTAACCTAAATCATGCAGTAAGACATTATCATTACACTGTTACTTACTTTAAATCGTCTATTCTTGCCAACAAAAATATTTCCTTAAAAAATAACTTACTTAAATAAGTACTGAGTAGTTTCAAGGTCGAAGAATTGATCACTTTTATCTTGAGGTTGAAAAGATAAACCTATCGCTAAGCCATCAAAGCCATTATTTTTCTCAAGTATTGATGGCTTGTTCATCCAGTCACTTAATCTTATAGACTGGTAGGAAAATCGATTTTCATTAAATAGTCTGCAATCAAAAATAACAGCATACTTATTATAAAGTTTTTCTAAATAAATTTAAAATACCTTAAAATATCTATAACTAGACTCCTTGAATGAAATGAATGTACATGTGCATGTATGTATTATATGTAAGTATATGTATATATATTATGCAGTGTAATGTGCTATACTACTGGTCAATTTTTACATGTTAGATACCTATTTAGGTATGGGGCCTGTTCGCGCCACTTTGCACTACCGTCTAACGCTTATGTTATTCGTTAGTTATTATCCAAAAATGGTGAGTACTGCAACTAATCCATTTCCGGATTTCCTATCTACGGCCTTTTATGCCCTTGCATGCGCGCTCTGCTGTTAACGGGGTACGCATAAGTTCACAAGTCACGCAACCAACCGCACCGCTTCTATCTCGCGCCATTGCAACCACCTTTGTGTAATTTAAATATTAAACTATAAAAAATTATGGTAAAGTGTATGGATATTTATAATAAAGCTATATTTTGCGTTTATCTGTGAAGTTTATATGAGTGAAGAAAGCCGGCACAGGATTATCGTTGCTGCAGCCCTTAAGGCACAAGGCAGATCAGCAGAAGTCCAGGTGAGTGCGATTGCATTCCTTCACGTCCTTCCTGTAACCCGAATTTAGGGCATTTGCTTACTTTTACATTTGTAACGTTTCTGTGCATGGTTACCAATATAGGTACACGTTATATTGTTTCTTTATAGAGCTATTAATTGTATATCGATCTAATTCATTAAAATTCTATCTATCCTACGATCCAACACTAATTATCAAAAGTCTACGGCTGCACATAGGTCGCCTCCCATATATTGCCTCATAGAAAGACCCATATTTTTCATAGTTGCCTCGTTTGGCATCGGGTTGATAACCGTAGTTTTTTTTATTATTTCAATAGATGTCAAGAAGATGCTACCATAGTATAAAGACAGGGAAGTACGTTATCTTCAAACAAACGCACTGCACGCGGCTTGTATGTGTGCGCCATTGTATCTATGAGGCGCCGCACGCACACTTAAACACAATCTCGGAATGTTTCTCACTACGCCAGTCTGGGCTAACACCGCACGAGGTTCGCGCGTTACGGCTTTTTTACATACATTTACATATTTTTGTTGTATTAGTTGTCTATCAGACAGAGGAAGAATAGTAACTAAGTACATACTTACGGTTATAAAATCGTAATTAATTATATTTGCAAAAGTTATTTATAAGGATGCGGATATATTACACATTAAAGTTTAATAACAAGTCGTTTCGTAATAGTCGAAACCGAAGAAAGTATTTTTCTGTAGCTAATTTGTAATTTTGTAATAAATGTGTGATTCAATATATATATGCTTGTATTAATTAAAAATAAAAATTAATATGGTCCTTTATGTGTGCAAATACTATATTATGCCTATTAAAAATAAAAAATAACTAGAATATACTAAGTAAATAATTTAAACACGAGCTCACACACCGCCCCGCCGGTTTATTTTATCCCTTTTTTTATAAATAATACTGCTCTGAATCTTAATACATTTCTGTATTTGTTATTAAAACCATTGTTGAACTTTATCGACTAATGATCACTGAATTAGTTATACAGAGATGTATTATTTTTGGCAAGAGCCGGGCTTTAAACTAATGATTTGGTGACACTGACAACCCTGAGACAGTAGGCAATTATATCGCGGATTGGGCCGGAGACAGCCTACTTGGTGTCTTTATACTATGATGCTACTGTCCATCTCCTATTTTATTTTCCTCAGTTGCCTCTTACGACATCCACGGGATGATAATTTTTATTTCATTTATTTATCGTTAAAAGTTGAATACAAAAATTAAGTAAAATAACACCTATAAACCTCCATATATAAATCTACATCGATATTTCCAGGTTTGTTAAAGAAAAATAGAATATAAGTCATATTACAATGTGTTGCAAATAGTTTAAAAATAGGGCTAAATTTATAATTTTGATAATAAAATTACTAGATGCTTGGTAAGTTCATTTCTAAGTGTCAAGATCAGTGTTAAGTCGGAAGTAAGATTTTAATTACGGTTTAATATTTTCTCGTGTAATGTTATTACTTAAAATAGAGGGTAAGTTGTTTATTAATCGGAGAACTAAATTTTGTCGTAGATGTTATTAGCACGGGCAGGCCTGTCTCACTCCGGGCTTTAGGCATGAATATATACCTACGGCCACAAGAGGCTAATTCAGTGAGGTTGTCACACGCACCTTACGTTAAAAACATAGGTATTTTTCTTTTATAAGCCTAAATAAGGCACTTGTGATATTTAATTTTGAGTTTATATTCAAGGATACAAAGCATACGGGTGCTTAAACAACAATAGGAATGTCGACTTTTCATTCTTTACTGTTCCTAAGGACATCGAAATGTAAGATATTATTATTTATAGGAAGATTTAGATAATTAGGTAACTAGTTACGAACGTCATAGTCACAGATTTATTATTTCATTAGCGACCCGACCACAGTTTCACAGTTTTCGATTTTTTCGCGTATAATGTCAGTGACCTTAAAGATATGGTCAGTGTAAGTACACCTCTCAATAATAGTGACTGCCTACTAATGTAAGATCAGCATATACTGGTAAGTAGTTAAATATTAACTTGGTTAATAAAAGAAAGATATTGAAAATAGCAGCACTTCTCATATGCACTCTTTCATTAATAATGCCGTCGCGTGTCACGTGTTTATAAATAGCAAAAAATGTGAAACTGAAAATGGTAAGTAGGTAAATTATCAAAGTTTCAAAGACATTCACGTTGTTATATTCTTAATTTTTCTCGATGTAGCATAATACAAACCCTCACATTTAACAATAATGTTCTTATTGTCAGCAAATTACTAATACATGCCATAACAGCCCAGTGTACTCTACTACCAAATAATATCAAACGATTCAATTTGTTTTCTCACAACACATAAACCTACAGTAGGAGCAGACTTAACAAAGGCGCGCGAATTTTAATTTAATACGCGCGCCGCAAATATCAGTAGGCTATTTTAACGAAATTTGCATCGAAGCGTGCAAAGTATTATGAACATTAGCGACATTGTAACTAGTTTTAAATGTTATATTTTGAGTGATTCTTCTGAACTTGTACTATTATTTATTATATGGCGCGAGTTTTTTTTATAGGATAAGGGTGACAAACGAGTACACAGTCCATCTGATGGTAAGTGAGTTAGGGGTTAGTCTACTTTTAATTCTCACATTTTTACATTATCAGTAGGACTAGATTAACACCCATTCTGCTCTCCTGTCCGGCGAGCAGTTTGGCGAATGGCTCTGGGGGAGAGCACAGGTTGTGTTGATTAGCAGGGCAAGTCTAAGGAGTTCTTCCTTCACGTAATTGCCATCTGTTATTTGGTCTGTTACAGTAGGAAACAGATATAACTTAAACACTCAGATGATCCTCATTTCCTTTTCTTTTATCCCACCCCATTTATCCTATCTTAACCTAATCCAAGGTGTTAGTTGTAGTGAGGGGAGAGGCAGTCTAGTCGCAAACAAGGTCTACCACCCCGGCATACGGGGCTCTGCTGGGGGTTTCGGAATTTTTCCTTAACAAATAGTGGGATCAAAATGGACGAAAATTAACATTTGTATATAATAAACTCTTCTTTAATGGAACTGACTGTAGGTATGGAAGAGGCTATTTTGTCTCACCAGCACCCTGCAACCCTACGATCCAAATTGGGACGAGCCGAGAAGTGAAGGGCTCATCTTCAGCCGAACCACAGTTGGAAACGAACCAAGGAGGGGAAAAGAAAAAGTTCACTAGGCCTTTTTAAGCATAGTGGGGCAGCACGGAAGAGCCGAAGGCTGATATTAATTGTGATAGGAGCCGAAGAGCCTCTTCTCTCTGCCAGAAGCCATGGGACGAAATTCCTCTGCCCAAACCTCCCCCAGTTCCGAAGGTCAAAAAACGACAAGGAGGAGTCCCCCAAAGATAAGCCCAGGAAATCTCTGAAACTGGCAACGGGGGAGAAAAAGCTCAGATTCAGTGCCGTAGCTGACTCCGCGCGTGTAGGAATTCGCAATTCGAATCCTATTAGCGTGGAGCAGATGCTGCTGGTTCATCGGGCACTAACGTAGGCTATTGCTAAGACTACGCCTGTGGAGCCTAGCCGGGAATGGGGCCATAATTTTCGGATTTCACCTACAAGCCAGGTTGGATTCTGGTAACGTGCCTGAATAAGGCAAGCCAGGACTGGATTGTGGGTGAGATCGGAAAACTGAAACTCTGGCCAGAGGCAGAGCTGATAATTGATATTGAATTGAATTGATAATACCCGAGAACGAACTGCTTAAGCCTCAATCGGGCATCACCTTTCTGCGCCGCAGTGATGCTGACTCTCCAGAGAAGGCGGCTGTGCTGTGAAGGGGACAAAATGAAGGGCTCCATACTGAGCTCCGGAAAATCCTCCGCCGTAGGGACGAGGCAAATGGGTCCCTAGTAACCTTTTGTCTGGACGACCCATCGGTGGAGGCTCTCCGGGCGGCGAGTAGCAGAGTCGTCCTTGGCTTTAAGATGATAACTTTTAAGGTCGGAGGAGAATAACGCGGCAATGGAGCCTGAACTGCCACAACTCCAATCCTCACCGCCCTTCACCTCGAGGGGGAGACTGGAATGTTAACAGCGAGAGCGACTGTGACCCAAGGCGCTGATCTCGCCTCGGTTCGGGGGCCTCTGCTGGTGTCGGCCAGGGGTAAGGGGAAGGGAGGCAGGAGCAGTAGACTAAAGGTACGGTGGAGGTCAGGAGTACCGGTAAAGGACGTCCTCGTCCTAAGTCAGGCTAAGTCCTCGTAACACGGGGGTCCTCCAGACAAAACTTCACCATGCAGCAGCTGCCTCTGCCGTGAAGGAGGTTTGTTTCGCAGAGGACAATATAGACCTCGCGCTCATACAAGAGCCTTGGGTGGCCAACGGTCAAGTTCTGGAATTGTCGGTTGCTGGTAAGATCTTAGTCAATACTAAATGCAGTAGACCCAGAGCTTGTATAATTTATAATAAAAATATTGAACTTTTAGCTGTCCCAGAGTATTACAATGATGACCTGGATACAGTCTTTATAAATATTAAGGGATGCACAGGGGCCTGAGTAATAATTTACTTAGCCTAGATTCCCGGAGAGAACCCAGGTCCTGCCGTCGAGTTAGACCGAGTGGCGGAGTTTGCCCGTAAGCGTTGTGAACTTGTGGTGGTATGTGATGCTAATGCTTACCACACAGCATTGGGAAGGACTAACATCAACGAAAGAGGTGACTTAGTTTTTGACTTTCTCATATCCAATCACCTGATAAGCCTAACCTTAGGGTTAACACCAACCTTTGTAAAGCGTGCTAGGCAGGAAGTTTTAGATACAACCTTTGCTACCAATAACATTTCTAGGCAGATTACTGACTGGCATGTAAGTAGTGAAAATTTGTCTGTTCACAGATACATAAAGTTTGTTATTAGAGCATTACCAACTAATAAAACTATTGCTTTTAGGGATGCAAAAGTGACTTCCTGGGATGTCTATAGAGATAGCCTAAGGAGTAATTGGGAAACGTTTCCTAAAAGCATAAAAACGATTGAAGGTCTGGAGTTAGCGGCGGAGACGGTAACCGTAGGTATTCATGAAGCCTTCGAAGACAGTTGTCCCGTCAAAACCAAGACCTCAACAGGAAAAGTTCCTTGCTGGATCAATAAGCTATAACAGTTTATGGAAAAGACCAGTAAACTATTCAATAAGGCTAAAACAATCAAAGGATGGGATATTTATAGTGCAAACCTAATCGATTATAATAAAAAAAATAGGAAAGCTAAGAGAGCATCGTGAAGAAAAGTATGCGAGGAAGTTGAGTCTTTGCCCCGCAGTGCAAGACTACACAAAATGCTATCGAAAACTTATCCTAATCAGATCGGGATTCTAAAAAAGCCTGATGGTAACTTCACTAATAGTGAAACTGAAACACTGATGCTACTAGCGTCAACCCATTTCCCAGGGCAAATAAGACTCTAGTTCTTTCAGAACTCTTTCAGAGCTCTACGAAGGCCCTGTAATCAGGACTGGTGTAGGGCTGCAAAGATAATAAGGCCAAATCTGGTGCAATGGGCTGTTGACTCCTTTAAACCATATAAGACAAGTGGGAAAGATGGATAATGTCCATCCATCTACAGAGGGGTATCGATATCCTTCTTCCTTGTTATATATATATATATATACCAACATGCTTAACGCAGAGGCAAATCTATGGAAACAGCCCTGATCAGTGTTATTGACAGGGTTGAAAAAGCGCTGGAGAATAAAGAAATAGCTCATTGTGCATTTTTAGACATTGAGGGTGCCTTCGACAGTAGACTTACATCACTGCTGGTTGTGGGTCTAATATCTATATATATTGACCCTACAACCATTAGGTGTGAGAAGTCAATGCTCTCAAACAGAAAGGCAAAAATAGAGCTGTTTCTAACTTCGATTGAGGTTGCAACTACAAGAGGCTATCCACAAGGCGGTGTTTTGTCAGCCCTCATTTGGACTCTTGCGGTTGACCAATTATTGTACAAGATGGCAGACCTTCGCATTGACACACTAGGTTATGCTGATGACTTTGTAATCATTGCGAGGGGCTTTTGCCATAGTACTTTATCGCTAATAATACAAAAACCCCTAAACACCGTAAACAACTGGTGCAGGGATAACAGTTTATCAGTTACCTTATCCTTTACCAAAGAGACGGTTGGACAAATTAGTCACACCAAAACTTAATGGTAAAGAAGTACCACTACTACCAAGTTAAGACTTGGGCTTAACAATCGAGCAAAACCTATCGTGGAACTCTCACCTTAGCAATGTATGTCATAAGGCTAAATTTGCTTTAGGTACGTGCAGTCGCATGGTCGGGAACAACTGGGGCTTGCGTCTCAGTATGATCCTATGGTTGTACAGCAGTACAGCGAGACCGATTCTTACTTACGCGACCACTGTCTGGTGTATTAAGATCAACCAAAGGACGACTGTTGACAGACTAAATAATCTACAAAAGACTGCCTTCTTAAGAGCAACTGGAGCGATTTGATCATCGCTGAGAGCGGGTCTTAATGCACTTCTAGGCCTAACGCCCCTTGATCTTTACTTATAAAAGGAGGCGAGGGCTAGTTTGTATAGGATTAACGCTCAGGGCGGTTCGAGCTTGCTTTTCTATAGATTGAGATCCATGCTCGACTCATTGAAGGAAACACTGGTCTTATGCATGATTTCAGATATCATGCGCCCACTATATACTTTTAAATAAGTAAATAAAATAAAATTGTTTATTTATTTAACTTAGGTAGGTAGGTTAGGTAGTAATGCTTATGTTGGGTGACCTGTTCATCTATTTGAACGAGTATAAAATATTTATTTTTAGTGTTTTTAATAACTAAACTCTAGATTTTACAATATTTCAAGGGCTAAAGTACTAAATGAATGATAAACGTCAGATATTACATTGTGCCAAACTGTGATTCCATAGTAATCATTATCATCTTCTTTAACAATACGTATACAGTGGAATTATCCTCCAAAGAAGACTGGCTGAATGGAATGGTCATTTGTGAGGGCGGTAGTCTTATATGGTATACCGATGGGTCAAAAATGAGCCTCAACGTAGGCTTTGGAATTTATGGGGAACGCCCCAAGTTCAAACTAAGTATGAATTAGGGTAGATTCACATCTATCTTCCAGGCAGAAATTTTCGCATTACTTCAGTTCGCGCAAATCAATCTGCAAAAACACTACGTTAACCATATAATCTATACTAACTCTGATAGTCAAGCAGCACAGCTAGCGCTGAGATTAAAATTGGTGAATTAGAAGCTAGTTGGAGACTGCGTGAACCATCTAAACGCCCTGGGAGGTAACAGCAAGGTCGTTTTAAGATGGTTTCCAGGTCACGCGGGTATTGTAGGCAATAAAACTGCCTACAAGCTTGCACGGGAGAGTTTAAAGAGTACACAATTTGGACCCGAGCCATTTTGTGGAATCTCAAAAAATCCTCGAAGCCTCTGGAAACTCTTTACCATAATAAATTACTTAAGATCTGATCCGATACACCAGGCTTAAAATATTCTAAAACCTTAATCCGAGCTTTCGATTGTAAATTCGCTTTGGAAGCCCTGGGGTTAGGTAAAAATTAATTGCGCATTCTGGTAAGAGCCCTGACTAGACACTGTGGTCTTAAAAAGCACATGTCCATCCTGGGACTAAGCAACTCAAGGATGTGCCGGTTTGGCTTCCTAGAGGAGGAGCCTTTACACTTCCTGACGAATTCCGGACCCTTAATTCACAAACACAGCACTCATCTGGGAGACTATGTACTTTGCCCAGAAGAAGTGAAATAACTCACAGCTAACAACTGAATAGAAGTCACTGCAGACGTAGGGCTTAGCAGTAAACTGTAGAAAAAGCAACGATCACAATAGATCTTTTAGGTTGCAGTGATACTGGTCTTTATAGACCTGCATAGCCGCTCGAACACAATAAAAAAACATACAAATTCAAGACATTTTTTTTTCAAAGTTTAATTAGATTTAATTATAATATATTATATGAGCCATTTTTTTTGATAACATGTGGCCATCTTGAAGGTAGTAACAAAGTCCCGTTGGTGTAGAAATCTTGGGATTATTTATTGTTCAAAAAAATACAAGAAGTAGTTTTGAAAGTCTTCTCGGGATGTTAACCTAACGCTACCCTAAAAAAATCTGAAGAGACCGAAACAGGTGAAAATCTGAAGGTGCAAAATCAGAACTAAATAGTGGATGCATTCCCACTTCCCAACTAACTAAACACTTACTAACTTCTCTCAATTTTTGTTGAGTGGCCTTTTCTGTTGATCAATTCCGGCCGTTTTTTCTCAATTACTTGCTTGACTCTAATTAGTTGTTTTATATTGCGTGTTAATCCGGGACTCGCTACAGCTTGTGGAGCTTGACTACCCTTTGACCATGATCTTTTTCTCACGTTTCTGTCGTAGGTGATCCACTTTTAATCATCAGTGATCAACTTCTTTACAAATAGTTCGGTCTCATTACATTTCAATAGAGAAACGCAAATGAGTACCGTATTCAATAGGTTTCTTTCAGTGAGCTCGTGTGGTGCCCAAATATCGAGCTTTATGTATAGTTAGACATTTTAAATGGGTTTAATCTATTTTGTGATCAAGCGTCAATTTCTCGGCTATGTCGTAACTACTAATAAGCCGATCTTGTTCCACTTTTTCAAAAATGGCATCGACTTTATCCGTATGATGATTAGAGCGAGCTGCATCTTTGACATCAAAATTCCTGGACTGAAAACGCTTGAACCAACTTTATGCTACTCTTACTGACACAGCATTAGGCCCGCAAACGTCACAAATTTAGCATTTTTCCTTCTTTTGCATTGAATTTTCCTTTTTTGTAATAAAACTTCAGTATTAAAGTTCAAAGTTTAGTTTCAAGTATCGAATTTCGTCGTTAGATTCAATCATTTTGGTGGACAGAAAAAAATGACGTGAAAGTGTTTTTTACTTTTTATTTTTCTTTTTCTTCATGTCTTATATGTATTGATATTAAAACCAGTCAGATACAAACAGTACAAAGAAAGAGATTTTTCTTCAATTTGATTCATACAAAATACGAAGATACTTTTCCCCTGACCTATTACAATGTTTAAATAATTTAATGTTATCACTTTTAAATATTTCCATTAGGTTTGGAGATACTACGTGTTTAAGAATTTTTGGTTGAATCCTATACATTTGATTAAGATATTTTATATAATATGTACGCCCATAACTAGTAATCCCATATTTTATAAAATAGTGCTAATGAGTTATAAAGCATTAACTTAACTTTGAAGGTTATGGCTGTTATATATAATTATATAATTTATATATAAATATTATATTAGATAATTTCATAAAACGATTATTACCAATAATGAGAAAGGTGGCCGTCCGTCATAAATTCCTCAGGACAGTCTCGCAATTATATGAACATCGTCACTTCATTACGTAAAATTCTAACTTAACGGTCAAAGACAACATATTTACATATTATTTAATTGTACAAACTTTTGAAGATGTAAATGATGCTGTATCTCAAGTATTACATTACATCTCTTATAGTTAGCCGACCATGTTAAAATTTGTTTTACCAGCGTTACATGGTTGCCTTAGAAGGGATTACATGCATAAATCAAAAAATTAAAAATTGAAGTCAATGAAACAAACCGTTTCAGTAAAGGTGACATTTTAATAAAATGTTCGTATAAAATTAACGCGCAAAACATTACCGACACAAATCGATTTTTAAATGAAACACTTTTCAATTAAGCTTGAAGGGAAATTTGGAATCGAAGCATTTGTACTTTTACTTATAAATTTAAAAGAAAATCAAAATAATTTATAACTGGTTAGTGTCTCATAAAAATCTTTCTTTTTCACTAACTTACTGCGTGTGCCTATCTGTAGTATAAAGATATAAAAATTTACTGTAAACTTTATATCAGTTATTAGTAGGTGTTCAAATGAATAATAAAGACCGGGTTTGTTATAAAATAAAATTAAAATTACCTTAATTGACCTCGTATCAACGTATGGAAATATCTAAAGGCAGCCGTCGAGAACTCTTTGAGCACTGCTGCTTTTACGTTTGGATTGTAATCATTAACATAACCCTTTGCGTTTGGATATATAAGTTTATTCTTTATCATATTTTCCTCACCTTCAAAATACATGTTAAAATGTTAGATGTATTATTTTTGTTATACAGTCATAATATTAGGAATGGTTGTATTTTTTATGAATACATATTTACAAACCTAGCAATATTGGCAGGAACTCATTGTAATGAATATATAGATTAATTGCTATATTGATTCGCCGTGCTATTTGGTAAATCATTTCGTCGTCCCAATGTTGGTTTATATCAGACAATGCATCAGCAATACGATTGTGTTCCTTAAGTAAAATCACTTGTAGAACAGTTAGTTGAGGATTTTGATTTACTCTTGCATCACCTGTTTACAACTACTTCGGTTTAATAAACTGCACATTAATTATTATTGTTAAAATTTTATTGATTGCAAGAAATAAAGAGTTTCTTATAGATAATATAAAAATTAAGATCTAAAAAGCACGTGAAATTGTTGTATGTTAAAAACGCCTAAACCTACCACGTATAAATTAAGCGAAGTTTGCTTCATTTATACGTGGTAGAGCCATGCTGCAGCTATATTAGTAGTATAGGTGTAGCACGAACGGATCGGCTCGACCGGGGAAGGACCACGCTCTCACAGAATACCTGCTGCTGTGTTTTGTATGGTGAGTGTAGAGAACCGGAGACCCTTTTTAGTGGAAAAGAGGCATTCCATCTTAGTCCTCACGGGTGACAACGCATCTGCATTTTGATTCGCAAACGAGGATAGATGTAGATGTGTATGCGCCACAGCAACCACCATGTGGACTGTGTGCTCGTTGTCACACTATCCTATAAAAAACATTGCAATTGTTATACACTATAAACTACGGTACCAGCTACGTAGCATGGTTCATCAGCGGTGGTTGCACCAGAACAGGTCTGCAAAACATTAGCCGCCTGAGGTGGCCACGTTCCACCATTACGTTCAATTACTTTTAAGCGGCCCCCTCGGCCTTCTCGCAATGAGTCAGCTTGTTCCTTACTATTACCATATGTCACAGAGAGATCCAGGTAGGCCGTCATTTCATTTATCTGAAAGAAAAAATTGTGTAAAGAATTGATAAGTTGAAAGATTGAAAATATTCGAAAGGTTCACCTTAAGTTCTGATTTAGATATAAATAAAAAACTTTAAAATATTCTAAACGAGATAACCTATTCCTCTGTAAGTAACAACTATCGACGTTTTTAAACCTGTAAATTTTAATTTTTTTTAAAATATACGGCGCCGATGGCGCTTGTAATCACTTATTTTGTTACGGTGTCAGTAAATTTTTTAAATTAAAATAGTTTTAATTCACAAAATTTCACAAAAGTGCTTAATTTAAAGATGTAGTCATACATACCATAATTTGTTTTTATGTGTTATAACCATGTTTTAGCACATGTAAGTTGTGTAAACGTTTATTAAGAAACATACTGACTCCCGTGGCCGTGTGACACGGTAGATAACTCAGTTAGTTAGAGCATCGGCACGGATTACTTTTAGGTCGTGGGTTCAAACCTCACTCGGTGTCAGTTGATTTTTCGAATTTTTCACTAAATGTTTGGACATTTATTAATTTGATTGGTTTTTACTATGGCTATGTTAATTCAAGCTCAAAAATGTACTTACTATGTTAAGTTGTTCTAAGATCTAAAGTGACATAGGTAATTGCGTGACTTGCGAGACTCTTGTTGACCAAGACTGGGAGCGCAATACCAAGACCAAAAACAAGACCAGGTGTATTGGCGCAAGACCAAGACCAAGACTGGCTAAGACTCGTCTTGTTCTTGCATTTGGGCAACACTAAGTGCGACCAGCTTCAAGCTGTTGTGAAACAATACAGTTACTGTATTCAGGTTTACAAACATGATTTAAATCGTATTGATGATTTAGCAAAAGAACTTAATATAAGCCTTTCATAATTAAATTATGAAACATGGCATGTGTAACTATGATTATATAACTTTTGATAAGGTAGTTTTAAAAAGTTGTATTTGGGAGTTTTAAAATGTTCAAGAAAATTTTTAAACTAAACAAATTAATCGCTAGATCAAAAATATCTTAAAAAGTGACCTAAAAAAGAACAAAAACTCTTACAAAGTCCAAGAAAGCATTTACTTTAAAACGTAAATTAAATTTATACTGCGAAATTATAAAAGACTAGCTTTTAACCGCGGCTTAATTCGCGTGGGCTTCAATTTAAAAACATAATTAATACTATTTCGTACCGAAATTGAAATTGGATCACTTGTAGAGACACTTCGGTATCTGTGCCTATATTATTCATAATTGAATTTAACATAGTCTTGCAGACGATATAGAAATTACTGTAATAAACTTATAAAGGAGTTAAAACGAAAATATGGCAGAGAACTATTAACTAATGCTGCCAAAAGTTCCAAAGAGCTTTGGAAAACAATTAAAACAATAACCCATTTTAAAATGTATAAATCTCATTGCAAAGAACTACTTAATATAGAACCAACACCGTCAGACTGATAATTTGGTAAATTGTAATTTTGCTAATATTGGCAATAAATTGGCTAATGATATTATGAAAAGTATATCTTATATCTCACAAATCAGCATTACTATTAGCATGCTAAAACAACATAATACATCTTTTCTCCTCTTGGTGACTGACCCCGATTACATCCCGTTAAAAGTG
Organism: Parnassius glacialis; assembly: GCA_033319125.1. NCBI lineage: Eukaryota > Metazoa > Arthropoda > Insecta > Lepidoptera > Papilionidae > Parnassius > Parnassius glacialis. The sequence goes on from JAVANC010000019.1 coordinate 23,383,143, forward strand.
TTATCATGGGTCTCAAAACAGCTAGTTGTTGGGACAATATATCAACCAAATTTCTCAAGATCTGTAGCTCTGTGCTTGCGCCCATATTTAGTCATCTTGCAAACCAATGCTTTACATTAGGTGTATTCCCTGCGCTCCTAAAAGATATACCATTACTCCAGTTCACGAGGGTGGGGATAGAGGTGACGTCAATAATTATCAACCAATTTCAGTCTTACCCACGATATCAAAAGTCATTAAGAAACTCACTAATATTCGATAACCTGATTATCTAGAACAATTCAGCCTTATCTCTAGCTCACAGTTTGGTTTAAGGTCGGGATTAAGGATCTACGGATAATCGATACGGATGCAGTATTGTCTCTCATATCCCTTATTACAGATCAAATCGACGGAGGAAATACATGCCTAACTGTTTTTCTTGTCCTGAAAAAGGCTTTTCATACCGTCTTCCTACCCATCCTCGTACATAAACTGGAGTGCATCGGTGCCCAAGGTGTAACACTTAAATTACTAAGCAATTTAAACAAGAGCACACTCAAAGAGTAACAATTGACAATCACGTGAGTAGAGATATGGACATAGCCATTAGTGTGCCCCAGGGGAGTGTACTTGCCCCAACTCTATTTCTAATCTACATAAATGACCTCACTAATCTAATTATTGAAGGTGGTATAATTTGCTCTTACGCCGACGACAGTGCGATAGTTTTTTCAGGGACTTCGTGGAACACGATATATGATACGGCCCAAAGTGGTCTCTCTAAAATTTCTGACTAGCTAAAACCGAACCTTCTTACTTTAAATATTAATAAAATCAACTATATGTGCTTCTCAATAAATAATAGAACTCAACCGAAAAACGATCTTAAGTAAAAATGCATGAATGCGATAAACTAGACTACTCAAGTTGTAAATGTAAAATGCTGCAGAAGGTCATCCTGGCATCCACATATTGACTATAGGAACGAAGGAGTACGAAAACTTATTTAGATTTTAAAAACTCTGAGGAATATTACATCTCATAAATTAATAAAACAAATATACATTTCTTTAGTGCCATCTGTCTTAGGATATTGCATTCCTGTATGGGGTGGCGCAACTAAAACTAAATTCCTGGAGGTTGAACGTGGTCAACGCTGCCTTTGCCCCACTACGGCATTACGAGGGCAACACTGAAAGTTTTTAAAACTGGCGACTTGTAAACTTGGAAATTTGACACATTTTTCCATACGATGGAACCAATCATTGAAGCAACCATTCCATTCGGAAGTTGGGGTCTCCAAAATGGCCGTTTTGTAGGCGTCCACAGCTTCTTCAGGTGATGAAAATCTCTGTCCACGCAATTTATTCTTTATTTTAGGGAAAGTATAGAAATCATTAGAGCTTAGGTTGGGGCTGTATGGCGGATGGTCTAATAATTCTATGTTTTCTTGCCCTAAAAACTCTTTTGTTCTGTGTGTGGTGTGAGAACTCGCATTGTCGTGATGGAGGATGATGCGGCGGTTGCAGTTCTCTTTACGGAGTTCAGAAACGACCTGTGGCAAACAAATGCTAGCATACCATTTTGCATTAACCGTTCTTTGTCCCTCAAGAGGAATAGTCGTAACATGGCCGGTTTTGGAGACAAACGTAGCCACCATTTTTTTTGCAACACTCCGTGAACGAACAATTTTTGTTGGCTTTAACTCATTTTCGAACACCCAAACTCGTGACTGGTTTTTTGTTTCAGGTTTGTACTCGTATATTCTGGATTCGTCACCTGATACGATGTTGTATACAGCATTTGAGGATCTTGCGTGGAATCTTTCGAGAGTTCTGACGCACCAAGTAACGCGAGCCGCTTTTTGCTCTTCACAGAGCGAACGCGATATCCATCGGGAAACAACTTTTTTACACCTAATTGTTCATGCAAGATTATTTATATTTGATTTATGCCAATGTCTAAAGTTGCCTGAATTTCGCGGTATGTCACATGTCGATCTTCCGTAATCAGCTTACGCACAGCATCAACGTTTTCTTGGGTGACTGCAGTTTTTGGACGACCTTGACGGGGATCATCACTGAGCATAAATAATTAAAAAACATAAATTGTGGTTTTGGATGGGGCTTCATCACCAAATGCAGAAATCATCCGGTCAACACACTGTTTTTGTGTTAAACCACTACGAAAGTCATAATAAATCATCGCTCTTGAATTTTCTCGAGTCAATTCCATTTTCTCAACGACTAAACAAGTTTGACAAAACCTTGTGACAAGACCGAGAATCTTTTATTTAAATAAATAAATGGTATTCGATTTTTAAAACCAAGGAATTTTCAATTAAAACGATTTTAATATGACAGGAACAGTGGAAATATTCCATTCCCGATACTTTTAGTGCAGCCTATGTACAATGATTTTTTTATGACTTTTGATGTCATTTAAGTAAAAGAGAAAGTTATGATAAACTTCGATTGGCCTTTCACGATGAAGCCCCATTTCGTGCCACTGTTTACAACTAGTATATCTAAGCTAAGTCTATATTCGGTTAGCATAAGAACATCAACTCCAAAATTAAGGTACGATAGTGTAGATTCGAAATCATCAATATTTTTGTAAATACTACGAATATTTTCGCATATTAACATTTAAATGTTTTGATAAATCCTGTATTTCACACTGAGTACGTATAGAGTTCACTATTGTCGAAACTTCCATTTCCTGTATATGTAGTAGGTCCTGTATATGTAGTAGGTAGTAAATGTACTAATCATTCTATTTTTATAAAATAATAAAATGCATTACCAATTACGTTGTAGAGTTTGTTGAATATTATAAATATTTTAGTAGAGGGTAATTTTGCGAAGTGATTAGCACGATGTGTATTTATGAAATTATTAAAATAAAATTATTTGTACATGTATAATACCGATGTAATGTAAAGATGAGTAGAGTGACAGTGCAATCAGTACAAAGTCAAAAAAGTTACAATAGTTTGTGTTTTATCGAAAGGTTTATTAGGATGTGACAGTGTTGTATTATGGAAAGATGAATATGTGAAAGTATCTCTGAGTGATTGCTTTTTTACATTTGTGTAGTGAACAATTATAAATAGAAAGTAAATATATGAAAAAACGAAAGGGCTCTAATAAAAACAATGAGATTAGATACATGCATAACACTGTAGAACGGTTTTAGTCAGGTATTTATCTTGAGCTTCTCGATTTGCAATTCATTTTTATTTAGTATAATTTTGAAGTTATCGTCTTTTCTTAAACGAAACTTCCCGTAAGATGTCCAAGAAAATTTATATGAGTGTGTCTTGCTAATGTCGCGTGTAAGAAAATAGAGTCGGGCAGCTTTAGCTGTTAATTGCTCTGATACAAAGATAGTGTTATTTTCTACATCTGAAGGCTTAAGTCCTAAATGATATACACTGACTTTTGGTTTGTTATTGTTTTTTGTTAAACTCCCGCATTTTTCAAATTTTGTTTTATTTTGTAGATTATGTTTCCACAATTATAGGAGTGTACTTCATATCTTCTCTTTTTACACATCCTTAATATCTGAACTTACCATTTGGCAGCCGATAGTGTTGGATAGATTTACAACTATTTTTTGGGATGTTCTTTATTTTTAAGTTTATTTTTCACCTATCTTTTTTCATGTCCTCCATTTTGTCTTTCAAAATAGCTGTATAATTCCTATCCTCCTTAATTTGTCCTTCTTGCTTAGATATCTTTTCTTGAAATTCTTTATTTTGTTCAGTGAAATAATTTTTTTTAGTTTTTTATTATAGAAGAGGGGGCAAACCAGTATGCGGCTCAACTGATGGTAATTGACTACCGTCGCCCATGAACAACCGCAACACCAGGGGAATCGCAGATGCGTTGTCGGCCTTTTAGAAAGATGTAAGCTCTTTTTTTAAAGGTCCCTAACTCGTATCAGTCAGGAAAAGTCGTCGGTTACCGGCTTAAATTTATTAAAACAATACCAGTATCTTTGAAGTCTATCAAACGATTCGTCCATTTCAAGGTGATATTTAAAATCGTAAAAATTCAACGCAAAGAAATGTTCCCAATACAGGTACATTTTTCAGTTAAACATGTTAAAAAAGGGGAAAGAAATTTGAAACTGGAATCTCCATATTTTACTTGTAAATAATCGTAGTGTGTCTGTAGTGTCTCAAGTAAACAACAGACACAATTTGAGTATGTCTGTTGTTTACTTGAGATCTATAAAATAAATACCGGGAAAGAGGGCGACTTTGAGGAAGTGCAGTTAATATCCTTTGTTGAAATTGTTCTCACAAATTCCATACATTCCCTTCCATCTGCTTTGTTGACTACATCTTTCTCTGGAATGATTATAGGCGCGCAGAAAGGGTTTTTTTCAGAATCGGAAGTCAGTTGGCCTTCGCTATCACAGCATGTCACAGGATTATTATCTAAAATATATTTTTGTTCATATTACTTAATTATGCTTTTATGAGTTGTCGAATAAAATTATTTTAACAACTATAATTATAATAAGGTAACTTGGTATTGTGAATGAAATTAAGAATTGGAAACAACTTTTGGAGCAAGTGCAACATTGGTCAACTATCTCTCTGTAATTAATAGATTTTATGAAGTATCCTTATGCAGGATATTATCTTTTTTAATAACCACGATGGAGTGCTTTATCAGTTTTACATTTTTCGCTATAAAAATAATTTGGGCCTATTTTAGTGCGAGTAATATTTTTACTGGTCAGGCCGATCCGTTTGCATGACGCAACCAACATTTATTTGAGCACATAAAAAGGCTAACTATGAATAAGAAATGGTACATGAAGATAGTAGTGTTTAGTTTCTAAAATGGTACCAATTGTTATTCAGTAAGAATATACCACTAAATTTAGACAATAAATAAAAGAAAACTTACAAAGAAGCGTAGTTGTATCGGCGAAAGACATGTCGTGGGCAATTATTTGACCCCATTGCATTGTATTGAGGTTCCATTTAAAATCAGTAATATTTTTGGATGGAAAAACGAGTAGACTTATCGCACGGGGATTTGGTAATTGTTCATTCTCTGATGTTCTAGGAAATTGGTGCACTCCTGAAATTTTGAAAATTTATTACCAGAAAATGTTAGTTAGAGTATTAATATATTATACTAGTCATTCGCCCCAGCTTTGCCTGGATACTGTCTATTAATTTGGCGTTATTTAGATTAATCAAAAGCAATTTACTTTATCTGCCGACTTCCAAAAAGGAGACGGTACTCAATTCGAGTGTATGTTTTTTTTTATGTGTGTTACCTCATAACTTTGTACTGGGCGAACCGATTTCGATGATTCTTTTTTAATATGAAAGCTGATAGTTTTCGTGTGGTCCCATATAAATTTGATCAAGGTCAGACTAATGGTTATTGAGTTATTCTCAAATAACCTATATTGAAGTCGCTTATATTGAAGTCGGCTGTACAAAATTTTTAATTTTAAATTATAAATGTTTGAATTTTGAACTATCGTATATATGATCAGAAATTGCGCTGAGGACCACAAAACCAACGAAACATTCATTACGATATATCATGTAATTCTCTAAATATATGTAACGAAACCCGTATATGAATCGTAAGTATAATAATACATTTTGCATTTATTCAAGTTTATCAATTTTTTTTTTCGAAATCCAAGTTTTTCTAGAAGTTCCAAGTTATCTATTCGTGAAGTTTTATTAGAATTAGTTCAGCCATACTGAAAATAAGTTCGGATAGACCGATAGAAAGACGAACAAAATTTAAAAAAATGGTTGTTTATGACTTTAAATTTTGAAAATTACCCTGTGAGCTTAATAGAAGCTAGTTATTTCTTCAAATTGATTCATATGTATACATTTAAATATAAAGGTGGACATTGATTCTGTAGACATTTAGCATATCGTAAGAATAAAATAGTTGAATAAATTAATAATAAAATTTTAACTTACCATCTGCATAGCTATTATTTACTAACTCCGAAAAGGCTTCTTTCGCCGCACCCCAAGAAGGATTTTCTAAATTATTGCATGTACCATCAAAAGACCTGTATGGGTCTTTTTTACAAGTAGTTGGAGTAGATCTACATGATAGTTTCCTGGTTTTTGAATCGGTTTTTGTTTCTAGTTCTTGTGGCGTTATAGTGGGGATTATAGGACTGCAAAATCAAGAGGTTTCACTTACAAAACGATTTACTATATAAAAATTACATTTAAAATAAATTACCTTTCTGTAAATTTGATAAATTTAAAGTAATCCATTAATGCCTCGGAATAGATTTGTAAAGAATCTAAAATAAATGACGTCTCCGAATGTACATCATGGGCTAATATGATTAAAGAGAAACAAAAAGTCCACCAGAACATTGCACCTGTAAAATTAAAGGAAGAAAAAATTACAAAAAATTATAAATAATTTTTTTAAATAAATAAGTCGGGGAAAAAGTTTCTTCGTATTTTGTTTGTATAAAGTTTAAGAAAAATCTCTTTGGTTTTTTGTTTTTGTCTGGCTAGTTTTAATTTCAATAAATATAGGACATTAATAAAAAGTAAAAAATATTGTCCCGCCATTTTTCTATTGTTTTTATGTTTGCCGAAATGAGTTAATCCAACGAAGAAATTCGATACATTCTGACGTTTTATTTCAGAAAAATGAAAAATGCGTGCAGTGTCAGTAAGAGTAAGTAGCAGCTCGCTCTGTTCGCCTTCATATGAACTTCATACGAATTTTTTTACGTGGTAGAGCCATGCTGCAGCTATATTAGTAGTATAGTTGTAGCACGAATAGTTCGACTCGACCGGGGAAGGACCACGCTCTCACAGAATACCAGCGTAAAATAGCAGCTTAACATTGCTGTGTTTCGTATGGTGAGTGTAGAGAACCGGATACCCTTTTTGCTGGAAAAGAGGCATTACAGCTTAGTCCTCACGGATGACAACGCATCTGCATTTTGATTCTTTATTGAGGATAGATGTGGATGTCTATGGGTCACAGCAACCACTTACCATCAGGTGAACTGTGTGTTCGTATGTCACCTAATCCTTTAAAAAAGCCGTTTAGAAAAAGTAGAGCAAGATCGTCATATTAGCAGTTCCGATATAGCCGAGAAATTGAGGTTTGACCACAGAGCAGTTTTGACCCATTTAAAAAGGTCTGGCTACACAAAAAAGCTCCATCCAGCAAAAAGGAAGCGCTTTTTAATCTTTGAACAACATACTGGGTGGCGAATAAGTTATCAAGTTAAATGGCACAGCAGTTAATACAAGTTGATATATATGTCTGTTAAAATAATAAAATAAACAATAATAAAAGAAAATAAAAAATGCATTTTACAAACAAAATAAATAGCGTAAAAAATTGACAAGAAATAAATCAGCCTTTATAATATATAGGTTACTGACTTGAAGTGACTTATAAAACGTCGCACGCGCCAGAAAAATAACCATTTCGACACCCGGTCCCATTGTCTTGTCACTTCTCTCTCACTCTTGTCACTTCGCGATAGAGAATTATGCCTTGACTTCATTATTTAAGTAAATTTTTCGCTTGAATTTGTTTTCACACACCCGCAGCGCGCGGTCCCTTTGTTTTGAATTTCGCGCATAAAATTATGCCTTAAATTGTTAGCCGTAAGTACAGTTTTTGTTTGATTTTTTCTTTATTTGAGTAGTTCGGATTGACAACGTTTAAACTACCTATATTCGCCTTCAAATGGCATGGGTCTATGACCTTATAGAATTCATCAGGTGATATCTGTATGCATTTACATGATGTTATTTAATATTAAAACGAAAAAAAATGCTACCGCGATTAATGTATAAATTGTTATATAATTTTTTAGTTGTGTATGTTTAGAGAAATTTATGTAGCATACGTCTTTTCATTTTATGTGATAACTATTTCGTCACTCGGTATATTAGAGACAAGGCCGCAATGTAACGTTTTTAATCGTTTTCGAATTTAACGTTTTCGACTGTTTTGACCTGTTTTTGTATTGCGTAAAAGGAGGTAGATATTAAAAAGTTTGTTGTGTGAAAAAATGTATTGGGAGGTGTGATTTTTTAATTTCTTTTGGTATAATGTTGTATTTTTCTGCAAATAAAACAAATACCTTTTTGTATAATGCTTCAATGTTATAATCTTTACCCTTTATGTAAAAGAAATCAGCAAAATTACGTCACACAATTTTGAAATGAGATTGATAATATTATAAAACTAGAATTAAAATATTTATGAAGTAGAATTAAATAGCTTAGTTTACAACGATTTGATGCGACTAAGTTTTATATAAAACTGACATATAAAAATTAAAAATATATTATTTACATCAGCGCCTACCGGTATCGGGTGAGTTCCCGAACGATCCCTGACACTTGAAGCGTAGAAAAATAAAATGGTGCGGCACGTGAGAGGGTATTTATAAAATGTAATGCAACAGTTCGGTATTGAAGATTACGTTTAATCGTAGCTTCAAACCGAACTTTATGGCTACGTTGGGAGAGGTTAGGTTATTTTTCATAGGGTTATTATGTGTAGTGGTGGTGTAAGAATATTCACTAATCCTTTTTTTTCCATGGGTGTCGTAAGCGACAGTGGGAAACAAACCAGGAAATGGACAGCAATGTATTCACAATAACAACTAAAAATAAAAGACTGCGGTCTTCAACTCGCCTGCCAAACGTCGTAAATATCCCCCCTGTGAGACAGTCTATATGGGACGCTTATTTTCAGTAGCGGAACGTTCGATAAGCTGTAACGGTACTGGAGAAAAGTATATAAATAAAAAAATATTATTTTTTTGACTTGCGAAATTATAAAATATTTAAGAAGTAAAACTCAATTTTCTTATTTAATAATTTTGATGTGATAAATATTTGGCATATACTTTTACATACATTAATTACGGATGGACGTACCTTAGCGGAACGTATATAACCAGAAGGTTTGACAAAAATAAAATCAACTTCATTACAAAAATCAAACGACCACTGTCTAAAACATCGCGAGGAAGACAACCAACACTGATCAATTTATCAAACGCTTTACAACAGTTCTTAAAATATTGCAAGATAGTGAATGACATAAATGACAATTCATGGCAATTTTCAAAACGGTCTACGTATTATGGCTACAGCACGAATGAGTCAGCTTGACTTGGGAAGGACTACACCCGCACAGAATATCACCGTGAAATAGAAGCGTAATGCTGCTGTGCTTCTTACAAATACCAGCCAAAACCCAAATTCTTTTATTACTAGCTACTGGTAACGAATCTTTTTATCTGATCTGCTTAGGGGTGACAACACATCTGACTTTTGATTTTTAAGTCAGGAAAGCCTAATTATCGAGAAACGATCGAAAAGTAGGGAGTTCGTATTCCCCATTCGACTACTGTAGTGAACTACTCATAACACGAGCATTGTAAGCTTACCTGGTGTCTTTAACATTAACATTGGTCATGTTTATAGCAGTGTTGCATTATATTATCTATTATCAAAGCTTTTTGCATCCATCGAATTCCGAATTGTCTTGATTAGTACGGCACTCCATTTTTATATATGAGGTACGGGTAACCAACAAACCCGCACACCATCTGATGCTAAATGAATCCTGTGGGACATAATCAACTACACCCACATCTGTCTTCGACTTATTTTTTTTAAAAAACAAGTATAGATATTCTAAAGTTTTTATGGCACCTGCTTAAGTTTCTCTGCTTAGCTCGTGGTTGACTGGTAGAGAATGTCTAAAGGCATTAAGTCCGCCAATCGGACATTTTAAGTGCAATAAAGATTTTAAATAAATAAATAAAAATAAAAAAAACCTAGAGAAACTTAAAATAGTAACAAATTAGACCCTTATTAATAAAGTTATATACAGGCGAATGTGCTGAAGAATAACATGATAATAATAATGTATACGAAAAATAAATTATTTTTATCTTACGGTTTTGCGCAATATTATCTTTAATGTGAGTCACGATTGTACACATAGTACAATAATTGCTGCAATGCCAAACAAAAGAAGTCCAGTAACTTATTGATCTCATTCTCTGGTATAGATATAATAAAAGTTCAATAATATATTTTTGCTCAAATACACTGACAATTTCACTTGAATTTAAATTTATGATTAAGTATTTATTACGCAATATCTGATTTAGAAGATATCATGAGGCCAGTGCTCTGTAGAAGAATAACATATGAAGACCGGTGGTCGTATTTGAAAGAGTGATTAGTAATATCTTTATTATTTGTTTTTAACATAAGTAAGTACACAGTATTGTTACTATCATTTCGCTATTGGACAATGTTCTGCGTCCATGCAATGTTCGCCTGAGACCCAAAAGAGAAAAAAATACCTTTTTAAGTCTGACATTGCACATAATTGTATGTAAGAACAATAACTCCTGACGGACTCTTCTGAAAACTTAGATATTAGCAATTCTCATAGAGATTTTGAGGTTATGTTTTATTTTTATGAAACATTACTATGGTATTGCCAATGTAAGCAGTTCAGTCTTTGCCTAGCATTTACACAGTAAATAAAACTCAGGTTTTGATTAGGTATTTATTTCATTCATACCAAATAAATAGAACATATACAGTCTCATTTGCTTAAAGTCTGTGATTCAAGACAAGTAGGTCGCTAAAGAAGAGTATCGATATCCGTTGTTCAAGCCGAGTCGTAATTTATAAAAACTTATCGCATATCAAACCAACTGCACAGTGCACTTAGGTTCCGAAAACATTTGCAGAAGTGTACCTATTTTTTCAAACGATACCAAAACGATCGCACGTCTACGTCTATCTATTTTGACGTGTTGTCATCTGTCAACGTTATTGACTTTTTTTTGCGTGGCACAATGCTGATTTGCCAATGAGAGTACAATAGTATTGTTATTTTAAATGAAAACAGATGATTTCCCTGTACCCCAGTTCCTTGTGGCATATATTAATCTGAGATATATTTTAAAATATAAACGTTTTTATAATATATTTGTGTTTATGACAACTTTTGAAGGTATTGTGTAATTGGTCAATTCACAGGAGGCCATAAACGCAGCACTTATATCAAAATAGGTACAAAGGTCAAAATCGAAAAAGTCCTTTCTATTTTGATTTCACAATTCAGAAGTGGCCGATACCAAAGATAATATAATCATTACGTTTATTCGTTACTATCTAAAAGACTACCCCAGGAGGGTACCAGCAACCCTGGAGAACCCCTCGCTGAGCATCCACGATCAAACTACTCCACTCCTGGGCGTGGGTGCTCAGGCTGCCCCGCGTATTCTGGGGGGCGGCGGGCGAAATTCCGCTCAAGACGAAACCTGCTCGGGGCAAGCGGAGCAAGAAGACAAAGGAAACCCCTGCCACGCTTACCGTGGATTTCTGCAATATCAGGGGACTTCATTCAAACCTTAACGCCGTCCACTACCATCTGGAGATAGCTAAGCCGGCCTTGCTCTTTCTAACCGAGACACAGGTGTCCTCTCCGGCTGATACTTCGTATCTCTCCTACCCGGGGTACAAATTAGAACACTCGTTTGTGCCCCGGGCTGGAGTTTGCGTGTATGTCAGAGAGGACATCTGTTTTCGACGCCTCGGCAGTCTTGAAGGTACGGACCTGTCCATCCTATGGCTGCGCGTAGACAGCGACGACCATCCCCGCGTCTACGGGTGCCTCTATAGGTCCCATAGCGGTAACGCCGACACAGACCGACTCATCGACCACGTCCAAATGGCTGCAGACTCCGTGCTACAACAGGTCCCATCGGCAGAGATCGTGATACTCGGTGATTTCAACGCCCACCACGCTGAATGGCTTGGTTCTCGTTTAACCGATCATACGGGTAGATCTGTCTATGACTTTGCTTTCGAATATGGTCTAACACAACTGGTTACTTCGCCTACGCGGATCCCAGATGTGGAAGAACATGTACCTTCCCTGTTGGACCTTCTGCTGACCTCTCATCCGGACGGATATCAGGTCTCCGTCGATGCCCCTCCGGGCTCTTCGGACCATTGTCAGATCCGGAGTACGGTGCCACTCACGCTCCAATCGCAGTTGCGATCTACAGCTTGCCGTCGTGTTTGGCACTATAGGTCAGCTGATTGGGACGGGATGCGGTCTTTTTTTGCATCCTACCCTTGAGGGCGGGTTTGCTTCTCGCCGGAAGATCCCAGCGTTGTTGCCGATTCTGTTGCTGATGTGGTACTTCAGGGTATGGAACTTTTTATTCCATCCTCTGTGGTACCCATCGGAGGCAGATCCCAGCCATGGTTTGGTTGCTCCTGTAAAATAGCATCACGCTATAAGCAGGAGTACTACCAGGCCTGGGCTGACGCATCAACGTCTCGGGACGTAAACACCGGCGCACTTAAAGAGAAGTATAATTCCGCCTCCAGGTCCTTCAAAAGCGTCATTGCCAAGGCAAGGTCTGAGCACATCGGCAGAATTGGCGAGAAGCTACTTCACCTTCCTTTGGGAACCCGTGCATTCTGGTCTCTCGCCAAGGCTGTCCAAGGGAACTTTTGTCAGCCATCTCTTCCATCTCTGCACAGAGAGGACGACTTACTGGCCCATGCCGCAAAGGAGAAAGCCGACCTGTTGAGCTCTCTTTTTGCGTCCTACTCGGGGGAACACAGCGCCGACCATCCCGCGATGTGAGTGCTCCATGCCGGATGTGCAATTTACACAGCGCTCGGTCCGCAAATCACTCTTCTCCCTGGACGTCAGCAAGTCGAGTGGGCCCGATGGAGTCCCTCCCATTGTGCTGAAGACGTGTGCTCCGGAGTTGGCACCGGTTTTAACGCGTCTTTTCCGGTACTCCTACCACCAAGGCGTAGTCCCGAACTCATGGAAGACAGCTTTGGTGCACCCGATCCCTAAAAAAGGCGACCGCTCAGACCCGTCCAACTACAGGCCTATCGCCATCACCTCCTTGTTCTCCAAAATAATGGAAGCCGTTATAAACTGCCAGCTCATGAGGAACCTTGAGGATCACCAACTGATTAGTGACCGCCAGTACGGTTTTCGTCGGGGTCGATCAGCTGGTGATCTTCTAGTCTACTTAACTCATAGATGGGCGGAGGCAGTAGAGTCCATTAGCCGTTAGTTTGGACGTAGGGAAGGCCTTTGATCGGGTCTGGCACAAAGCGCTTCTTTTGAAGCTTCCTGCCTATGGGCTTCCCGAGAAATTGTGCAAATGGATCACCAGTTTCCTTGCTGATCGGAGCATTAAGGTCGTAGTAGACGGTGCATGCTCTGATCTCAAGCCTATCAACGCTGGTGTTCCACAAGGCTGCGTGCTATCACCAACGCTGTTACTCCTGCATATCAATGATATGTTGCTAACTGGTAGCATTCATTGCTATGCAGACGACAGCACTGGTGATGCCTTATATACCGGCCGTGCCAATATTTCTCGGGAAAACGTCGCCGAGTACCGGGACAAACTTGTGTCTGAAGTCGAGTCTTTGCTTAACAAAGTCTCGGATTGGGGCCGACTAAATCTAGTCCAGTTCAATTCCCAGAAGACACAAGTTTGCGCGTTTACCGCTAAAAAGAACCCCTTTGTCGTATCTCCCCAGTTTCAAGGCGCTCCCCTTGCTGCCTCAGCCAGTATCGGAATCCTTGGCGTCGACATATCGAATAGTGTGCAGTTTCGTGGTCACTTGGAAGGGAAGGCCAAATTGGCCTCTAAAAATCTTGGCGTGCTCAGCAGAGCGAGACAGTATTTCATGCCGGCACATCGCTTGCAACTTTACAAAGCGCAAGTTCGGCCCCACATGGTATACTGTTCTTATCTCTGGGCCGGGGCACCCCAGTGCCAGCTCCTTACACTTGACCGCATCCAGCGCAGAGCGGTTCGAATCGTCGACGACCGAGTTCTTTCTGATCGGCTCGATACACTGGCACTGCCTAGAGATGATGCATCTCTTTGCGTATTTTATCGCATCTATCACGGGGAGTGCTCTGAGGAATTGTTCGGACTAATTCCAGCCGCTCAATTTCGCCATCGCACATCGCGACAAAATTCGCGTTACCATCCATACCATCTGGATAATTGGCGGTCCACCACTGTGCGATTTAAAAGAAGTTTCTCCCTCGCACGACTTCCTTGTGGAATCAATTACCACCAGCGAATTTTCCGGACCGATACGACTTAGGAACCTTCAAGAAAAGAGCTTACACCTTTCTAAAAGGTCGGCAACGCATCTGCGATTCCCCTGGTGTTGCGGTTGTTCATGGGCGGCGGTAGTCACTTACCATCAGGTGAGCCGCATGCTCGTTTGCCCCCTATTCCATAAAAAAATCTAATGAATGTTATTTAATGCATAATTAAGGATAAGAATTTTGGTAATTGACAAATATATGTTGGTTCTTAGACGAGTTTTAGCAATGTCCTTTAAAGTCGATATATGTTGGCTCAGGAGGAGGTTTTGAGGCATTCTTCAGAGCAGGCCTATGTTCAGTAGTTGGCTTGTGAAGTACACGAATGATGATGACGATACAAGAATATTTTTATAGGTATCACACGCAATAATCAACTGGCGACCTGGTTTGGAGACTGGACGGCTGGGGGGGGGGGGGAGATTTCAGCTTCACAAGGGAGGCACAAAAGTGACTCACATTTTCTACATGGATGATCTCAAGTTATTCGCCTTCAGTCGCTCCCGAAACCGAAACAATTGGTTTGCGATCTGTTTTTTGCACGCTTGAAAAATGCAGGCGTATATAACTGTTGGGTCATGCCCGTTCTCATACATAATTTTGGCATACTCAGGTGGACTCAGACAGAACTTAACGCCCTGGATAGAAAAGTCCGTACTGTTATGACCACACACGGGATACATCACCCGAGATCGTCGTGCGGCTTTTAAAGCGCTCTCAGCATGCATAATCACAAAGTGTGCAGTCTCCGTAATTTTTTCCTGGTGAAATCGGATGATCCATTCTACACGGACGTCATTTCGTGTAATAAAGGGCTAATCGGCAGTACGGAACATTTCCGGGAGACCGTATGAAAGGAGAAGGAGCACGGCAGGTTCTACAAGACTCTTCATGAACCTTTTGTAGACACACTTGCCTCCCTCCACAGGCTACGTTTCGGTGACTTCTTTGGGAAAACCGAGGTTTTTGTCTGTGCGATACAGAATCAGGTTATTAAACCAACAACTATCGGAGATACATCTCAAGGGATGACACCGTCGACATCTGTCGAGGTTATTGCTATCCTGGTGCTCTCTAACTCTGAGAACTTACACAGGCACAACCTAGTAGCCAGAATTCTATACCAGAAACTCGCACTGAAATACGGTCTCGTGGATCGGAAACTGCCTCATTATAAGAACTTGCCGGAAACCGTCCACAAAAAAGGCCAGTCTACTGGGACCGGGCCATCGTCACATACAAGACTATTCTTGCGTATGTGCTGATGGACCGGGCATACTCAAGGATATTTCTGGTCGACACTAACATTCCGTATGACTAGAAGCTCGTGAAAGCCGACATAGATAAGGAGACAAAATATCTGAACGTGGCTCACGAGCTACCCGACATGTGGGGTGGTCTGCCAGCCGAAATTATTCCTACAGTCATCTCTGCGAACAGTTTATCCCGGTCAGCCTCTTGGGTCATCTGAGGTGAATAGGACTCCGTGACGGAACGCTCCGGGCTCAAATGCAGGAGGCGGTGCTCCTCGATACCGTCCAAATTTTCCGCCGGTTTGTTTCCCTTCCCCCTAACCTCCGGCCATTTTGTAAAGCCTGCTGAGGGCTACCATCTGGTTGACTTTTTATTTATTTACATATTGTTTATGTATATATTTCACTATATTAGTATATGTATATTTATCATTTCCATTAATATGTTTGTACAGCTCAAACAGATGAAAGAACTATTTAAATACCCCATCATTTATTGAGAGATATTAAAGATTATTAAATTATAAAATTGTATAAAATACAATAAAAACCAAATACTATTTAATAAATTAAAAGTTACATCATAAATTCTAGACAAATACTTAAATATTTCATTACAATGTTTTGATAAAGGTTGTATAATCGCGTTTCCAGATTTAAACAAATTAAACTACTAAATATGGCCACACGATGTCTTAGCAAACCAAGGAGCACCGACACGCGTGCCTCAGCGAATATTGCGTTACAGTACCTCAAAATACTAAATAATATTCGGAACGAATCGTTATACTAAGCCTTAAAAATTCGATAATTTTCCTTTTTAAATTTAGTCCAGAGATGCGGCGTGTAAAGCAATTGATAATAGGTTTTAAATGGTAATATTTTAGTATCACGGTCGCATTTGTTAAATTTCCGGCCAATTATCTTAGCACGTACGGCAAGGGATCGCCTTTCCCTGTCAAATTTCTGATCATCCCACAGGTCACTCGATACGATGTTTTCTTAAAATCGAAAGCTCGTCACAAATTTCAATTTGTTATCGTTCAGGTATAATTTTAGACAAACATCTTTCTTTTGCGCTCCAAACACCATTGCTCAAGATTTGTTTGAATTGTAAACTAAGTTGTGGTTTGCTGTGTAATTCTCACAAATAAGGATTAACTTTCTTAAGGCTCCGACTGAGGGGCTAAATAAAACCATACCGTCAGAGTAACTAAGGTTATTAACACATTTCCCATCTACATGACAGCCGATACCCGCTCCATTGAGCTCCTCAATTAGAGCATCTACGTAGAGGTTATACAGCAGAGGAGAAGTCAGCCCACTCTGCCTAACCCCACAAGTCAATACAAACTTTTCCGAAAGAGAACCGTCCCAGTTCACTACATTAACCTTCGTATTATACTAATTAATAAGGATTCTAATTATGTCTGGTGGAGTACCCATTTTAACTTATCTCACAGGATGCTATAGTTTATCCTATCGAAGGTGCGGCTCAAGTCCAAAAAAAAAAAGCGTATACTTTTGTTTTCCGTGACACATAATACATTGCTATTTGTTTTATGGAAAAAATTGTCAACGCAATAAAACTTCCTTTTTTAAAAACAAATTGGGCGTTACTTATTAAAATAAATTTCGATAAAATAACAAGAATAATAAATTCAAATAGTTTCACACAGGTTGTAGTGATTAAGATAAGCTTATATTGGAACCAATTGTATCGATTACGGTATTACTTTACTATACATTTTATTAAGTCAGGCGGCAAAAATGAATTGGTTAAGCACGCGTTAATAAAAACCGCGGGAAACACCAAAACCCATGGTCCACCGCAACGTAAATGTTGAACAGAAATGTGGTCATGAGATCACGATTTACCAAGCTGCACCTTTTTTTAAGAGCCATTATGCACCATACACTCATCAATATGACTATATGATAAAACCGGAAAATCAAGTGATTCCATCGCAGTAGGACCACCACTGGAATTGCAGTCACTCATCAAGAAGTTGAGCTTAAAACTACTAGTCATCATTATCATCATCATAATTACAGCCCTTCACAAGTCCACCGCTGAACATAGGCCTACCCAAGGAATGCCACAAAAAATTACTAGTATCTGTTTTTGATTCGCATTCTCCATTCACGTAAACCTAAACGACAGAAGTAAGTTGCCGAAATTTAGAAAAGTTTTTGTCTATACATGCGTTATTTATACGATCCAAAATATATTTCTGGCACCACTTTAAACGAGTTTTAAATACCTCGATACAACTTGATAAGTTTACTTTAGCGTCACCATATGCTGATTTTACTACATCAGTTTAGCCCGACGTGCCCTTACGTTTACACGATAACGCCTCGGAACCTCTTTGACTTTCGCGGCTTTTAACAGCAGATGTATGAAGACTTTCGATATAATTCTTATGAACTCTTTGTGTGAATCGCAAGTACAGCTATTGCAAGAAAAAATTAAGCGCAGATAGTCCCAGTTTAATTCTGCTAGAAGATAAGCATACCAACACTCGTACACTTTAATCTCATACCCACTTCTTTTGACTCTAGAAATATGGTTCCTAGATTTAATATGGTTAATCAGAACTCTTTTAGCAGCACTTTCGTCAAATACAAATTCGAATGCGAGAGGTCTATCATATATATGTAGAAAGGTCATGAAGAATATAGAGAACTTAAATGGGAAGCTCTATCCCACTTCTGATGTAGGATGTGTAATTGAGTATAGTACAGAGACTAATTTTATAGTTAGGAATAATAATTAATTCGTTTACACGAATTAATTATCCAACGAGTAGAGGATAAACTAGTAACGGAATACGAGAAGCGTACCGTTCCACTTCAGAGCCAAGACTGTCCTAACGGCGGCCGCTCTGTCCGTTTTATACAAGCAAAACGGGCGCCACCGCAGGTGCAATGGTGCAGGTGTGCGGAACATGTGTTATTTACAAGAATTCTATCTAGCTACACCGACGCCGCCGTACGTACAATGGTGCTGGTGCCGTCATATATGATATTAAGGTCCGACCATAATATTCCTGATAATTTAAGAAAACTTAAAAAACATGCATTGATCATGAGCTGTTTATTCTAGAGATAACAATTATCCTGGTGATCCTGATCAGTATATTAGAATAAAAAAATCTAAATTATTGTATTATCATCGGTCTTTGATACGTCTATTCGCTGTCTACAAGTTAGTGAAAATAACATTAAAAGATTCCGTTACGTAGATAGGGACCTGCACCATTAAGTTGAATAACCAGTAACGAAACGACCGTTTGTGTAAAATCATTATACAAATTATCTTAACAAGTATATAATATTAGTGATTTTAACCGTACGCCTAGATCTTGATAATTTGCCGCGCATGATTCCACGATCCTCAACCAATTGAGCTAAAATATTTTTTTATAGGATAAGGGTGACAAACGAGCACACAGTCCACCTGATGGTAAGTGGTTGCTGGGGCCCAAAGACATCTACATCTATCCTCTATTACAAATCAAAATGTAGATGCGTTGTCACCCGTGAGGACTAAGATGAAATGCCTCATTTCCAGTAAAAAGGGCCTCCGGCCACCTGCACTCACCAAGCGAAACGCAGAGGTAAACCTCTACTTCACGCTGGTTTTCTGTGAGGTCGTGGTACCACCCCGGTTCGAGCCGGCCCATCCGTGCGACAGCAAAAACTGCCGCGTGGCTCTACCACATGCATACATGTTTAATTTGAATGACAATGCATATGACGTTATTCTAAATCCAATATGGCGGATCGCTCAAGATAGCGGACTGGTTATTTTCTATGCACTCCCATACGGAAATAAAATGACGTCGTTTTAATCGAATATGGTTGATACCCAAAGAAGACGGACTATTGCATGCCGAGCGCAAAGCGCATAGGTATGTTCTACTAGCCCCTAATAATCAAGATTACAACGTTTTGTCGCATGAAATCGTATCTAGCAATCATTTTATACATATAAATGATATAAAAAGCACATTTTCAGAAAGATAAATGATTGTTGAACTTATTAATATTTTTTTTAATCGATTAATTGCTATTTTTTCATAAAAAAAGGGGTTTAGTGGCTTATGGTGTGGATTTATTAAGTCTGTATGGCTTTGTAAACTTTTGAAAATATCAATTGTTCAACTCAATCTATTTTTAAAACTCTTCATCTATCATGTCGGAAGCCATTGAATGTAAATGGCAGTTTAATTTTTGTTTGTTTAGTTATAGTTAATTTTTTTCGGCTGCTAAATGTCGAAATTTTCGGTGTTTTCGCAGCCTTGTGTTAGAATTTATTTCAGTAAATAGAGACTGCCTGTGCCTTACTCACTTAGTTCGGCGTCAACCGCCGTTGTGAGTGGAAACTGTATCGGTTGTTTGCAGCGGCTCAAATAAATCGCTGTACGAATAAATACAAAATATTCGAAAAACAAATTTCATGCATACTTGATTATTATAATAATCAGAGATTTTTATTACAATATTTTAAAAGCACAGAATAAATAATAGTAGTACGTAATAAAAGTAAGTAGGATGTAATATTTATACTTGAATACGTCTTGGACTTTTTGGAGTGACATGAATGATGATATGATGATCATATGAGCATTATGAGTCGTGCACTTTGGATTTTCCAAACTTTTTCAAATTGAAGTTTGATATAAAATTATTGGAAAATTGGAAGTATAATAAGGTTATTAGTGAAAACTTGTGTGTATTTAAACTACTTTAAAAAATTCCGTATAATCATGCTATACGTAATTTTTTAATGCGAAGGCATGCTCAATTGGTGAGTGGTTTGCTGAGAAAAATGCGAATAAAATTACGCCCACGTTTAGTTCTTCGAGGATATGGTGTACTACTGCCCAACTAAACGGTAAGAATTAGCGAGGTCGTGTCTTAACTAATATCGACCTAAACTCTGGATAAATTCTAGCTGTGGTGAAACAATTCAAAATAGCGGATAACTATATGGCTGCCATACCAAACTTAAACAGTTATGATTCGACAAAGCTATGGGATAGTGCTTTGTAGTATTACTTAGGGGAGGCCTACGTTCAGCACTGGTCTTGTGATGGGCTGTAATAATTATAATGATGAAGGGATAGTCTGGTGGCGCTCTAACAAATGTTGTACGGACCGACAAGGCTCAACTGCTGGCAATAAAAAAAATCGAGATGGCGGATCTAAGGTGGCGATCAAAAAGCAACAATGACGTGTTAAATTAAATGAACGACTAAAACATATCCAGCGATAACTAAAAAATCAAAAATAAATTATTAGTAAAACATTTTTAAATACACTCTTTAATTTAAATTTCTCTAAAAAGGAGAAAATAAACTTTTTAAATTAAATCAAACCAATGAATTTATTACATTACATAATTTATATGATATAAAAGCTAGAAGCGAGATTATATGGTATAAATAAGAATACAATATGTAACTTGATATTGACATAAGAAGGTAGTGCTAAGAAAAAAATAATTATATTTATAAAACAGGTAAAAGCTTGTTTTAAAACATGTTTTTCTTTTACTATTAATTTATTTACGAAATCGCCATATATGTCAGATTTTGACGTCCATTAAAAATACTAAAATGAACTATGAACTCCGTCAGAGTCATCGGTTCTGCAAGAAATTTAACCATGATAAATCACTGTCACACCACAATAAAAATGCAATTCATTTATTATTTTTACTGAGAATAGTTTATTACACACAAACAGAATAAGAGTTATAACTGATTAACAGAAATAATAGCACGGTTAACTTATTTAATTCTTAAATTACTTACAGTATTCGGTTTTGACCCTAACGCCTCAAACGCTCACCAGATAATAATCAGCCGCCTTTGTACGACACGTTGCCTATACACGATGCGATCGGAGTGTGCGCGATTGAATGCGGAAAAGCATGCACGCGCAATCGTGATTGATTGTTTTTATCAATTTTTATGTGTGTTGACTGAAAGAGCGTAAAAGCTAATCGCCTGTGATTCAGCACAGGAAAGATCCGCGATCTGGAGTGTATGAAAATCATGCAGTTTTGTTAAACGCGCGTTCTGGAGATTAGTGTTCTAAAGAAACGGACAAGAGGATTAGAAGGAATATTACACAAACAGTGTTTGCTGGTCTAAGAGTATAATAGATTATAATATTTATTAATTTATTTGTATATATTATTTTAATATATCATTAAATAAAATCATACGTAAGATGTCACGAATCTTGTATATTGCCTAGAACTCTGTAATAAGATCCTTGCTCCATGATCTAATGTCTGCTATTTCACGACGAAAATCGTTCTCACAAAACCGCGATTGTATATAATTATGTTTGAAGCGCACAGACTTGAACGCATTTTTTTTATAGGATAGGATGACAAACGAGCACACAGTCCACCTGATGGTAAGTGGTCGCTGAGACCCATAGACATCTACATCTATCAATAAAGAAACAAAATGCAGATGCGTCGTCACCCGTAAGGACTAAGATGGAATGCCTCTTTTCCAGTAAAATGGGTCTCCGGTTCTCTACACTCACCATACGAAACACAGCAGTGTCAAGCTGCCATTTTACGCTGGTATTCTGTGAGAGCGTGGTCCTTCCCCGGTCGAGCCGACCCATTCGTGCTACAACTATACTAATAATATAGCTGCAGCATGGCTTTACCACGTATAATCACGCATGACTGAGGTATGAGGGAATGCGGGAGCGGGCGGAGCGCGCTTGCATTGTCGTCTTCATTTCTATCTTTGCATGCGTGCTCTTACCCGCGCAAAAGGCGTTTCACACGTTAAAGAGTGTATGAGTAAAGGCGGCTAATGACCGTTCCATAGAATTTTCGGTAAAAGTGCACAGTGCTACCACTCCCGTGCTGTAGTAAAGATATGAGTGCCAATGGCGTTGAACCCACCTTAAAATTTTTAGTAGTTAAACTATTATTCATCTAAATCGAAGTATATAGAGTATATTATACGTGGTAGAGCCATGCTGCAGCTATATTAATAGTATAGTTGTAGCACGAATGGGTCGGCTCGACCGGGGAAGGACCACGCTCTCACAGAATACCAGCGTAAAATAGCAGCATAACACTGCCGTGTTTCGTATCTTTTTACTGGAAACGAGGCATTCCATCTTAGTCCTCACGCGTGACAACGCATCTGCATTTTGATTCGCAAACGAGGATAGATGTAGATGTCTATGGGCCGCAGCAACCACTTACCATCAGGTGGACTGTGTGCTCGTTTGTCACCCTTATCCTATAAAAAAAAATAGTCCTCACGGGTGACAACGCATCTGCATTTTGATTCTTAATCGAAGATAGATGTAGATGTCTATGGGCCACAGAAACCACTTACCATCAGGTAGACAGTGTGCTCGTATGTCACCCTTATCCTATAAAAAAATATTGTATAAATGAGATTGTTCTGCGTCCTTACAATGTTCTCCTAAGAACCAACAGTGAAAAAAAATATCTTTTTAAGTCCGAAATTCCACATAATTGTATGTAAGAACAATAACTCCTGACGGACACTTCTGAAAACATAGATATTAGCAGTTATTATAGAGATTTAGAGTTTTGTTTGAGTTATGTTTTTTTTTATGAAACATTACTATGTTATTGCTAATGTTAGCAGTTTATTCTGAAACTAGCACTTATGCGGCAAATAAAACTCAGGTTGTGATTAGGTAAACTTATTGCATAACAAACCAACTGCAAAGTGCACTTAGATTCCGAAAACATTTGCAGAAATGTATTTTTTTCAAACGAAACGAAAACTGACGTCTACCTATTTTAATGCCTTGTCGTCTGTCAACATTTTTAACCTTTTTGTTTTGCGTGGCACAATGCTGATTTGGCCAATGAGAGTAGAATCACAAGAAAACAGATAATTTTACTGTATCCCAGTTCCTTGTTCCTGGGATACTGTATATGAAAACGTTATGAAAATATTAACGTTTTCATAATATATTTGAGTTTATGACAACTTTTGAAATATGTCAGTGAAGGTATTGTGCAATTGGATAAATCACAGGAGCACATAAACGGAGCACATTAGTATTAAAGAAATAAGTACAGAGTTCAAAATCGAAAAAGTTCTTTTTATTTTGATTTCACAATTGAGAAGTGTCCGTTCTTATTTATTGAATGTTATCTAATGCATAATTAAGGATAAGAATTTTGGTATTATAATAAAAAATGACTTGCCAAAAACTAAAATAATATTTAATAAAAGTTACCTACAACATACTGATTCTCACCTTGAACGCTCGTAGTACTTTCTAACCCAGAGATCTTTTATTAACTAAAATGGGCAATCTTGAAAACTTAAAAACACTTTATTGTAATTTTTTTTTTTATAGAATAAGGGTGACAAACGAGCACACAGTCCACCTGATGGTAAGTGGTTGCTGCGGCCCATAGACATCTACATCTATCCTCTATTACAAATCAAAATGAAGATGCGTTGTCACCCGTGAGAACTAAGATGGAATGCCTCATTTCCAGTAAAAAGGGCCTCCGGCCACCTGCACTCACCAAGCGAAACGCAGAGGTAAACCTCTACTTCATGCTGGTATTCTGTGAGGTCGTGGTACCACCCCGGTTCGAGCCGGCCCATCTGTGCGACAGCAAAAGCTACCGCGTGGCTCTACCACTGTTAAAGTTCCCACTAGATAGAGTTACGTACTTATATAAACACTACGATTCTCCAAAGTAAAATGTTTCGGATATTACTATCGGTTGCAGCTTTTGAAGGTCATCCGGTGAAGGTGAGCCGTGAGCTATTCACTGACTAGTTTACTTATTGCTATTTAGTGACCATACAAACTTTTCCACGTACATTTTTTTTAATTAGTTAGTGATCCTACAAACTATTCCACGTACAAAAGCTGTGAACGAAATATATAAAAAAATCAAATCTAAATTTTGAACAAGATTGATTGATAACCAGGTTTAGTTACAATTAATTTGTTTGTTAAAATTATTTAATGAAACAATACATCGATGTTTCGAATTAATATACTCGTATATATTTAATATTACTTGTAGATGCCGAATCCCTAAAAATACATGTTAGATATTAAACTTTATATTCATGTTTACTTTTTTCTTCTTATTTTGTGTCTTTCCAAAGCGTTAAATTAATAAATGGCAGCTGATCACATGGAACAATGGGATTCCTGTAAAAAGCACAAAATTATTTAATACAATAATAAACTCGATTTTAATTTCTTTTTATCAGTAACTTTAATTTTTTAACGCAAATTTAATCCACTGACAAATGTAATATTAATTTTAGTTGTATAGTTTTAATTACATAATATTACATAAAAAACAACACAAACAAATCAAATTAAAAACACAAATACTTCTAATAAGCATAATAAATAAATTAAAGGAATGTTATACAAAATTATACGGTATGTAAAGTTTAATTTAAGTAAAAATACTAGCTAAATCGTTGCCGTCTGTTGGTAGTGTGCCCAAAAAACTAGCTGTGTTGCCTCGCTGTATTGCGAGGCTAATCTGCTGACCAAAATATCTGCCAGCTTTTGGGTCACCAGAGACAAGACAAGGCGTGATGAGATATCTCTGTACAAACGCCTTTCTTCAGGACCCCACGGCCCCAGTGTTTCTACACCAAACGGCACAAACATATATCCCTCTCCG
Organism: Parnassius glacialis; assembly: GCA_033319125.1. Classification (NCBI taxonomy): domain Eukaryota; kingdom Metazoa; phylum Arthropoda; class Insecta; order Lepidoptera; family Papilionidae; genus Parnassius; species Parnassius glacialis. The sequence goes on from JAVANC010000019.1 coordinate 23,408,288, forward strand.
AGGGCTGCATATTTGCACCGCTTGTTAGACTCGGCAACATCAGCAGCCGTGCCTGCCTTTTGTGCAGTCGCCGCGAGATGTGATTGCGCTAATGTGTCAACACAAGTCGCATCCCATACTAATGAGCGCTCATTTTTCCATGGAATAAGCGTCATTCCATCAGGCCTCTTGCCTTCGTCCCGCAATATACCGCTTGGCTCTGAAATTTCAGGTACGTTGTACGACGTCATTCGACGGCCCTTAGCCAGTGCGGCTAAGGCCCGTCGAATGACGTCATTAATGGATGCATGGCGAGGGATGCGACCGGCGCTTCGCTGGCATGCGAGGCCGTGGTGGCCGAGAATGTCGACCTCTTTCTCTATACCACAGCGGCAGCGATGGTTCTCATTGGTTTTTAATAAACTCATAAACAAATATAAAAATTTAAATTTATTTTAAGGTACTTTTAAATTCATTGTCAGGATTTGTAAATTCACTTTGTCCTAAAACAACTCAATCAGTAAGGCCTACAGACAATGAAAAGTAAACAGACTAGAGCAAAACTATTTTAAAAGGGACAATCAAAATGTCTATCTTACAGTTTTTTTTTAATTTTTTATATAGTTGAGTTTATATGATATTATTTTTTTTGTATGTATATGTATTTGTACTAGAACGATAACTCGCCCACATTTTTCTTACCATGGAGACACCAATTCGAAGGCTTTTGGTTGCATCTTCTTTATGTTAATGCCATTATCACAGAATAAGCGCGCCATTGAAGATCCTTTACGAATCGTTTCTAATTGTTCTGAAAACGTTTTGTTTATACTTTTTAATTTAGTTTATCTTTTAAACACGTCTAAGAACCGTATTAACTCAAACTTGAAACGGGGAAGTTAGGCTTTATTTTGTTTTGTATACATTATCATATATTACACATGACTCATATACATACATTATTATTAAACGTGGTAGAGACATGCTGCAGCTACATTAGTAGTATAGTTTTAGCACGAATGGGTTGTCTCGACCGGGGAAGGACCACGCTCTCACAGAATACCAGTGTATAATAGCTGCTAAACACTGATGTGTTTCGTGTGGTGAGTGTAGAGAACCGGAGTCCTCACAGGTGATCTGCATTTTGATTCGCAAACAAGGATAGATGTAGATGTCTATAGGCCACAGCAACCACTTACCATCAGGTGGACTGTGTGCTCGTTTGTCACCCTATCCTATAAAAAAATATTATTAAATAGTGAAATATAGTAAAATTAAAGCATTATGTATACGTTCAACAAAGACTTCTTCTCTCATTTATAAGAGGGTTATGCCTAGAATCCACAAAAGCGGACATGGGCGGCGAACAGAGCACAAGTAAGACCAGGGTGTATTAACCGTAGTTTATGTGTGTTGCCTAGAGGCTGTGAGTGGTGAGTGTGATTATCGGCGATCTCATGTATCCTCCCATTTTTCACACACTCAGCCTGCTCTGCTTGCGTGACTTAGGTTACATCTCTGTTTTGATCGAGCTATTTTAATATAAGACATGCCCGCTCCTCTCTGTTAAATCGACTTATGATTGGGAGTCCCGCCGTACACCGCCTTGCACACATTACTCGCACGTCTCCCTCACTCGCGTCATTCCGACATATCCCTCGCTTGTTTTGTATAAATACAGACCTAGCTTCGCTAAGCCCTTTTTCAATAGAGCTGCGCAGATTGAGGCTACTAACATGGATTAATTTTACTGGTGGATCTTTCCTTCCGCCACACATAGCTTCATCACACAGCTCTAGAAGTGCGCAGCCTTATGGAGCTGTTTTTATTCATTCATTCCCCTTCACAAGTCTACTGCTGAACATAGGCCTACCGCAAGGAATGCCACAAAGCACGGTCTTGAGGCACCTGTATCCATGGATTTCCTGCATGCCTTACCAAGTTGTCACTCCATCTATGTAGGGGGGAGGGACCGATAGTTAACTTGGCAGCGCTGCAGGGAATGCAGCACCACCCGCATTTCGATGGAATCAAAGGCTTTCTCATAGTCCAAATACGCAATACATAGTGGCAGATTGTACTTCTCGATCTTCTGTACAATTTGACGAAGGGAATATATGTGGACTATGGTGCTAAAGCCTTTTCGTAAATTGCCTTGTTCGGGAGGCTGGAAGACGTCGAGTTTCCTTGAGAGACGATTCGTAATGACTCTCAAAAATAGAACAAAACGCGGCTCATAATGGAAATATGTCTGTAGTTCTTCAAGTTCTCGCCTTTCTTGAAGAACAAGACCACCGCATTTCTGCTCCACGCCTGCCACTTTGGAGAACGGAATTAAAGAGCTTCTGAAGGATGTCGAGTACTGGTTGTACACACACTTTCAGAAATTCCGCTATAATTCAGTCCTTGCCTGGGGCCTTTTCGTTTTGAAGGAGCTCGAGAGCCATTCTTATCTTGATCAGACTACGGCTACTACTTGTTCGGAATAGTATCGGATAAAACGACGAAGAAGATGGAGGTGATAGTCTGCCGCATTATTGCATTGTAAACAGGCGGACTAAAGATATCTTTTAATTTTTTTCTTTCTTAGGTACATTCTATATACTAGTGCTTGTGTAAGAATAAACGGGGCATACACTGAATGGTTTTATATCGAAAAAGGTGTTAGATAGGGATGTGTAGCGTCACCGTGGCTGTATAATCTGTTCATGGATAATCGCTTGACAGATTTAAAAAAGTGTAATGAAAGTGGGTTAAGAATAAATGAGTTACTCAAAAAAACCTCTGTCCTGGGAAGAACCAGCAAGAAACCCAGCGGGTCTTTTTTTTTAAATAACAGCTTACAATCATGTATGTTACACAAATTAACAACACAACAAATTAGAAATAGCTTGGTAGCGATCACCTCATTTCCAGGGGTTATTATCGTCTATAAATTCTTTAATACTATAATAACCCTTTTTATACAAACTTAGTTTAATAAAAATTTTGAACTTTGAGCAAGATGGTTTGGCCATGTCGAGAGAATGAATGAAGAACGATTGACAAAAAAGTGTATAAGGCGAGTGTGAATGAAAGTGTTGGCAGGGGTATACCTGGGCGGACGTTTCTAGACCAAATCAGGGACGTCTTGAAAAAAGGACAGGACAAGAGTACCCTAAACCGAAGAGCATGTATGAAGGGAATAATGTAAGTGGACGAAGCGCAACAAGTATGTAAGGATCGTCGCAAGTGGAAAGAAGTGGTCTCTGCCCACCCCTACAGAAAAGAGGCGTGATTATATGTATGTATGTATATACACAGGTTTCCTTGCAACTTTATCTTTCGTGGCGGTGAAGGAAACACCTTGCAAGTGTCGAATCATTGAGAAGCAGAGTAGTATAGAGTTAGAGCCAATGCTCCCGCCCTCTAAAATAGTACGGCCACACATTGCTTACCAAGAGTAAAAGCGATTTCCTTATCCTCTCCATTTTCATAAAAGTATCGGTCACCAACGCGCGTGACGTAAAACTGTCTAAGTAAGATGCAGAGAAAAGTGGGCCCAACTAAAGTACCAGGCACATGTTTCTCCAATGATCCTCCTACGGTAAGTTCAATGTCTTCTACTCGTTTATATATTGATTTAAGTGCTTGTACGTTCTGGAGATTTATTAACAAAAATACATTAACCTTAAGAACTATGTTATTGTTGTAAAAAATATTAAATATGATTGTAACCAATAAAAATGATTTGGATTTTCGATAATCAATTAAATAAACAGGGTTACCTTTACTGACATGTAGTCACAAAGATCGTTGAAGTTCTTTGGGATTGAAAGGCCGCAATAAGATCGAAGATCAATGTAATTGGCTACACTATGATCTCGAGCACGTTGAATATCAATAGCCCTCAAATCCTTACCGAGAGTTTGGTTTCCCCTGGAGATATAAGGGTAAGAGTTTAAACAAACTGAAGTTAAATATTCCATTTTATTATTACTTTATTAAGAACGTTAAGATAACTAAGTAGGTAACGAGTAAAATGTAGTAGTAGTAGTGTGTAGTGTGTTTAAAATATTTTAATGGAACATACATTAGAGTTTACAAATTGCTAATCTAAAACTACATCCTAGTTTTTTTTTTAATTTTGTTGTATTTCGAATCGTTCCACGGAGCACTGAAAAATTAGGAATAGCCGTCGCAGGCCGCCTTTTCTGCTTAAGTGTCCTTCCAGATAGGAACCACCTTCTTATCTAATTCCGCCGCCAAATACCTGCACTGTTGTATTTCGGTTGAGCCAATATAAATGAAGGCTGTGAGGCATTACATCATAATCCTCAGAGTGACTACATATCTGTAGCCTTTCTTTATAGAAGTTGGCTGCAAGAGTTCAAGGGCTGCAGTAAACACTTACCTAAAGGTGAGCTGTAATTTATCTTTTTACTTCAGTTTTATAAAAAGAAAGCATTTGTGTCATGGCGTACAAACATATACATTTACGACAATATCTCCTGCACAATTACTAGCATTTTTATAGAATAAGAATGACAACACAAAGCCAACAAGATGATATTGCCTAAATACAACTATATATATATATATATATATATATATATATATATATATATATATATATATATATATATATATATATATATATATATCCTCAATTAATAATGCAGATACGTTATCACCCCTGAGGACTATGATAAAATGCATAGTTACCAGTTAAAAGGGTCTCCCGTTCTTTGCACTCATCATACGAAACAGGGCAGCATTATTCTGCTGTTTCATGCTGGTATTCTGTGTGAGCGTGTTCCTGCCCCAGTCGAGCCGACCCATTTGTGCTGCAGCTATAATATAGCTGCGGCGTGGCTCTACCAAGTATTTTATTCGATGTTGCCGTGACCAAAATCATATACATCATATAATTTTAGATTGTCTACTTTCCGAGAAAAATATTTCCCTATAAAATAAATTAACTTACTTAAATAAGAACTGAGTAATTTCAATGTCGGAGTATTGGTCACTTTTAGCTTGGGGTTGAAATGATAAACCTATCGCTAAGCCATCGTAGCCATTATTGTTCTCAAGTATTGATGGCCTGTTCAGCCAGTAACTTAACCTTATAGACCGGTACGGAAATCGATACTCTGTGAATAGTCTGCAATCAAAAATAACAGCATACTTATTATATGGTTTTAAAATGAATCTAAAATACCTATAATCTATACTTGACACTCAAATCCTTGTACCAATGAATGTACATGTGCATGTATGTATGTATGTAAGTTTATATTATGTAGTGCAATGTGTATATTGGTAATTTTTTACATGTTAGGTATATATTTATACAGCATGTAACAAAAACCCTGTGGTTCCCGTTAAGTACGTTATCAGGATCAGTATTAAAAACCTATAGAAATAACTTTTTTTTAAATCGACAATATTTTTTTATAGTTTCATTAAAAAAAAATTTATAAGGTTTTATTACCTCTTACTGACACTAGCCGATGCTAAAGCTAAGTAAAGCGGGGTCTTTGACAATCCTCTTACTCCCCAGACAGTGCAAAGGTAATAAAACCACATACAATTTTCATACAATTATATTTTTAAATAAAATAAAAAAATATTGTTCGAGCTTTTCAAAACAAAATTATTTTTATAGGTTTGAATACTGATCCTGATAACGTACTTGACGGGAACCACAGGGTTTTTGTTACATATTGTATATAGTGTCATTTGTGTCGATGGTTACGAATACGTGGGGCACACTGAAATGATCGGCAATAGAATATTTCGGATTGAGTTACAATAAAACCTTTTTTAGAATTTGAATACTGGCCTTTTGAAATCTTAATTACATTCAAACAATTAAAAAAAATGTTTAAAAACAAAAAATATGTTCGTTTATAGTTGACACGTCGTTAACAGAAATGAAGCTCACTCATGAACATTTCTGTGCAATAATTTATCACTATGTTCGTCGCGGCATATCTCAAGACAAATGTCTCAGTGAACTTGTTTCGATTTATGATGTTGAAGCACCGAGTCAAACGGCAATATACCGCTGGTATGCCGAGTTCCGACGCGGTCGTGTGTCGCTCAGCACTGTTTCTTCTGCAGGTCGACCAAGAACAGTGGTCACGCCTGAAAACATCGCAGCTGTGCGAACTATTATATTAGATGACCGTCATGTGACATACTTGCAGATTCGGGCTGTTATTAATATCGGAATGATTGCAATTCAGTCTGAGAACTACAGATGAACTGTGTGTAAGAAAGCTAGTTTCCCGCTGGGTTCCCCACAATTTGTCCGAAGAGCAAAAGGCGGCTCGCGTAGATTGATGCCGGAATACTTTGCAGCGCTTCAACAGAGGGAAGTCAAATGCCGTTTATAATATCGTCTTAGATGACGAATCATGGATTTATTCATACGTACCTAAAAGAAAACATCAGTGAGCAGTTTGGGTCTTCGAAGACGAGGTCAAACCAACGAAAGTGGTTCGCTCCCGCACCGTGTCAAAGAAAATGGTCGCTACGCTTCTCTCGAAAAAGGGGCATGTTGCTACAATTCCTTTACAAAAACGCAGAACGGTTGCCGCTGAGTGGTATATCACGGTTTGTTTGCCAGAAATGATGCCGAACTCCGAAAAAATAACCCGAAACGTCGCATCATCTTACATCACGATAATGCGAGCTCCCATACGGCTCGGTAGACAAATGATTTTTTGAAGCAGGAAAACGTTGAGCTGATGAGTCATCCTCCGTACAGTCCTGACCTGAGCCCAAACGATTTCTTTACATTCCCTAGAATAAAAGATTTATTACACGCTCAACGGTTTGAAGACCCCGAAGCAGCTGTGGAAGTGTAAAAATTAGCCATTTTGTCAACATCAACTTCAAACTGGAATTACCGTTTTAATGATTGGTTTGCACGAATGTAAAAATGTATTAAGTTGAGCGGAGAATACTTCGAAAAACAATAAAATACAATTTAGCTATACCGTGCATGTGGTTTTTCTTATTCCCGATCATTTCAGTGTGCCCACACATTACATTGCTTCTTTATAAAGCTATTAATTGTCTATCGATCTTATTCATTAAAACTCCATCTATCTTTCGATCCATTACCACCTATCAAAACTCCACGAGGGAACATAGGCCGCCCTCAAATACTGCCTAATAGGCATATATGCCTGAGTTGCCACGCTTAGCAGCGGTTTGGTAACTGTAGTTTCGTATTATTTTAGTCGTTATCAGGAAGATGCTGCTGTCCATTTTCTGTTGGATTTCCTTCAGTGTCCTCTTATGGCACCCAAGGGATGGTAAAAAATATATAAATTCGTAAAACGATTATTAGCAATAATGAGCAAGTTCGCCGTTCGTCATAAATTCCTCTGGATAGTCTACTAATTATATGAACATCATCACTTCATCACCTAATTTGTAAACTAAATATCAAAGACATATTAACTTATAATTTGATTGTACAAACTCTTCGACGATGTAAATGACGCTGTATCTTAAGTATTACATTCAGTCAAAAAAGTATCGGGAATGGACGATTTGATTATGTGTCCAAATTTTTTTTGTTGTTGTTAGATTAGCACAACTGGTTTTCATTTTGGCGCAGAGTTTGAGTTTCCTTTGTTATTTAAATTAAATACACTGCTGTTTTATTGTTATATCATATCTAGTGTGTATTGCGAATTTCACAATGGACAAAAAAATCGAACAAAGAGTTTGTTTTAAATTTTACATCGCCAATAGAATTTCGTGTTGGGAGTCAATGAAAATATTACAAATGGATTAAGGTGAATCGATTTCATCAAAAACACGTGCTTATGAATGGTACAAAGCGTTCAAAATCGATCGAGATGTAATGGAGGATTCGCTTTGATCTGGTACGCCATCAACGTCTACAACTCAAGTTGGTATCGTACAAGTGGAGGAAATAGTGACTGAAAATTCTCATCCAAGTTTGAGAGAGATAGCCGCCGAACTTTCTGTGACTCACGAGTCGATCCGTACCATTTTATATTAATTTTTTTTTACACCCGACTTCAATATAAGTTATTTAAGAATAATTCAAAAACTATTGGTCTGACCTTGATCAAGTTCATATGGGACTACAAAAGAACTATCAGCTTTCATATAAAAAAGAATCATCGAAATCGGTTCACCAAGTACAAAGTTATGAGGTAACACACATAAAAAAAACATACAGTCGAATTGAATACCGTCTCCTTTTTGGAAGTCGGCAGATAATCACTTGGATATAAAACATGCTCCCGCTCAGCTAGTTCTAAAAGACCTGAATTTTCTCCAAAAACTCAATCGCATAAAAGTCGCTAAGGACTTGCTAGAAGGAGTCAATTCCAACCCAACATTCATGAAACGCATTGTTACTGGTGACGAGACGTGGGTTTACGAGTTTGACATGCAAACTAGTCAACAAGCTTCGGAGTGGCGCCCTCCAACTGAACCGAAACTTAAAAAATCACGCCAAAGTCGATCAAAAGTCAAAGTCATGTTGACTGTTTTGTTTGACTATCACGCTGTTAAGAGGCTGGAGGTTAAATGGTAAAAAAATATTATTTGAGCGTTATGCGGCGTTCAAGAGAGCAAATTAGTCGAAAACGGCCAGATTTGTGGAAAGAAAATTCTTGGATATTGCACCACAATAATGCGCATTCGCAAAAGGCCATCATTGTGAAAAATTTTTTTGATCAAAAAATTAACAATACCATCGAGCAATTGCCTTATTTACCAGATATGACTCCAGCTGATTTCTTTCTTTTTCCTAAACTCAAACCTTTACCTCTTTGTAGCACCCGTTTTCATTCGGTAGAAGACATAAAGGAGAATTCGCAGGGAGGACTGAACTCAATTCCGGAAAAAGCGTGTAAAAATATTTTGATGATTGAATTATTCGTTGGAGAAAGTGTATCGTTTCTGAAGGAGGAGGAGGATACTTTGAAGGTGATAAAATAAACTTGGACGAATTACTAATATTTTGTGTATTATTGACCTTTTCCCGGTACTTTCTTGACAGAGTATTACATTAAATCTCTTATAGTTAGCCGACCGCGCTAAAATTTGTCATACTAGCGGTACACGGCTGCCTTAGAAGGTATTTCATCCTTAAATTAAAAAAAAGTGTAAATACAACATATAACGTAATTAACGCACATCCTCAGACACCCCAATTAGTATATTATGTTATAATCATAATACATGCACTGACTTTTTAGTTGGCATTTGTTGTCTCATTAAAATAAACTAATGATTTAATACGTTCCCACAAAAAAAACAGTCAAAAGGCGTCAAATCAGCGGTTCTGGGAGGTCAATCGACAAGGCACAGACCTGCCGCTACCGAGCGCTCTCCGAACTCTGTATTTGTAAAGACTTTACATGCTTGAAATAAGGTTAATTTTTTTATTTTTTTATTGAATAACGGAATTTGTATTAATACAAATAAAACTGCAGTTTTATTTGTATTAATACAAACAGTTTTAAAAGTCTTACTGCCTTCAGTTATGGTCCATTTCAGTTTGTTTTGACTGTACAGGTTTAGTGTGACTGTAATTTACGCAGTTTTAATTATTTTTGGGATAAAAATTACTTATATTAAAAAATAATAGAAATCGATTCAGTAAACGATTCTGAACAAACTACTCTCAGGATGTGCGTTAATTATGTTACGTGTTGTATATAATATGTGACATTTGAAATCGTATAAAATCTCAATTATCAACAATGCTACCGACGCAGATCCATTATTAAATTAATTAAAAAAAATTGAAGCACGACATTTCAATAAAGCTTGGAGGGAAATTTGAAATTAAAGCATTTATACTTTGAATTTTAAATTAAAAAAAATTAAAGTATTTTAAAACTGGTTAGTATTTTGTTTTTTTTTATCTTTCTTTTCGCGCACTTAATGCAAGTGCCTTATCTTTAATATAATGATATAAAAATGTACTAGAAAGTTTATATCAGTTATGAGTAGGTCTTCAAATAACAAATAAAGAACTGGCTTCTTATAAAAATATACATTAAAAAAAATTAAAATTACCTTAATTGTCCACGTATCAACGTATGGAAATATCTAAAGGCAGCTGTCGCGAACTCTTTGAGCACTGCTGCTTTTACATTTGGATTGTAATCATTAACATAACTCTTTGCGTTTGGATATATAAGTTTATTCTTTACCATATTTTCCACACCTTAAAAATACATATTGAAATATTAAATGTATTATTTTTGTTATTTATGTATAATATTAGGAATAGTCATAATATTAGGAATGGTGGTACTTTTCATGATTATTTACTAACCTAGCAATATTGGCAGGAACTCATAGTAATGAATATTTAGATTAATTGCTATATGAATTCTCCGTGCTGTTTGGTAAATCTTTTCGTCGTCCCAATGTTTGTTTATAGCAGACAATGCATCAGCAATACGATTGTGTTCTTTAAGTAAAATCACTTGTAGAACAGTTAGTTGAGGATTTTGATTTACTCTTGGATCACCTGTTTACAAATATTTCAGTTTAGTAAACTGCAGATTTCTTTCAAGAAATAAAGAGTTTATTATCTTTATATATATATAAAAATTACGTGTCACATTGTATGTCCGCGATAGACTCCTAAACTACTGAAATGATTTCAATGAAATTGGTGCATACTGTGTGCAGTTTGGTTCAACTTGAGTGATAGGATAGTTTTTATCCTGATAAGTAACGCTAAGTATGTTTTATTGCGAATTTAAGTATTTTTATAGTAAAGAGGTTCGCCGCTAAAGGCAGTACAATGTCTGCCTGTCCAGCTAGAAGATAATATAAAAAATGAAGAACTAAAAAGCATGTAAAATTGTTGCACAACGTAACGTTCAATCATCTTAGCAGTTGTTATATGTTATATGTATATAAAAATAAAGGTCTAAAAAGCATGTAAATTGCTGTCCAACGTAATCTTCGCTTCATTTTAGCAATTGTTAAAGCTATAAACTAAGATACCAGCTACGTAGCATGGTTCATCAGCGGTGGTTGCTCCGGAACAGATCTGCAGTACATTGGCCGCCTGAGGTGGCCACGTTCCGCCATTACGTTTAATTACTTTTAAGCGGCCCCCTCGACCTTCACGCAATGAGTCAGCTTGTTTCTTACTATTACCATATGTCAAAGAGAGATCCAGGTAGGACGTGATTTCATTTATCTGAAAGAAAAAAATTGGGAAAGAAAGAAATGATTAGTTAGAAAGATTCAGAACACTTTTTAATTGAAATGTTAATTTTATCTTCTGATTTAGATATAAATAAAAAACTTTGATAGGTATATTCCAAACAAAATAACCTATTCATCTGTAAGTAACAACTATCTGCATCTTTTAACCTATAAATGTGAATATGTAAAGTAGCTACATATGAAAATTGAAAAATGGATTTTTTTTTATTCACCACTATTAAGGTTAAAAATTATAAAGGTACATGTGAGTGTGAGAATTCATGAGTTCGTGCGCGCGCGCGAGTGTGTGTGTGTGTGTGTGTGTGTGTGTGTGTGTGTGTGTGTGTGTGTGTGTGTGTGTGTGCGCGTGTGTGTCTGTGTGTAAGAATATATGAAGAATACATTAGAAAGTTTATTTGATAATATCAAGAAGAAATTCAGTTTCCGTGTACGATTGATTTATAATGTATGTTATTTATTGATTGATTTAAAAATTAATTATAAATATAATTAATTTAAAATATATATTTTATTATAATATATATTATATAACATATTAATCAATTTATGAACTACCGTGTAGTGAATAAAATACTTGAATGTTTACAAATAAATGACAGTATGAATAAAATGGTCACATTGCAATTATACCTCAGTACCATAAAACGTTATATCAATAGGAAAAGAAATCATATTTTCTTAACTATCCGGGATAATGTCGCTATTTTGGAACATAGGGTCCTTTACTACTGGTCGTTCTTTACACTACACGCTGTTCATCTAAATTTAATAAAAGCATGAATTTGAGTACTTCCAACAACAATATTTTCAAATCACTATCCTCAAAATTACGATAATTTTTGTCACGTGCCAATTTCATACATTAAATGTTGACTGTTACATATATCAATACTTTTTAGTTATTTTTTTTTGTTATACAACTTGTGCGCTCAATGGAAGAAGTTACCAAATACTCCAAATTTAGTTTATCTCCAAACCGCAAACACCATCAACAACATACAGTCATTGGCACTGCAAAAGTTTCAAAGGAATAGTTAAATTCTTTAAAAGCGACTGTTGCTTAATGTCACGGTGACCGCGAGCTTAAATTGTCGTGGGTTCGAAGCACAGTCTCACTATTCGACTACTGTCGTAAATCACTCCGTAACAAAAATTTCAAGCTCATTAGGAGTGGTTAAAGGGAATATTAGTAATATTAATAGCATTGCTAGTATATAAAAAAAAAAACTCTCACGTAGATTGATACTTGAATGTTAACCATACTTAGTTTTTGAGAAATAATAAACACCTTTGTTCGATTTAAAAATTGAATTTCTCCCAAAATTATAATAATAACGTTTAAAATTACTGCAAGATGGAATTTCGGTAATAGCGAGCTAATTCAAAGGAAATTCAAGAGATACTAATTTTAATAGACAAAATGAAACGCAAACTCATCTGTGAAAAATAGGACGCATAATCACATAAATACTTGGGCCACGCAGTAAGTCGAATAAAAAACATTTTTATTACTAAATATTTTCAAAAACTCTTCACCAGAACATGCATAAAGTTTCGTGCATCTCAACTAATATTTGTAACACTTTTCATGCGGTTGCCGCCATAATCAGATATTGCAAACCTTTTGGCCACAAAAATAAGGGTTGTTCTTGTGCACGTGTTCTTTCACATTTGTTTGCCTTTTCTAAACTTGAATTTTAAAAAAATTTCGTCTTAGGATTAACATTTGTGGTGATTACTTAGTTCTCGTTAAATAGTTGAGTTAAAGTTTATTGTGTAAAATATACTAATAAATAGAATAGTAAAATAGACGAAGAAGAGTCAAAATTATAAACATTGGATTACAAATAATTGGATTTCATTTTTAACAGTGGTAGAGCCACGCGGCAGCTTTTGCTGTCGCACGGATGGGCCGGCTCGAACCGGGGTGGTACCACGACCTCACAGAAAACCAACGTGAAGTAGAAGTTTACCTCTGCGTTTCGCTTGGTGAATGCAGGTGGCCGGAGGCCCTTTTTACTGGAAATGAGGCATTCCATCTTAGTCCTCACGGGTGACAACGCATCTGCATTTTGATTCGCAAACGAGGATAGATATAGATGTCTATGGGCCGCAGCAACCACTTACCATCAGGTGGACTGTGTGCTCGTTTGTCACCCTTATCCTATAAAAAAAATTAGATAAAACATCAATTTATTCATCATGAGTGTATAAGATAAGAAAGAATATATATGGCAGTTCTTCATTTAATGAAACCAAAAATTTATATTTCTTTTTGCAAATTTGTTTTATTTTCTTCTTACTGCTGAGCAGACACACGTTTTATTAACCAGACTTGACGATTTGTAAGTATGTTAATCAAAGGAATTTAAGTCACACTATGCCGGATTCGAAAGCCGTCGCTCTATATTTGACAGATTCGCAATTAATCTTTAAATTTTTGCGACCACTGGTAGAAAGCACAAAGGTCATAGCACGAAATGTTTCGTGCTCGGCTACCGGGTTATAGCTGAAAATTTTTATACCAGTACACTAAGGGTTCATACGCACTACGTGGGTAACCGTAATGCGGCTAGCCGTCCGACTGACCGCAGGGTGCGGTTGCGAATGCAGCCAACATTTTTCGCATTTGCAACCGCAACCTGCGGTTGAAGAACCGTTTCGATTTGCGGTTATATGCTAACCGCATACTGCGTATGAGCCGTATCCATAAATGCGATTTTAAGTCTATTAAACGGTTTGTCAGGTTCACAACGACATTTGAAATCGTAAAAATTCATTGCAGGGAAATGTTCCCGACACAGATACATTTTTCAATTAAACATGTTAAAAAAAGTGATATGAAATTTGAAACTGAAAACACTTAAAAATAATATAATATCATAAATACCGGGAAAGAGGGCGACTTTGAGGAAGTGCAGTTAATATCCTTTGTTGAAATTGTTCTCACAAATTCCATACATTCCCTTCCATCTGCTTTGTTGACAACATCAATCTCAGGAATGATTATAGGCGCGCATAAAGGGTTATTAACAGATTCGGATGTCAGTTGGCCTTCGCTATTGCAGCATATCACAGGATTATAATCTAAAACATATTTTGTTCATATTACTTAAATAAACGTTTGTGAGTTGCCAAATTAAACTATTTTAACAAATATAATTAAAATATTACTTGGAAATGCAAATTGAATTAATAATAATTGGCAACAACTTTTTAAGCAAGTAAAACATTGGTCACCTGTCTCTTTGAGATTAATAGATTTTACGAAATATGTAGGATATTGTCATTTTTAATGACCACGATGGAATGCTTTATCTCTATTTTCCGCTATAAAAATAATTTGGGAAATTTTGTATTCTTGGACGATTAAAGCAATTCAGTGCGAGCAATAATTTACTGGTCGTGCCGACCCGTTTACGTGACTCAACCAAAACTTAACTAGAGCATCGCTAAAAATGCTAATAAGGATAATAAATGCTATATGACTATAATAGTGTTTAGTTTCTAAAATAGTACCACTTGTTATTCGATAAGAATATACCAGTAAATTTAGACAATAAATAAAATAAAACTTACAGCTAAGTGTAGTTCTACCACTGAAAGACATGTCGTGGGCAATTATTTGACCCCATTGCATTGTATTGAGGTTCCATTTATAATCAATAATATTTTTGTCTGGAAAAACAAGTAGACTAATCGCACGGGGATTCGGTAATTGTTCATTCCTTAATGATTCAGGAAATTTGTACACACCTGCAATTTTCAAAATTTATTTCCCGAAAATGTTAGTTGTATTAGCAATGTTAGCATGAGTTAGTAATATATTATACAAGTGATTCTCCCCAGCTTTGCCTGGGTAATGTCTTTTAGTTTGACTTTATTTAGGTTAAAGATAATCAGAAACGACTTATTTACTAATATTTGTTTTTTTAGAAAATGTCTAAGTTTTCCGGATAAAATATAGCTTAGACCAGCCCTGGAGTGGCTCTCTATCTGTTCATGAAGTTTCATCAGAATCGGTTCAGCTATAATGTATTAGCCTGGACAGACTGACAGACAGACCGACAGACAGAAAGACAGAAATTTTAAAAATGGTTGTTTATGTCTTTAAAGCACGCAAATAACCCCCATGAGCTTAATAGAAGGTAGTTATTTCAATATTAAAGACAGACACTTGAATTTTATTTATATGTGTAGATTTAAATAAACCCGTAAACATTGATTCAGTAGAATAGTAAACATTAAGTCAATAGCATATCGTAAGAAAAAAATAGTCGTATTTAGTAAATAGTAGTAATTTTTTTGACTTACCATCTGCATAGCTATTATTTACTAATTCCGCAAAGGGTTCTTTCGCCGCGCCCCAAGAAGGATTTTCTAAATTATTGCATGTACCATCAAAAGACCTATATGGGTCTTTTTTACAATTGGTTGGAGTAGATATACATGACAGTTTCTTTGTTTTTGGATCGTTTTTGGTTTCTAGTTCATGTGGCGTTATTGTTGGTATTGTAGGACTGCAACATCCAAAGGTTTAACTTACTAACGATTTACTATATAAAAAATACATTTAAGATAAATTACCTGTTTTTGAACTTGATACAATTAAAGTAATCCATTAATGGCTCGGAATAGATTTGTAAATAATCTAAAATAGGTGACGTCTCCGAATGTACATAATGGGCTAATATGCTTAAAGTGCAACAAAAAGTCCACCAGAACATTGCACCTGTAGAATGATACGTTATTATAGAAATAAAGATTAAATTACGAAAAAGCTCATATGAAAAACTTAATAATTTTTTTATTATATTTATAACAATGTATTAAGTAAAAATAGAACTAATGTTATTTCGGTACATTTAAAATTGAAAAATACATAAGAAAACAAGTAATTCCTAACGTGTCGTGTACCGGACGTGTTAGTTTAATTTGATACCGAAAATTTCAATGCAACTTTTATATCATGAATACGTATTACAAAGAAGTGCTGATAAGTAGTCAAGTGTAAATCGACATTGAAGAATGTAGTTCCGTATGTATGCATACATGTACTCTGACCGATAGTATTTATCAGATGTAATGCAGTAGTTCGGTTTTGAAGATGTTTTTTATAGAATAAGGGTGACAAACGAGCACACAGTCTACCTGATGGTAAATGGTTACTGTGGCGCATAGACATCTACATCTTTCTTCGATTAGGAATCAAAATGCAGATGCGTTGTCACCCGTGAGGACTAAGATAGAATGCCTCGTTTCCAGTAAAAAAGGTTACTTCTTATCGCAGTTTCCAGCCAAACTTTATGGTTAGGTTAGGATAGGTTAGGTTATTTTTCATAAGGTACTATAAGTAAGTAGCGGCGGTATAAGAATATCCACTAATCCATATCGTTCCATAGATGTTGTAAGAGGCGACAGTGGGAAACAAACCAGGAAATGGACAGCAACGTCTTCACAATAACTACTAAAAATAAAAAAAACTGCGGTTTTCAACTAGCCTTACAGGCGTGGCAAATATCCCCCCTGTGAGGTAATCTATGTGGGTGGCTTATGTCCACTAGTGGCACTTTTGATATGCTGTAAGCTATAACAGTACTGGAGCAAAGTATATAAAACATTATTATGGTAGTTTTGGCTTGAGACATTATTTAAGAAGTAAAAGTCAATTTTCAGTCATTTAATGATTTTAATGTTATTAATATTTGGCATATACATTTACATTTATTTATCCAACGGATACTTTTTTCTCTTAAATTGTATTACTTCATTTAATTTTGTTATCCAAGTACGATATTATAATTTATATATTATGAAGACGATGATTTTTATTTAAAAACTGCATCCTAACTACCACGCGTTCTGCGCGTGATCATTGGTACCGACATGGCTTTGTTTAAAGGTTGTGCGCGAAACCCCTAATGAAAATACAAAGAGAATTCAAAAGATAATTTTTTTTCATTAAAAAACTTAAATCTTCTAAACAACAGTATATTTTTGCAACCCTGCTCCGTTAAATAAATTAAGTAAATTATACATGTACTAAATGATACGAATGCGGTGGGCTATGATGGAATTTCTACAAAAATCTTAAAGTCATGTGCTGATTTGATATCTCCAGTTCTTTCTTATATTATAAACATATAATTTGAATACGGAATATTTACAAACAAACTTAAAATTTCTGTAATCAAACCGATCCATAAAGCAGGCGACAAAAAAGTTGTTAATAACTATACACCTTTTGCTCTTATCCCGATATTAGCTAAAATATTTGAAAAAGCCATGAATACTGGACTTAATAATTTCTTAAATAAATATAAAATTTTACGGGAGGAACAAAACGGTTTTTAAAAAGAAAAATCAACAAGACTAGCTGCACACACGCTAATTCAGCACATAACGGAAAACATTGACAAAGGTATAAAAGTTATTGGTGTCTTTTTCGATGTGAGTAAAGCATTCGAATTTGTAGATCATGAGTTTTTGCTTCGTAAAATTCAAAAATATAGCATAAGAGGGCTAGCGTTCCAGTGGATATAATCCTATTTATAAGTTTTACCTTCATTACAAAAACCAAGCGCCCACTGTTTAAAACATCGCGAGGAAGAAAACTGGCACTGATTAATTTATTTACGTTTCACAACAGTTCTTAAAATATTGATAAATGTTTTTTTTTATAGAATTGGGGTGACAAACGAGCTAACAGTTCACCAGATGGTAAGTGATTCTGTGGCCCATGGATATCTACATCTATCTTCGTTTTCGAATTAAAATGCAGATGCGTTGTCAGCCGTGAGGACTAAGATGGAATGCCTCTTCTCCAGTAAAACGGGTCTCCGGTTCTCTACACTCACCATATGGAACACAGCAGTGTTAAGCAGCAGGTATTCTGTGAGAGCGTGGTGCGTGAATGATATAACTGATAACTCATGGCAAATGTTAAAGCAGTCTACGTATTATGGCTTCAGCACAAATGAGTCTGATCGACTCGGAAAGGACCACGCGCGCTTTTTATCTCATCTGCTTAAGGGTGACAACACATCTGACTTTTGATTTTTAATTGAGGAAAGCCTAATTTTGGAGAGGCGATCACAAAGTCGGGAGTTCGTATTAGCCATTCGACTACTGTTGTGAACTGCTCCTAACATGAGCATTTTAAGCTTACCTGGTGTCTTTAACATTAATATTAGTCATTTTAATAGCAGCGTTACATTATATTATGTTTTATTAACCCAGATAAGCCTACTGTCCTATATTTAGGACAGTAGAAATAAAAAAAATATCAGAATACCCTCTTTATCTAAGATTATTTAGTCTTATGATTTGCAGTAAGAAACGTGTCAGCTTTATTAGAAAAAATAAAAAGACAGTTATTTTAACAGTTTTTACCTTATATTTTACCTTATAAGTGTGTAATAAAAGTGCGTTGCAGACATGGCAAATGACAGGTATGTATAAAAAGTTATATTTTACTCGTGAGTTGTTTTTTTCTGTGTTAATATCTAGTTGATAACCTTAACTTTTGTACTAAATAAATATTCTAGCAAAATAATATAAATAAATTACGTATAACTTGTTACAAATACTAGCGTACTATATATAGGACAGTAGGATAATATACATGATTTTAGTACAATAATACAACTTTTTCTTTACAGACCGTTAGCTGCGCATGAAATTTTAGATGCTTTAGAAAATGTTTCTGATAATGAAGAAGATTATAGAGAACGACTGATATGTATTCTACCTCCTCCTGTTGATCCTGACTGTCTCACTGACGAAGATTCGGGTGAAGAAGATAATGTAACTTTGAATAATTAGCCACGAAACATTCTGCTTCAACCGGCTGAAGTAATGATTCAAGGGCAGATTATGGTGAGTGATACAGAAGAAGAACCTTCTGATTCTACAGGTCGAACTAAACGTAGGCGTACCTACGCATGGAGAAAACGGGACTTGGCAAAAAATCCCGTGAATTGGCCAGATGTTTAAGGCGCTTGCCAAGATAAGCGCCCAATTGAGTGGTTTGAAAACTTCTTAGATGAAGATTTTATTTCGTTGTTGGTGTCTGAGAGCAATAAATATGCTGTCAAAAAGAATTTGCCTGGAGACATAACCACTGAAGATATGAAATGTTTCATCGGCATATTGTTGGTTAGTGGTTATTCATGGCTCCCCCGTAGAAGAATGTATTGGGAAAACTCCCCTGATACAAAGAATGAATTGATCAGCTCGGCTATGACTAGGGATAAATTTGACTTTATTTTTCGCCACCTTCATGTCAATGATAATCTGGATTTGCAAGACAAATACACAAAAGTACGGCCCCTAGTTACACTTCTAAATAAAAAGTTCTTAGAGTTTTCTCCTCTTGAAGAGCATTACAGTGTAGATGAGGCCATGATCCCCTACTATGGTAGACATGGCTGCAAACAGCACATAAAAGGTAAACCTATTAGGTACGGGTTCAAAGCTTGGGTTGGTGCTACACGGTTAGGGTATGTTTAATGGATGGAACCATACCAAGGTGCTACAACTATGTGCAATCCAATATATAAAGAATTGGGGCTGGGTGCAAGCGTTGTTCTCACTTTTTGCGATGTGCTGATTTCACGTGGCTTCGACCTTCCTTACCACGTAGTTTTTGATAATTTTTTTACTGGGACGCCCTTGCTGGAAGAGATAACAAAGAAAGGCCTTCGTTGCACTTGGACAGTTCGAGAAAATAGGACATCTAGTTGTCCTCTGATTACATCGAAGTTACTGAAAAAAAAGGAACGTGGTGCTGTCGATTACAGAACGACACATGACAACACGTTCATTATTGCTAAATGGCATGACAATAATATATTCAGTATTGCTTCTAATGCTGTAGGAATAAATCCTAAACAATCTGCCAAACGCTTCTCACAAAGTGAAAAGAGAAACATTGTCATAGAAGAACCACATATGGTGTCCATCTATAACAAATATATGGGAGGAGTGGATCGGTCTGATGAAAATATTTCACATTACCGAATTGGTATACGAGGTAAGAAATGGTACATGCCGTTGCTCACACACATGATTGATCTTGCCGAACATAATGCATGGCAGTTATATAAAATAAATCATGGAAAACTGGATCATCTTGGCTTTCGCAGAAGGGTAGCAATTGCTTTGATTGAATCAAACAGAAAAAATGCCAAAAGAGGGCCTAGCCGACCCTCCCATCATGAACATGCTGATAGTCGTAAAGACCAAATGAATCATCTGGTTATTCCTCAATCGAAGCAAACACACTGTCGTCAATGTCACAAAAAATGTTTGACACGTTGCAAGAAATGTGATGTTGGAGTGTGTGTCAAGTGTTTTGAAACATATCATTCATAAATAGTGTTAATCTAGTAAATTACATATAACAATGGGTAATATAATCAATAGTTATCTAATAAAACTACACTTTTTA
Source organism: Parnassius glacialis (assembly GCA_033319125.1). NCBI lineage: Eukaryota > Metazoa > Arthropoda > Insecta > Lepidoptera > Papilionidae > Parnassius > Parnassius glacialis. The sequence goes on from JAVANC010000019.1 coordinate 23,428,953, forward strand.
ATTACATCTGTTTTGTCATAAATGGTCTTTTATTTCCTCTTATTATCCTACTGTCCTACATATAGGACGGCTGTTTCCCTGAAAGCCTTACACTTAATTTTTTTTTCATAATTTTTTTTATGTTGCATAAGATCTAATAAACTAAATAATGTAACTTTTTTCAAAATTTTCAGAAAATTTTAGTTTCAGGCTTATCTGGGTTAAAGCATTTTGCATCCATCGACTTTTGAATTGTCCTAGATCAGTACGGCACTCTATTTCTATAGAGGTAAGGGTAACCAATAAATCCACAGTCAATCTGATGCTTAATTAATACTGTGGGAGTTAGGCACCTACACCTACATCTATCATCGACCTATTTATTTTATTTTTGTTATTAGTTTTTTATTTAAGAAGAACTAGAGAACCTTGAAAAGTCACAAATTAAATATACCCTTATTAAATATTTTTCATATAAAGGCGAATGTGCTGAAGACGTATACGTAAAATAAATTATTTTTATCTTACGTTTTTGCGCAAAATTATTTTTAATCTGAGTCACGATTGTACACATAACAGAACAATTTCTGCGATGTCAAATAAAGGAAGTTGCTCCATTATCTTATCCATTCTTTATTGGTCTGAGTCTCCGGTACGGATATAAAAGTTCACTAATATATTTCTGAACAAATTCACTGACAATTTCACTTGAATTTAAATGTTTGATTAAGCATTTATTACGCAATAAATGATTTAAAAGATATCACGAGGCCAGTGCTCTGTACAAGAACATCATTTGAGGACCGGTGTTCGTATTCAGAAGAGTGATTATTATTAATATCTTTCGTATTTGTTTTTTACATAAGTAAGTACACAATATTGTTACTACCATTTGGCTAAAGCTTAGGCTTTATAAAGTCGATAGATGTTGGCTCAGTATAATGTTTTGAGGCAATTCTCAGGCGGAGGTAGGGTTGCCAGATCGGACGACCAAAATATCTGGACAAAATTTAAAAATGTCGGGAATTTTTCGTTATTGTCGGGAGAAATAAATGTTAAAAATAAAAATGTAAAACAAAAATATTATTTTTAGGGTTACGTACCTCAAAACGAAACGGAACCCTTATAGGATAACTTTGTTATTCGTCTGTCTGTCTGTATGTCAAGACCCTTTTTCTCAGGAACGCGTGGAGGTCAGGAATTCATATCAAATACTCAAGTCTACTGTCCCTTGATGCTGTGAAAAAATCAAACTTCTAAGCCAACTCAATCAAAAGATACAGCGGTTTATGCTGCAAATTTTCGACATTCGCAAGGGAATCAAAACCTACAGGGTACTTCCCGTGAACTCAGAATCTTGAAATTTGGTAAGAAGCAACGTTTTATAATACAGATAAAGGAAAAATTGCGAAAACCAAACATTTTTAGTTACATCATATAATAAAAATATTTTTAATAATTTTAAACCTATATACCTACAGATTTGTTCGGAACCCTCGGTGCGCGAGTCCGACTTTGCCGGTTTTTTTATATAATGAGATCTCAGAAAATTCATAGCGTTCTTGCAAATATTGAATAGTTCGTTTTAAAAACTGTGTTTTAAAAAGCCTCAACGCAAAAAAAAAGTTTTTCTCACTATCAGAAACAATCCTTAATAAGGTTATATTTCTACTACCAAAGAATTTGTCGTCCAACCTATTTTTAAGATGACTTATCAGTTTTTTCATTACACGGTTAATTACTAAGACTGAGAAAGTGCATGCAGCACTTTCCAATGCTAAAATTGTTGCTTGGATCTCCAACATTACGTTGTGTACAAAGTATAAATACCCTTCTGAACTTCCGTCCTGCTTGCATTCGTCAACTCCTTCACTATTACCAATATAGATTAGACTTATGGTTACGAATTCCCTTATCTCATTTCGACATTCGTCGTCTCCTTTCAATAATAAATACTGCTTTACAGCTGGCCAGCTATACAGGAAACGATCTAAAGCATGCAATACAGACCGCCTTCTTGTTGGGACAAGACGAAGAAGATTTTTGTACTCGACACTTGCAAATAAGAAACATTCTATTAGTTTCTCAGTCTTTGGAGAAGATGAACTGAACTCATTGAATGTTTTTATCCGATGCTCTCGATATCTACTGACAAAGCTTTAAGGGCGTATTTGACGCAATTGTTAATAACATGGCAGTTGCAGTTTGCTTTAATCAGACGATCGTTTGTCTCTTTTAGTTTGTGGAAGACCGAATTATATACGCCATAATTTACCGAAGCGTTATCCGCGCTGTACGCAGTCAACTGAGTCAATTTTAAATCGTTATCTACTGTCACTGTTTCATTTTTATACATAACTTTTGACAATTTAAATGGATCTTCATAAAAATCTAGCAGCTTTTTAGATATCCCTATTCCATGCTATTCTTGCAGCTTTTGTGCGTTCACAAGATACTTTAGCAGCAATTTTGCTATCAGAATACACAGCAGTAGCTAGTTTTATCTGGCAGTCGAGCCTGTTATAACTTATATCATGAGTTACGTTGTGCAATACAAGCATTAATTCAGCTTTTGAGATCTCATTTCGCTCATCGCTATCTTTCTTTACCAAGAAATTTTGAAGATTACCTGACACTTTCTGTGACGATTCCATTTTACCGTGTTTTTTTTGTCTGCTTATGTTTGTCTAAACCACACCTCGCCTCATATTTGATTGAAATATCAGTTTGACACGATTTGCATGCAACGGTATAATTATCTTTTTTTGTATCCACTTGGAGTAGTCTGGATGATTTTAGTCTGAATAAACTTACGAATCGGGCGAACGCGGGGTTCAGCTTACAGCGTTCCTCGCCACGCCACCCGCCCCTACATGGACCGGGAGTGGAGGTCCTACGTTCCGTTCGAAAATGAAGTAAATGTGAAAGTGCGCGGCAATTTTAAATTATTATTTTGTATAGAACTTTTCGAGGAGCTGTTTGTCTGGAGATTTTGAGTTTTGTCGGGAGTCGGAAGATCATTTAAAATGTCAGGAGAATCCAGACGAATCTCAGCGATCTGGCAACCGTAGGCGGAGGCCTATATTCAGAAGTTACTTGCTGGCTGTAATGATGATGATAATTCAAGAATATTTTTACAGGTATTACGTGCAATAATTAACTTGCGACCTGGTTCGGAAGTCTTGAAGGTGTATTGACAGTCGATATTTGAGGCTATGAGGGCGAGAGCAGCAGGTGGGGCAGGAAAACAGGAAGTATACTTTAGCGCGCTGTACTGGTTTCTTCTTGCGCTACGATTAAGCCAAATTTCGACCTTGTTGTTTTTTATAGGATAGGGTGACAAACGAGGACACAGTCCACCTCATGGTAAGTGGATGTTCTGATCCATAGACATCTACATCTATCCTATCTATATAATATCTATCTATATAATAAAGAATCAAAATGCAGATGCGTTGTCCCCGTGAGGACTAAGATGGAATGCCTCTTTTCCAGTAAAAAGGATCTCCGGTTCCCTACACTCACCATACGAAACACAGCAGTGTTAAGCTACTATTTTACACTGGTATTCTGATAGAGCGTGGTCCGTCCCCGGTCGAGTCGACCCATTCGCGCTACAACTATTCTAATAATATAGCTGCAGCATGGCTCTACATCGTATATTTTACTTAAATACAACAATTTTCACAAAGATACAAAGAAATTATGAAACTTGAGCTGTTCATTATTTAACAAAGTAACCCTTAAATATGTATTATAAGAGCACATGGGATAAAGTGTTTTAAACTTAAACCTTAACACGAAGTAGTTATATCCGCACTAAGTTTATGCAAATTAACGACATACGTTTCTACAATGCGTTTTATTAAAGTGCTCTAGGTATAGTTATAACCTCTAGGTACAAGTCTAACTGCTGAGCATTGACCTCCTCTCATTTATTAGAGGGCATTAGTTATATTTTGGAAATATTTGTATACCTCGTTATCTCACGATGATTTCCTTATGAGCCGAGAACGTGGTAAATAAGCGGATAAAATTGCAATTAGAAATGTTATTTATGCCGATTGGGATGAAGCATTATTGTTGCGTTCTATGAAATGGAAAAAAAGGATGAAAAATTTGTAAGCATGTTTTTAGTTTGTTTATTTGTCTTTATTTTTTCTTTGGTTTGTTATTTTTTTTATTTGAGAAACACTTTCCTCCTATTTAATATTATATTTGCATATGGTATTAAATAGGAGGAAAGTAAGAACATGCCCGACGGCCACACATTCCTGGTTTGTTGGATATAGTTCAGCGTGAAGAATGCAATCTTATAGCTGTAACTGTAGCTTCAAAGACTTTCAAGCAGGTATAGGTCGAGTCGAGGTAACAAATATTTACCGCTAATATTTATACAATAAATAAATTAGCCAAAATTGATGTGGTTTCTGAAAAAAATTCTGCAAAAATGTTTTTATTTATTTTTTATTTATTTATTTGGTTTACCAACAAATGTTATACTAATACATATACTTAATTCTAAGACAGTAATATAAACTATAAGTGTACATACAATAATAGGTAGAGGAGAGTAACTAAATATGGGTTACCATTTTGTTTTTGCATCAAAAACAAAAAACTAGTTAAAAATAAACTTTTTATTAATGTAATAACAATCAGGCATATATTTTTAAAGAGCAAATTAACAGTCCTATATTTTTATTAATAAGCAATACTATCAAAATTGAGCATTAAATAAAAACTTTTTAACAAAAAAATTAAACCACCGAAAAAACTAAAAAGCAAAAAATAGTAAACCTTTTTATTAAACCTTAACAACTAAGTTCTTAAACTAATTTAAGTATACCTAAGTATATATTTTTGTAATTATTTTGAGTTTTTAATTAACCTTAATAACTAAGTTCTAAAACTAATGAAAGTATACCTAAGTAATTTTGAGTCGGCGCCAAACAAGCAAATTAATTAATTATGTAAAGCGTGATGCGCGGCATTGTTAATTTGATTTGGTTATTTCTTTAAATTTAAGGTAATTTACTGGTCTTTGTTCATTGATTGTTTAGCGCCGACTCGAAATTACTTAGGTATACTTTCATTAGTTTTAGAACTTAGTTATTAAGGTTAATTAAAAACTCAAAATAATTACAAAAATATATACTTAGGTATACTTAAATTAGTTTAAGAACTTAGTTGTTTAGGTTTAATAAAAAGGTTTATTATTTTTGCTTTTTAGTTTTTTCGGTGGTTTAATTTTTTTGTTAAAAAGTTTTTATTTTATAATTTTTCGTGGCTATAATCTACTAATTACTACATGCTTAATTTTTGAATACTTTCAAATTAGTTACCTACCTTACTATAGCTATTAACTGTTATATAATCCTACTTTTACTATAACTTGTTGTAGAATATAAATACTTTTTAAAAAAAACAGGCTTTATATACCACCATGGGTAGGCCTCCAAAAATGCTGCTCGAATGAGAAAGAGATATTTAAAAGAATGTAATAATGAGAAAAAAAAGGTGGGAAGCAAATAGAAAGAGAATTAGATTAACACGTTAACATGAGAGTTTAGATCATCGCGAGGAAATACTGTAAGCATAAGAAGCAGACTAAAAGATAGCTATGGTTGTGTGAAGTGGTAGCAACTTTTCAAAGTACGAAGGGTTATGGCGACTCTGAGCGCAGGATGTTGCCGATAATTTTACGCTGAGCAGTCACGGTTCACAAATTACAAGGTACGACCCTTGATAAAGCTGTAATCGACCTCGGAAAGAAAGTGTTTGCCAAAGGGCAAACACTGTATATGTGGCACAAGTATATGTGGCACTGAGTAGAGTACAAGAACTTGAGGGTATTGCTTTATCTAATCTAGAGCCAAATAAGGTATTACACAAACCTCAGGATGAACGAGCTTTAGCAGAAATGCAGAGACTGAGATGACCTGACTGAGTGTAGACCACACACAAGAAACTGACAGGTCTAAAGCTCATTCATCGTGAGGTTTTTTGTAATGTAATGTAATATAATTATTATGTAATGTAGTAATACACAACTCAGCATTAGAATATGTGAGTAAACAATAAATCACCCCTATTTTACCACCCTTAGGGTAGACGTTTTGTTTTCAAATTTATATGGGACCAATTTCGGGGTATACCCTATCTAATAAAAAAAATTATCAAAATCGGTCCACTATGTAAAAAGTTATGCGTGGTCTAACATAAAAAAAATATACACGTCGACTTGAGAACCTCCGTTTTTTCGTCGGTTAACAAAATAGCAAAATGGGCACTAAATATGGAACAGGTATTTGAGTATGGGCTATAAATATAAACTTAATTATCTTTTATAGAATAGAGTACAATAGAATATAATAATTTTTATTCAATATAGATTATAGTACATAATACTTATTGAGAGTCATATTTTACTTTTACATTTTACTTTTTTGGAAGAACCAGCAAGAAAAGCAGCGGGACTTTTTTTAAAAGCACAATTTACAATATAATATTTTATACAATTATTATGAAAACATTTAGAAACAGCATAGTAGTGATCACTTCATTCCCAGGGATTATTATCAGTCATGTACTCTTTAATAGTATAATATTTAAGGAAATAACAAGTATAAATGTATTTCAACGACGTTCCGGTAAGTCTGCAGTGTGTGAACATGTAGATCGTCCCCGACATTACATTAGATTTGATAGACCACAATTCTTCGCAAAAGAACACCGATTCCTACTAAGGAATATTCGCGAGGCTTAACCATGTTTTTCCTGCTACGCCTGATTCACGGAATGGACTTTGCACGTACGTGTTACGCTTTGACAACAACATATGCCATTTTGCAAAGATCTGTCCTTGTCAGTCCATGAAATTTGCTTTCCATCGTTAAAACATAGTCCACTAAAATAATTTCCAACTGTGTACCCAACACTGTTTTTCTACCTACTGTCGTAGCAGCCACTTCTTCAGAAGTATGTTCAGTTTTCAGGCTTAAGCATTGTAAAGTCGTTCTTGGTACTCTGAAAATTTTTGCTGCTTTTAGGGTACCCATTTTCTTCTCGAGAACCACTTTTATGGCTTTAACCATTTGTTCTTCATCCCAAATTGTCTTGTTTGTTTTAATTGTGTCGGTGGCATTCTGAGAAAAAAAAACATTAAAGCTCCTTTAGAAACTACCGTCAACCCGTCAAACTACAAGCCTTGGGCTATATTCTTTAAAATAATTCCCACACCTCCTTATTCTCGAAAATAATGGAATTCATTATTAACTGTCAGAGCAGAAATTAATCTGCATGAGCTGGCAGCATGAAAGATCATTAGCCGATTAGTGATCGTCAATACGGTTTCCGTCGAGGTCGATCAACTGGTGGTCTTCTTGTCTGCCTGACTTACCGATGGGCGGAAGCAGTCGAGATCAAGGGGGAGGCCCAGGCGGTTATTTTGGACATAGCGAAGGCTTTTGATGGGGTTTGACACAAAGCGCTTCTTTCGAAGCTTCCCTCTTATGGGATTCCCGAGAAATTATGCAACTGTGTCACCAGTTTTCTTACAGATCTGACTATTAAGATAGCCAATGGTGCATGCTCCGACTACAAACCTGTGAATGCTGGTGTTCCTCAAGCCTGCATGCTATTGTCGACCCTGTTTCTTCTGTTATTATTATATGTTGCATACTAGTAACATTTATTGTTATGCAGACGACAGCACTGGCGATGCTGTATACACCACAGCGCTGCTAATATTTCCCGGAAATCTATCGTGAAATGCTGGAAAAAACTCGTGTTTGAAGTCGAGTCTTTGTTGAACAAAGTCTCCGATTGGGGGCGACTAATGCTATTCCAGTTTAACCCCCAATAGACACAGGTTTTCGCGTTTACCGCATAAAAGAACCCCTTTGTCGTATCTCCTCAATTTCAGGGCACTCTTCTCGTTACCTCAGCCAGCATCGGAATCCTTAGCGTCGACATTTCGAGATACGTACAGTTCCGCATTCACATGGAACGGAAGGCTAAAGTGACATAGACACAGCTTGGTGCGTTCAGTAGATCAAGACGGTATTTCATGCCGGACCACCGCTTTCAGCTTTACCAAGAGCAGGGTCGGCCTCGTATAGGAATACTGTTCTCGTTTCTGGGCCGGAACATCCCAATATCAGTTCCTTCCACTGGACCATATTCAACGGAGAATGGCTCGAATCGTGGACGATCAAGTTATTTCCGATCGACTTGATCCACTGACATTGCGATGAGAAGTTGCATCTCTATGCATCTTCTACCGCATATACCACGGGGATTGCTAAGAGGAATTATTCGGATTAATTCCAGCTGCTGAATTTCATCATCGTTCACTGCGACAGAACTTGAAATTTCATCTTCATCATCTCGATGGCTGGCGGTCCGCTACTGTGCGATTTATGCGGAATTTTCTGCTTCGCACGTCCAAACTGTGGAATTTATTTTCGCTAGCGGTTTTTCCGAACCGATACGACAAACTTATATCCATAAAAGAAAAGGCCATACGTTATATTTATATAAAATAACATGCGAGGAGGTTATCAAGTTAATAACCAATTACGGATCATTAGATACAGCCCACTGACTGACGGACGGACAGCGGAGGCTTTGTAATAGGGTCCCGTTGGGTACGGTACTCTAAAAATATTTGCAATTAATTTTGTAGTATCGTCACTTTTAAGTTGCCAGGACAATCTCATTTCTGACATTTTGTATTTGTCAGAGTCTAACAGGGCCTGTAGTATAATATACTGTACTATGAAACACAAACAAAATTGTAGATGGTAAATAAACGCATTGATTATTGAATTATTTGTTTAACCACTTTGTATTTAAGAATAGCAGTATAGCAGAACAAGGGCCCCTTGATAGAATTTGCTACGGGTCCCGCGTTTGCTTATTCTGGCACTGCTGGCACTGGTGAGCCCCAGCTCAGTGTCAGCCTTTTTGTCGTATTAATTTGTAAGCTTTATTCGCGCCTGGGAAGTGTTTAAAACCGCTACAGCCTACTCAATAAATACGTGATTAAAATTTGAGATTGCCAAAAGTATATATTTTTTTGGAATTTTAATAAAATATTTTTGGAGTTATCTGGTAATACTTTATGCCGAAAAAAACGTCTGGGATCATTCTTTGAGTTATGTAAAAACTTAGTTAAAAGATTAAAAAAAATCAATTTGACAAAAAATATTTGTTGGGATTTTTTTTGCAAATGTTATATGCTCCGTAGTAACGAAATAACCGCAAACGCTCTTTCAGACTCGCGGGTCTAGATTCGCCAATTGACGAAATTATATTTTTTCACAATTTCAACTTGCCAAAAGGACTTACCCAAAATTTGTCGCCAGCTCATGGACTAATCGTTGTATAATCATAAGCTCGCTAATTCAAAACCCATTGTCATCATTCATCGCGAACGATTTAAAACTAAATTGTCAAATTGTAGAGGCATTTTGAAAACACGTAAACAACTAATAAGCTCTCTTTTTGTAATTAATAACACTCAAATTATACCCAAATATTGTGTTGTACTATTCAGAATTATTCGAATGTTTTTCATGAGATAAAACTAAAAAATAATTTTATAATGTTAATGAGTAATATTTATCATCGTCATATTTTTATGAACGTACCTTTGAGACAGTTTCCAATTCAAACGTTTACCTGTACTTGATGTTTGGATTTTATAATTCGTTAGTTACTGGGTATTTCTAAAACATTTCTTTAACTGTGTAATATTGGCTATTAGTGAATACCAGCGTAAATTAGCAGTTTAATGTTGCTGTGTTTAATGGTGAGTGTAGAGAACCGGAGAACCTTTTGGCTGGAAAAGCGGCATTCCATCTTAATCCTCACGGCTGACAACGCATCTACAGTTTCATTCGCAAACGAGGATAGATGTAGATATCTATGTGCCACAGCATCCACTTACCATCAGATGGACTGTGTGCTCTCATGTCACCCTTATCCTATAAAAAATAGTAATGGAGACTGGCCGGCAGAAGTTCAAAAGAAAACGGAATTACAAATTATATTATATATCAAAAAATTATATATATTATATTATATAATATATACATTAGAAAAGTTAATAAATAATTTTACCAGAAAAAACATTTGCCACTACTCTTTCCCAATATGATCACAAACTCTAAACGAACTTTGTCTATTTTCTTTCAGAGTTTATTAAAAAGTTGTGTGAAGTTGTTGGTATGGTTGATAGAAAAAAAAACACGCATACAAATACTAATAAAAGTAAGACCATTGCTTGGCAAAAAGTGGTGAATAGATTTATAAAATATCATGTTTCTATAAATTTTGACTAATGTTTCTTGTATGAAAATCGTGATTTTTCAGTTTAGATAATAGAATAGTCGGGTGAGAGATTTCGCAAAAATGCAAAAAAATATATCTCAAGTAAAGGCATCTATCTAACATATCAATTTATGTTTGTAAACTGCCTCCACGATACAGGCGAAAATCCTAGTTTGGGGGTAACGGTTTTAAAAAGATCAAAAAGGATACTAGTGTAGGGCTAAAGCCTCCTAGCCCAGACTCGAGAGTTATTGAAATTATGAGCATGATTATATAGAAATTTGAGACGGATTCCAATGTCTTCGATAACGACGGGATAACAGTGGGCGCATACTATATTTTTGTTATTATTTATTTTTATTACTAACATGATGTTAAGTATCAGAAAAAGTAGTAATTTTATGAGTTTAATGTGAACAATGATATTAATGTGTGATATTTTATTTTACTTTAGAATACAGACGTTCAAAGCCAGAGGCAGTGCTTTTTGGATGTATAAACTCTCCAGGAGATAATAATGAGAATGTGATAGTGTTTTGTTAATTTAAAATTTGACGATTGAGCTTATAAAATATTTACTTTTGTTAATATTTAAGAATATTACACCACTACCTATTAAGAAGATACAAACTGAAATACATACAAGTAAAACAAAACGGAAACTAACGTTCAATGATGTGAGTTATCATTCAAATACACAGCCAAACGTGAGGTCAAATAAAATTGAATAGTTTTATTTAAAAAAAATACAAATAATATATTAGTGAATTTTAATTGATAATAACATATTTATTTTAGGAAAGGAACTTAACCAGAGAGAGAGAGAGAGAGAGAGCAGTCATGTTTTAGTCACTTGTATAAAGGAGGAACATAATTTAAAAATTAAAAACCATAGAAGCTCATGGTTTTATTAAAGAAGAACACAATTTCAAAATTAAAAAAATATGATTGGAAACAAAAAGCCACAGATTTGAGTTGAAAACTAAAAGTGGATATTTTTTTTAAAATAAAAATTATCCTAATACAGCATTTTTGTAACTCAAAGTGGGTTTGAATAATATTGTTACGAGCTTGGGGTTCGAGACAATTAAAAACTGCCGATTGAATTTTTACCAAAATTGACACTTTAATTATACAACACTAGTTACAATATAAAACCTCACTAATAATAAAAGACAATCACTTTAGTTCGCTGTTATTTCGCTTCGAAGTATTCTCTTGTATCGCCAATTCAATACCACCTCGTTCGTGGTCTATACCGGCCTTATATAGGGCCTCGAAATCCTGACTGTAAAGGATTAAGAAGAGCATTCGCACAAAGAAAGCTGTTGAACTGGGTGTAAACAAGGCGTTCAAGGACTTTAGATAAGAAGGGCAGTAAAGAGATAGGACGATATTCAGAAAAGAATGTAGGATTACTTTTCTTTGGAATAGGAATAATTTCAGCATTTTTCCAAGATGATGGAAAACTACTTGTAGAAATGGAGAAGTTAAGGATATGACAAATAATAGATAGAATAATATCGAGAATGGGAAGAATCATGTTACAACTGACACAGTCACTTCCCACGGTATTGGAAGTAATAGATAGAACGCTCTTCTTAATGTCACAAGCAGAGACCTTTTTGTTGTGTTGTTTTAGACGTTGTGTTAGACCATATGCCAAAGCAAAGTCATAGACAGATCTACCCGCATGATCGGTTAAACGAGAACCAAGCCATTCAGCGTGGTGGGCGGTGAAATCACCGAGTACCACGATCTCTGCGGATGGGACCTGTTGTAGCACGGAGTCTGCAGCCATTTAGACGTGGTCGATGAGTCGGTCTGTGTCGGCATTACCGCTATGGGACCTATAGAGGCACCCGTAGACGCGGGGATGGTCGTCGATGTCTATGTGCAGTCATAGGATGGACAGGTCCGTACCTTCAAGACTGCCGAGGCGTCGAAAACAGACTCTAACGTATACGCAAACTCCAGCCCGGGGCACAAAGGAGTGTTCCAATTTGTACCCCGGGTTGGAGAGATATGAAGTATCAGCCGGAGAGGACACCTGAGTCTCGGTTAAAAATAGCAAGGCCGGCTTCGCCGTCTCTAGATGGTAATGGACAGCGTTAAGGTTGGAATGAAATCCCTGATGTTGCAAAAATTCACGGATAGCATGACAGGGGTCGCCTTGGTTGTATTGCTCCGCTTGCCCCGAGCAGCATTAGTCGCGAGCGGAATTTTGCCCCCCCCCCCTCCCCCCCAGAATACGCGGGGCAACCTGAGCACCCACGCTCAGGAGTGAAGTAGTTTGGTCGTGGATGCTCAGCGAGGGATTCTCCAGGGGTGCTGGTACCCTCCTGGGGTAGTTTTTTATTTAATTCCACTACCCTGTTGATGGGGGAGGGGGGGGGGGGGAATTGGGCCTCCGGCCTCCTGTATTCACCAAGCGCAACGCCGAGGTAAACCTCTACTTCACGCTGGTATTCTGTGAGGTCGTGGTACCACCACGGTTCGAGCTGGCCCATCCGTGCGACAGCAAAAGCTACCGCTTGGCTCTACCACTGTTAAAATAAACTACCAAAATAACCAACGGGATCCTATTACTAAGGATTCGTTTTCCGTCCGTCTGTACATCCGTCTGTCTGTCAGCGGGCTGTATCTCATGATCCGTAAAGGTAGATACTTGAAATTTTCACAGAATGTGTTACGGCCGGCAGCTGCCCATCCCAGGAGTAGAATCCTTCGCGGCCCATAGACGAAGAAGCTACGGGCAGATGCTGGTCGGGCGTCCTCACGCCACGGGTTAAAAGTCTAATTACACTAAACAATCCGGGGGGAGCGTTACAATTATTGAACAGAGCTTACTTACCTCTATTCAAGGCGACTGGTCCCTCAGGATTCGGTCAGGTCTCGTGTGGATGTATTGTGCTAGAAAGTAAAGGTCAGTGATGTGTATTTGGGTGTGGCTGGTAGTGTTATTGACCTTATTTGACCGTTCCCCCTGCAGCAGTTCGGCCCTCAGCTCCTCTCCAAGCTAAGGTCGCCTTCCGCAGTCACTTTCTTCCTTTGTTACGATTGACTCGCGAAAATGAACACAGAACGTACGGGTCAAAGGTCACCGTTATTTCTAGAATATTAACTACCGCACTAGTAACTAATACAGTCGAATCCACTTATACAGATTCTGCGTTAAACCTAAAGTCCCGGGTAAACTCTCAACACGCGCTACCATTCCCAGTGGTATATTTACTATACGCGCCTAACATAAAATTAGATCTAAGAGCTCCCAAACAAAACGGACTGCCTTCTCTTTCGACGCGAAGAAGGCATCTAATCTTTCGCTCTCGACTCCCACCTTTCAGCAAGCTCGGACGTTCAACACGCACGAACGTCATTCCGTATCGACCGAGCCGAGTGCCATCTAACGTCGATGCCTGACACTAACGCTTTTGCGTGAACAGAATGTGTATTTCTGTTGCCACTATAACAAAAAATAATAAAAATAAAAATAAATTATTATTGTAATAAAACTTCAGAATGTATCGAATTTCTTCGTTAGATTCACTCATTTTGGCGGACAGAAAAACAATTGAAAAATGGCGGTATTGTTCTCTTGTTTCTTTAATTTTATATAAATACGAAGAAAATTTTTCTCCCGACCTATTATTTACAGTTCACTGTAGTTCCATGAACAAAGTACTTAAGAAATTTACGAAACCATCAAACGGCTACAGAAATCATGCTTTTTATCTTTTTTAGACTACTGTATATTATGTAAGAGACATACTATACATACTATACTTGAAATACTATAAAAGATTTTCCCCTATTTTCTCCATATTTACGAGTATTTCCCTCTACCTCCTTATCGTTCAATGGTTGTTTTAAAAGGCGACGGAAGGGAACAAACTTATAATATTGTTAATTATAATATTGCGGTTGCCAAACTGCATGCCAAGCGGATCACCTATGGAAAATATCGCTTCTTAATGATAAGGATTTTTAACAGTGTTAGAGCCACGCGGCAGCTTTTGCTGTCGCACGGATGGGCCGGCTCGAACCGGGGTGGTACCACGACCTCACAGAATACCAGCGTGAAGTAGAGATTTTCCTCTGCGTTTCGCTTGGTGAGTGCAGGTGGCCAAAGGCCCTTATTACTGGAAATGAGGCATTCCATCTTAGTCCTCAAGGGTGACAACGCATCTGCATTTTGATTCGCAAACGAGGATAGATGTAGATGTCTATGGGCCGCAGCAACCACTTACCATCAGGTGGACTGTGGGCTCGTTTGTCACCCTTGTCCTATTAAAAAAAAGGCCATCTATGCGGTAGGCCTATGTTCAGCAGTCGAATTCGTTAGGCTGAAACGGTAACGGTAATAAGCGCCAGGCTACAACGATCGTTATCGTATCTTGCCTTAATACGCATGTATTTTCATATTAAACCCCATCATATTTTGAGACTGCATTATCTATTTGATGCATTCACTGCATCAAAAATGCTTCAAGATTTTACTGATTTTCCTAAATTTTAATTACATTTTAAGTATGTCTCATTAATAAACTAATTAATACGATGGTTCGTCAAAAAAATGAGAGAAAACGGTTCAAGATAATATATATATATATATTTTTATTTTCAAAAACTTTAACTTTAATTATCTCAAAACACGATTTTTCGACTTAATGACTTTTCGTTCTACGGGGACGATATATTCTACATCATTCCAGACTGGCGTGCCCTTACGTTTACACGATATCACTCCGGAACCTATTCGACTTTCGTGGCTTTTAACAGCAGATGTATGAAGATTTTCGATAAATTTCTTATAAACTCTAACCAGAAAATCTTTGTGTGTGTCGCAAGTACAGCTATTGCTAGAAGAAATTCAGCAAAGATTAATTCTGCTAGCTGCAGCTATATTAGTAGTATAGTTGTAGCACGAATGGGTCGGCTCGACCGGGGAAGGACCACGCTCTCACAGAATACCAGCGTCAAATAGTAGCTTAACACTGCTGTGTTTCGTATGGTGAGTGTAGACAACCGGAGACCCTTTTTTTTGGAAACTAGGCATTCCATCTTAGTCCTCACGGGTGACAACGCATCTGCATTTTGATTCACAATGAGGATAAATGTAGATGTCTATGGGCCACAGCAACCACTTACCATCAGGTGGACTGTGTGCTCGTTTGTCACCCTATACTATAAAAATAAATTAAAAAAAGTAAATGCTGGATGGCTGGTAACGTTGGAATACTTAAAACTGCTCCGTCGGATTCTATAGTTGCATGTTGGTGCACGAATTTGGCCCTCTAAATCTAGTCTGACTTAACCATTTGAAGACACAGGTTTGTGAGTTTACTGCTAAAAAGAACCCCTTTGTTGTATTACCTAAATTCAGAATACTACCCATGCTATCTCAGACAGCATTAAAATCCTCAATGTTGTTATTTGACGTACAGTTTCACGGTTACTTGGAATCCTGGCGTGATGGGACAGTATTTTGTGCATACACACTGCTTGCGACTTTACAAGGCACTAGTTCGGCCTCAGAGGGAAAACATTTCTCAGCCCATCTCTAGGCCGGCACATCCCAGTGTCAACTCCTTCTACTTGAGCCAGCGAAGAGTGCCTCAAGTCGATCATAACGGAGTTCTTTCTGATTGGATCAATTCAATGGCGCTGCGAAGAGATGTTGCATCCTTTTGCATTTTCTGTCGCATTTACTTTGGGAAATATTCAGAGGAATTGTTCAAAATAAGTCCAGTCGTCAACCACCGGCGATTATTTTCGGACCGATACGACCTTGAACTTTAAGGTTTACTCCTATCTAAAAGGCATGCAAAAGACCTGAATTTCCCTGTGTGTTGCAGTTGGTCATGGGCAGCGATGGATTCTTACCATCAGGTGAACAGCATGCTACTTTGCTCCCTCTTCTATAAGAAAAAAAACTTTATTTAGGGACGCCTTATGGCCGCAAAAATGGTGAAAATTCAAAAAAAATTATAAGCAGAATGTCGTGACTCCAAACTATTTATCGTTGTAAAAACAAAGAGTTCAACAGGTAGTGAGCATAACATTTTACGCTGGATATAAAAAAAATATCTGCGCGTTGGTTATCCAGAATGCTTAATAATGCGCAGAAACAGACCAGACTAAATATTACCGAGGAGGTTTTTAGAACTGTTGCAACAAAACCCTGATCGTTTGGCTTAATTTATAATAATGTATAAAACATGACTTCACCATTCAAGGTGAGTTTTTCCGCTTTTAAGATTACAGGCCCACTTTTCTTGAATAGCCAAGTCATCATCATCATCATCATAATTACAGCCCTTCATAAGTCCACTGCTGAACATAGGCCTCCCCCAAGGAATGCCACAAAGCACGGACCCGAGCCACCTGCATCCATCGACTTCCTGCATGTCTTAACAGGTCGGCACTCCATCTCGTGGAAGGTCGCCCTACACTTCGCCTACCGGTACGAGGCTGCCACTCAAGAACCTTTCTTCCCCATCGGTTGTCGGTTCTTCGAGCTATATGGCCGGCCCACCGCCACTTCAGCTTACTAATCCGTTGGGCTATGTCGTTACTCTGGTTCTACTGCGAATACTCTCTCCATAGCTCACTGAGCGACCTTGAGCTTCCTCATACGGCTAGCAGTGAAGGATCACGTCTCAGATCCGTAAGTCATCACTGGCAACACGCACTGGTTGTACAATTTCGTTTTATGGTTTTGAGGTATGTCTGACGAGAAGATGTGTCGTAGTTTCCCGAACGCTGCCCAGCCGAGTTGAATCCGTCGATTGACCTCTCGGTCGAAGTTGGACTTACCTAGTCGGGCTATATGTCCCAGGTAAACATACTCGTCATCAACTTCGAGCTTAGTGCTCTCAACAACTACCGGCATAGGTGTGACATGGACATTAAACATGATCTTTTTTTAGTCCATGGTCATTCTAAGACCTATTCGTTGGGAGACACTATTGAGGACATTGAGCACGGTGCTTAGTTCCTCCAGCGATTCTGCTATAAGGACTATATCATCGGCAAATCGAAGGTGAGTGATGTAATCGCCATTGATGTTAATACCGCATCCTTTCCAGCCCAGAAGCTTGAAAACGTCTTCCAATGCAGCGGTGAAGAGTTTCGGAGATATAACATCACCCTGTCTTACACCTCTCTGCAATTGGATAGGTTTTGTACTCTGGTTCTGTACTCAGATAGCCATCGTAGCTCTACTGCACAAACACTTCAGCACTTCGATATACCGACAGTCATCTTGGCACCGCTTAAAGGACTGCAGCGCTGCCCAAATTTCGACGGAATCAATGGCTTTCTCATAGTCTACATACACCAGACATAGTGGCAAATTGTACTCCTCGGATTTCTGTACAATTTGCCGAAGGGTATGTATGTGGTCTATGGTGCTAAAGCCCTTTCGGAAATCGGCTTGCTCGGGAGGCTGGAAGTCGTCAAGTCTGTGCGCGAGACGACTTGTAATGACTTTTGAAAACAGCACGTAGACGCGGCTCAGAATAGAAATTGGTCTGTAGTTCTTCGAAAAAGCGTTGTCACTTTTCTTGAAGAACAAGACCACTGCACTTCTGCTCCACGCCTCCGGTGTAATGCCACCATGGAAGACAGAATTATAGAGCTTCTGAAGAACTTCAAGTACCGGTCTTCCACCTGCTTCCAGAAGCTCCGCTTTAATTCCATCCTCGCCTGGGGCCTTGCCGTTTTTAAGGTGCTGGAAAACCCTTCTAATCTCGCTCAGACTGACGTCCGGGATATCTTCGGAATAGTGTCGGATAAGACTCGTTCTTGGATCGTTACTCACACTTGCGTGTGGCTCCAACGATGACGTGTACAGCTGCCCATAGAACCTATCAATCTCACTCAAAACCTCAGGTGCCTCGGAAACGAAGCTGCCACACTCGGTCTTCAGCTTTGACAGTTGGCTCTTTCTGGCAGACAGATCTCTGGCAAAAACTTTAGAGCCTTGGTGCCGCTCGATCGCTTCTTCAATACGAGCTGTATTGAAGTTGCGTAAGTCCCGCCGCATGCATATGGAGATCTGTTTGTTCAGTTGCCTGTATGCTGTCAAATCTACTGCAGACTGCAGCTTCATTTCCCGTATAAGAGCCATGAGATTGAGAGTGTGATCGGAGAGTTTTTGTGTTCTTCTGGGGTGGTTCTTGCAGAACTTAGCTCCGACCGCATGGACAGTTTTCACGAGCTTGTCATTTATATCGTCTACTTCATAGCAATCTTCTAGGCACTGAAAACGGGTTTGTAACTCGAGCTGAAAGGTTTCGGGACTTTGGAACAGAGCACGAGGGGGACGGAGCATTGACTTCATTAGACGAGACCTCTCCAACCTAACGTTTAGGTTCAGTGTGCCTCTAACCATTTGGTGATCGCTACCAGTTTTCACCCTCGCGATCACGGGGACATCACTAAACAGTTGTCGTCTGGTCATCATAATGAAGTCAATCTCATTTTATGTGGAACCGTCGGGGCTCGATCAGGTCCACTTCCTGTGGGGCCGCTTCTGGAAGAGAGAGTTCATCATAAAGGGTCCCTCTTTTTCCATGAAGTCAGCCAGCTGCTGGCCCCTTGGGTTCCGTTGCCCTATTCCAAATTTCCCTACTTTCAACTCACCGTTCTCTCTTGTGCCTAGTTTTGCATTGAAGTCTCTCATTATCAGCGCATATTAGGTTCTGGAGGAATGCATGGCTTTAGAGATATCCGCATACATTTCCTCCACCTCCTCATCGGGGTGTGCCGAGGTTGGTGCGTAAACCTGTATGACCTTCAGCGAATACCATTTGGTGATTCTGAGTATAAGGTACGCAACCCTCGTCGACACGCTCTCAATCTTTACAACGTTGTTAACGAGAGACTTGTGGACGATAAATCCGACACCTCCTTGGGACAGATGGTCGCCATCCCGGTGACAGAGCAAGTTGCCGGATTCGTGGGTTAGCTTGTCCTCCCCCTCTCTTCGGACCTCGGATAATCCTATAATATGCCAGCGTAACTTGTCTATCTCTTCTTCCAGCTCCAGGATTTTCTCGTCAGTCCTCAGGGTGCGTGCATTATAAGTTGCCAGGTCGAGACGTCGTAGGTGGCAACCGATCCTCCACCGGAGATTCTTAGCACCCCCTGCCCCGCCGTTACCATGGCTGCCGGGGACTGGGGGCCGTCTCCTTGTTACTCTCTTCATAGGGGGGTATTTGCCATAGTTGCCACGCTTGGCGAGCGAGTTGGCAACCGCAGTTTTTTTATTGTAATTTTGGCTATTATCAGGAAGATGCTGCTGCCCATCTCCTGCCTGTTTCCCTTTGTCGCCTTTTACGACACCCACGGGAAGATATGGGGTAGTGGATATTCTTAACCGCCATTACACGGTGAAATAGCCAAGTGGAAAGCAATTATTGAATAATGAATATCTTAGTCTAGTGTAGCTACTGTTCCGTAAAATAATCTATACTATTTGAATGCAGAAAAATTGCGAGAAACGACGAGGCCAATACGCAAATATTGTTTTTTTTTCATGTTAACACTATAGCTCACAAGAACTTTTGAGATATTTGAGCATCCTTCGTATCAGACCTTACACCTAGTGATTTCTGTTTTATTCCGAAACTAGCTGTTCCCCGCGACTAAATTTAGGGTTTTTTATTATGTTGCGCGAAACCCTAATTATTTTTCTAAAATATAAGTAGCCTAAGTTACTCCTCATAACATCAGCTATCTGCCAGTGAAATAATATGAATGTCTCGTCGAAATCGGTCCAGCCGTTTCGGAGATTAGCCGGAACAAACAGACAGACAGACAGACAGACAGACGAACAGACAGACAAAAATTTTGAAAATTGTGTTTTTGTTATAAGTACCGTATATACTTTCATATTCATTTAGTAAAAAGCTGGTATTTTGACATTACAAACAGACACTTAAATTTTATTTATTTTTATAGATTATGGATTATAGATGTATAGATTGGAGGAGTACCTGAGACGATAGAAGTTTGAAGATGATGTAGCTGCGTTGCAGGAAGGAGGAAGTAAATTTTAAGCTTACAAAAAGTCATTGCAATTGTATTATTTATAAAAGATGACTTGCCAAAAACTAAAATAACATTTAATAAAAGTTACCTATAACATACTGATTCTTACCTTGAACGCTTGTAGTACTTTCTAACCCAGAGATCTTTTATTAACTTAAATGGGCAATCTTGAAAACTTAAAAACACTTTATCGTACAAAATTAAAGTTCCCACTAGATAGAGTTACGTACTTACATAAACACTACGATTCTCCAAAGTAAAATGTTTCGGATATTACTATCGGTTGCAGCTTTTGAAGGTTTTGGAGTTTTGCGGCTAGCCACGAGCCGTGATCTATTCACAGACTAGTTTACTTATTGCTATTAGTTACTGATCCTATTAACTTTTCTACGAACAAAAGCTGTGACCGAAATATACAAAAAAAAAGGAAAACTAAATTTTGAACAAGACTGATTGATTACCAGGTTTAGTTATCATTTTTTGTTTGATAAAATTATTTATCTGTTTCACAGTACATCGATATTTCGAATTAATATACTCGTATATATTCAATATAACTTATATATAGATGTCAATCCCTAAAATACATGTTAGATATTAAACTTTATATTTATGTTTACTTTTTCTTCTTATTTTGTGTCTTTCCAAAGTGTTAAATTAACAAACGGCAGCTGATCGCATGGAACAATGGGATTCCTGTAAAAAGCACAATCTTATTTAATATAATAATAAACTAGATTTTTATTTCTTTTAAGGTCTTTTTCAATTCATTGTCAGGATTTGTAAATTCACTTTGTCCTAAAACAACTCAATGAGTAAGGCTATTTTGTATAGCCTACAGACAATTAAAAGTAAACAGACTAGAGCAAAACTATTATAAAAGGGATAATCAATTTTAAAATGTCATAAAGAGTTTAATGTATATATATGGATTTGTACTAGAATGATAACTCGCCCACATTGTTCTTACCATGGAGACACTAATTCGAAGGCTTTTCGTTGCATCCTCTTTATGTGAATGCCATTATCACAGAATAAGCGCGCCGCTGAAGATCCTTTACGAAGCGTTTCTAGTTGTTCTGAAAACGTTTTGTATATACGTTTTAATTTCGTTTATCTTTTAAACAAGTCTAAGAACCGTATTGCATACATCAAACTTGAAACGGGGAGGTTAGCTTCATTTTTTTATGCATAATCTTATACTACTCAATTATTTTTTTTATTGTTAAATAGTATAATAAATTAAAATTAAAGTATACATGAGTACCTTCAACTATTATACAATATCTTCCTCTCTCATTTCTAAGAGGGTTAGGCATAGAATCCACAAAAGCGGACATGGGCGGCGAGCAGAGCAGAAAAGATACCAGGGTGTGTTAACCGAAACTGATGTGTGCTGCCTAGAGGCTGTGAGTGGTGAGCGTGATGATCAGCGATCGCAAGTTTTCCTCTTAATTTTCACACACTCTCGATTTCCCGCCTGTTCTGCTTGCGTGACTTAGGTTACATATCTGTTTTGATCGAGCTATTTTAATATAAGACATCTCCGCTCCTCTCTGTTTGCATTTATTTTGAAAACTATCTTATGATTCGGAGACCCACCGTACACCGCCTTACACACATAATTCGCACGTCTCTCTCGCTCGCATCATTCCGACATATCTCTCGCTTGTTTTGTATAAATACAGACCTTTTTTTATGGAAGAGGGGGCAAACGAGCATGCGGCTCACCTGATGGTAAGTGACTACCGACGCCCATGAACAACCGCAACACCAGGGGAATTGCAGATGCGTTGCCGGCCTTTTAGAAAGGTGTAAGCTCTTTTCTTGAAGGTTCCTAAGTCTTATCGGTCCGGAAAATTCACTGGTGGTAATTGATTCCACAAGGAAGTTGTGCGAGGGAGAAAACTTCTTCTAAATCGCACAGTGGTGGACCGCCAAGATGGTATGGATGGTTTTGTCGCGATGTGCGATGGTGAAATTGAGCGGCTGGAATTAGTCCGAACAATTCCTCAGATCACTACCCGTGATAGATGCAATAAAATACGCAAAGAGATGCAACATGTCTACGCAGTGCCAGTGTATCGAGCCGATCAAAAAGAACTCAGTCGTCGACGATTCGTGCCTTTCTGTGCTGGATGCGGTCTAGTGGAAGGAGCTGGCACTGGGGTGCCCCAGCCCAGAGGTGAGAACAGTATTCCATGTGGAGCGGAACTGCGCTTTGTAAAGCTGCAAGCGATGTGCCGGCATGAAATACTATCTCGCTCTGCTGAGCACGCCAAGCTTTTTAGAGGCCAATTTGGCCTTCCCTTCCAAGTGACCACTAGAATGCACTCTATTCGATATGTCGACGCCAAGGATTCCGATACTGGCTGAGGCAGCAAGGGGATTGCCTTGAATCTGAGGAGATACGACAAAGGGGTTCTTTTTTGGGGGTAAACGCGCAAACTGGTGTCTTCTGGGGATTGAACTGGACTAGATTTAGTCGGCCCCAATCCGAGACTTTGTTAAGCAAAGACTCGACTTCAGACACAAGTTTGTCCCGGTACTCGGCGAAGTGTTCCCCAGAAATTTTGGCACGGCCGGTATATAAGGCATCACCAATGCTGTCGTCTGCATAGCAATGAATGCTACCAGTTAGGAACATATCATTGATATGCAGGAGAAACAGCGTTGGTGATAGCACGCAGCCTTGTGCAAATCAGAGCATGCACCGTCTACTACGACCTTGATGCTTCGATCAGCAAGGAAACTAGTGATCAATTTGCACAATTTCTCGGGAAGCCCATAGGAAGGAAGCTTCGAAAGAAGCGCTTTGTGCCAGACCCGATCGAAGGCCTTCGCTATGTCCAAACTAACGGCCGATGCCTCCCCTTGGACTCTACTGCCTCCGCCCATCTATGGGTCAGGTAGACTCGAAGATCACAAGCTGATCGACCCCGACGAAAACCGTACTGGCGGTCACTAATCAGCTGGTGATCCTCAAGGTATCTCATGAGCTGGCAGTTTATATTGGATTCCATTATTTTGGAGAATAAGGAGGTGATGGCGATAGGCCTGTAGTTGGATGGGTCTGAGCGGTCGCCTTTTTTAGGAATCAAGTGGACCAAAGCTGTCTTCCATGAATTCGGGACTACGCCTTGGGAGTAGGAGTACCGGAAAAGACGCGTTAAAACCGGTACCAACTCCGGAGCATACGTTTTCGGAACAATGAGAGGGACTCCATCGGACCCACTCGACTTGCTGACGTCCAGAGAGTAGAGTGCTTTGCGAACCGAGCGCTGTGTAAACCGCACATCCAGCCTGGAGCACTCACATCGCGGAATTGTCGGCGGTGTGTTCCCCCCGTCATCTGGAGTCGAGTTGGATGCAAAAAAAGAGCTCAACAGATCGGCTTTCTCCTTTGCGGCATGAGCCAGTGAGTCGTCGTCTCTGTGCAGAGATGAAAGAGATGGCTGACAGAAGTTCGCTTGGACAGCCTTGGCGAGAGACCAGAATGCACGGGTTTCCGAAGGAAGGCGAACTAGCTTCTCGCCAATTCTGCCGATGTGCTCAGACCTTGCCTTGGCAATGACGATTTTGAAGGACCTGGAGGCGGAATTGTACTTCTTTTTAAGTGCGCTGGTGTATACATCCCGAGACGTTGATGCGTCAGCCCAGACCCGGTAGCACTCCTGTTTATAGCGTGATGCTATTTTAAAGGGGCGGTACCAAACCATGGCTGGGATCTGCTTCCGATGGGCACCACAGAGGATAGAATAAAAAGTTCCATACCCTGAAATACATCAGCAACATAATCAGTAGCAACGTTGGGATCTTCCGGCGAGAAGCAAACCCGCCCCCAAGGGAAGGATGCAAAAAAAGACCGCATCCCATCCCAATCGGCTGACCTATAGTGCCAAACACGGCGGCAAGCTGCAGATCGCAACTGTGATTGGAGCGTGAGTGGCACCGTTCTCCGGATCAGTAGTCCGGATCAGATCAGACAATGGTCCGAAAAGCCCAGAGGGGCATCGACGGAGACCTGATATCCGTCCGTATGAGAGGTCAGCAGAAAGTCCAACAGGGAAGGTACACGGTCTTCCACATCTGGGATCCGCGTAGGCGAAGTAATCACTTGTATTAGACCATATGCCAAAGCAAAGTCATAGACAGATCTACCCGCATGAACGGTTAAACGAGAACCAAGCCATTCAGCGTGGTGGGCGTTAAAATCACCGAGTATCACGATCTCTGCCGATGGGACCTGTTGTATCACGGAGTCTGCAGCCATTTAGAAGTGGTCGATGAGTCGGTCTGTGTCGGCATCACCGCTATGGGACCTATAGAGGCACCCGTAGACGCGGGGATGGTTGTCGCTATCTACGCGCAGCCATAGGATGGACAGGTCCGTACCTTCTAGACTGCCGAGGCGTCGAAGACTGACTTATACGCAAACTCCAGCCCGGGGCACAAAGGAGTGTTCTAATTTGTACCCCGGGTTGGAGAGATATGAAGTATCAGCCGGAGAGGACACCTGAGTCTCGGTTAAAAAGAGCAAGGCCGGCCTCGCCGTCTCTAGATGGTAATGGATAGCGTTAAAGTTGGAATGAAATCCCCTGATGTTGCAAAAATTCACGGATAGCGTGACAGGGGTCGCCTTGGTTGTATTGCTCCGCGTGCCCCGAGCAACATTAGTCGCGAGCGGAATTTTGTCCCCCCCCCCCCCAGAATACGCGGGGCAGCCTGTGCACCCACGCTCAGGAGTGAAGTAGTTTGGTCGTGGATGCTCAGCGAGGGATTCTCCAGGGGTGCTGGTACCCTCCTGGGGTAGTCTTTTATTTAATTCCACTAGCATGTTGATGGGGGAGGGGGGGGGGGGGGTATTGGGCTTCCGGCCACCTTCACTCACCAAGCGCAATGCAGCAAACCTATACTTCACGCTGGTATTCTGTGAGGTCGTGGTACCACCCCGGTTCGAGCTGGCCCATCCGTGCGACAGCAAAAGCTACCGCTTGGCTCTACCACTGTTAACTGTTTTTACTTCGCTAAGCCCTTTTTCAATAGAGCTGTGCAGATTGAGGCCACTAACACAGAGTAATCTCACTGGTGGATTTTCCTTCCACCCCACTTAGCTACATCACACAGCTCTAGCAGAAAAGCAGCCTTATGGAGCTGTTTTTCATTCATTAATTCATTACAGCCCTTCACAAGTTCACTACTGAACATAGGCCTACCCCAAGGAATGCCAGAAAGCACTGTCTAGAGCCACCTACATTAATGGACTTCCTGCATGCCTTACCAAGTCGTCACTCCATCTAGTGGGAGGGGGGGGGGGGATTCACTTTAATTACCTTGACGAGGCTGCCACTTCAGAACAGAAAAGTTTGTCGGTTCTTTGAACTATATGACCCGTATTGCCCGGCACTATTGAGGTTATTGAGCATAGTGCTTAGGTTCTCCAGTGATTCTGCCACAAGGACTATATCGTCGCTAATTGAATATAAGTGATGTAAACACCATTGACGTTAATAACCGAAACCGGAAAGACTCTTCACCGGAGCATTGAAAAGACGTTTATAAGCTTATAAACGTCTTCCAATGCTCCGGTGAAGAGTTTCGGGGATATAACGTCACCCTGTCTCTGCAGATGGATAGGTTTTGTACACTGGTTCTGTACTCGATTAGCCATCGTAGCCCTACTGAGAAAACACTTCTATACTTCAATATAGCGATAGTTATCTTGGTAGCGCTGAAGGGAATGCAGCATCACCCACAATTCGACGGAATCAAAGGCTTTCTCATAGTCCAAATACAAGATTTTCAACAAGAATTCAACAAGACTACCGCACTTCTGCTCCACGCCTCCGGAGTAGTGCCTCCTTCGAGGACAGAATTAAAGAGCTTCCGAAGGATGGCAAGTACTGGTTTTCCACACGGTTTCAGAAGTTCCGCTATAGTTCAGTCCTTGCCTGGGGCCTTACCGTATTTAACGTGCTGGAGAGCCATTCTTATCTTGCTCACACTACGTCCACTACTTGTCCGAGATACCATCGGAATAGTGTTGGGTAGGACAATGAAGAAGATGTAGCTGTTAGTCTACCGAATGGTTGCAGTGTGTATAGACGAAATAAACATGTCTTTGATTTTTTTCCTTTCTTAGACACACAGGTTTCCTTGAAATTTTTTCTTGCGTGGCGGTGAAGGAAAACGTCTTACAAGTTTCGTTTACGATGAGCACTCATTGAGAAGCAGAGATAGCATATAGTTAGATCTAATGCTCCCGCCCTGTAAAATAGTACGAACACATATTGCTTACCAAGAGTAAAAGCGATTTCCTTATCATCTCCATTTTCATAAAAGTATCGGTCACCAACGCGCGTGATGTAAAACTGTCTAAGTAAGATGCAGAGAAAAGTGGGCCCAACTAAAGTACCAGGCACATGTTTCTCCAATGATCCTCCTACGGTAAGTTCAATATCTTCTACTCGTTTATATATTGATTTAAGTGCTTGTACGTTCTGGAGATTTATTAACAAAAATACATTAACGTTAAGAACTATGTTATTGTGGTAAAAAATTATTAATAATTAATACGTATTGTTATAATATGAATTTAGAAATATTTTAGATAATGAATTAAATAAACAGGGTTACCTTTACTGACATGTAGTCACACAGATCGTTGAAGGTCTTTGGGATTGAAAGGCCGCAATAAGATCGAAGATCAATGTATTTGGCTACACCATGATCTCGAGCACGTTGAATATCAATAGCTCTCAAATCCTTACCGAGAGTTTGGTTTCCCCTGGAGATATAGGGGGTAAAGATTTAAGGAAACTGAAGTTAAATATTCCATTTTATTATTACTTTATTAAGAACGTTAAGATAACTAAGTAGTAGGTAACGAGTATGTAGTTAGTTAAAAACCTTTGTTTAAAATATTATAATCTAATATGCGTTAGAGTTTACAAATTGCTAGTCTGAAACTACATCCTAGTTTTTGTTTAATTTTGTCGTATTTCGCATCGTGCCACGGAGCATTGAAACATTTGGAATAGCAGTCGTAGGAACCCCTATTCTGCCTGCGTCTTTCTAAATAGATACCATCCTCTTATCTGTTTCTGCTGTATTCCGGTCTCAAGGTGACAATGAGCCAGTATAAATGTAGGCTGTGAGGCATTCCATCATAATCCTCAGAGTGACTACACATCTGTAGTCTTTCTTTACAGAAGTTAGCTGCAAAAGTTCAAGGTCTGCAGTAACCACTTACCTCAGGGTGGGCTGTTATTTATATTTTTATTTCAGTTTTAAAAAGAAGCATCTCTCTAATGGCGTAGAAGCATATACATTTACGACAATGTCTCCAGCACAGTTACTAGCTTTTTTATAGAATAACAATGAAAACACAAATCCAACAGGATAATGTTGCCTATATACATCTATATATAACCCCTGAGGACTATGAAAATTAAATATTATATATATATATATATATATATATATATATATATATATATATTTCGCTATAAAATAAAATAACTTACTTAAATAAGTACTGAGTAACTTCAAGATCGAAGTATTGGTCACTTTTAGCTTGGGGTTCAAAAGATAAACCTATCGCTAAGCCGTCGTAGCCATTATTTTTCTCAAGTATTGATGGCTTGTTCATCCAGTCACTTAACCTTATAGACTGGTATGGAAATCGATACTCTGTGAATAGTCTGCAATCAAAAAGAACACCATACTTATTATATGGTTATTAAATAAATCTATCCTTGACACTCAAATCCTATATGTATATGTATAAGTATGAAAATATATGTATATGTATGTATGTATGTATGTAAGTTTATATTATGTAGTGCAATGTGTTGTAATATTGGTAAATTTTTACATGGTATATATTTATGTATAGTGCTGTTTGTGTGGCTGATTACGATTATACACATTACATTGCTTCTTTATAAAGCTATTAATTTTCCATCGATCTTATTCATTAAAACTCCCTCTATCCTTCGATCCATTACTACTTATCAAAACTCCACGACGGAACATAGGCTGCCCTCAAATACTGTCTAATAGGGGGGCCACACTTAGCAGCGGGTCGGTAACCGTAGTTTTGTATTATTTTAGTCGTTCCATTTCCTGTTTGATTTCCCTCAGTTTCTTCTCATGGATGTTAAAAAATATATAAATTCATAAAACGATTAATAGCAATACCTAATGAGCAAGTTCGCCGTCCGTCACAAATTCCTCAGGACAGTCTAGTAATTATATGAACATCGCCACTTCATCCCGTTATTTGTAACATTTTTTTTATAGGAGAGGCGACAAACGAGCATGCGGCTCACCTGATGGTAAGTGACTACCGCCGCCCATGAACAACTGCAACATTAGGGAGGGAATTGCAGATGCGTTGCCGGCCTTTTAAAAAGGAGTACGTTCTTTTCTTGAAGGTCCCTAAGACGTATCGGTCCGGAAAAATCGCTCATGGTAATCGATTCCACAAGGAAGTCGTGCGAGGAAGAAAACATCTTCTAAATCGCACAGTGTTGGACCGCCAATCATCCAGATGGTGTGGATGGTATTGGGAGTTCTGCTGCGATGTGCGTTCGTGAAATTTGGCGGCTGGGATTACTTCGAACAATTCCTCAGAGCACTCCCCGTGGTAGATGCGAAAGAAAATGCTAAGGGATGCAACATCTCTTCGCAGTGCCAATGAATCGAGCCGATCGGAAAGGACAGAGATGGGAACAGTATTCCATGTGAGGCTGAACCTGCGCCTTGTATAGTTGCAGGCGGTGTGCCGGCATGAAATACTGTCCCGCTATGCTGAGCACGCCAAGCTTTTTAAAGGCCAATTTGACCTTCTCTTCCAAGTGACCACGAAACTGCACGTCACTTGATATGTCGACTCCAAGGATTCCGATACTGGGTGAGGCAAGAAGGGGAGTGCCTTGAAATTGTGGAGATACGACAAAGGGGTTCTTTATAGCGGTAAACGCGCAAACTTGTGTCTTCTGTCGCCCCTAATCCGAGACTTTGTTCAGCAAAGACTCTACTTCAGACACAAGTTTGTTCCGGTACTCGGCGACGTTTTCCCGAGAAACATTGGCACGACCGTTTTATAGAGCATCACCAGTGCTGTTGGTTTCACGTGACCCTGTCTTACACCTCTCTGCAATTGGATAGGTTTCGTACTCTGGTTCTTTACTTGGATAGCCATCGTAGCTCTACTATACAAGCACTTCAGCACTTCGATATACCGACAGTCAACTTGGCATCGCTGAAGGAACTGCAGCACCGCCCAAATTTCGACGGAATCAAAGGTTTTCTGATAGTCCACATTTGCCAGACATAGTGGCAAATTGTACTCCTCGGACTTCTGTACAATTTGCTGAAGGATATGTATGTGGTCTATGGTGCTAAAGCCTTTTCAGAAACCGGCTTATTCGGGAGGCTGGAAGTCGTAAAGTCTGCGCGCGAGATGATTCATAATGACTCTCGAAAACAGCACGTAGACGCGGCTCAGAAGGGAAATCGGTCTGTAGTTTTCAAGAGAGCGTTGTCACCTTTCTTGAAGAATAAGACCACCGCACTTCTGCTCCACGCCTCCGGAGTAGTGCTACCATGGAGGACGGAATTGAAGAGCTTCTGAAGGACTTCAAGTACCGGTATTCCACCCGCTTTCAGAAGCTCCGCTGTAATTCCATGCTCGCCTGGGGCCTTGCCGTTTTTAAGGTGCTGGAGAGCGAATCTAATCTCGCTTAGACTGACGTCCGGGATATCATCGGAATAGTGTCGGATAAGACTCGCTCTTGGATCGTTACTCACACTTACGTGTGGCTCCAACGATGACGTGTACAGCTGTCCATAGAACCTCTGAATCTCACTCAAAATCTCAGGTGTCCCGGAAACGACGCTGCCACACTCGGTCTTCAGCTTCGACAGTTGGCTCTTTCTGGCAGACATTCATATCTCGTCTAACAGCCATGAGATTAAGTGTGTGATCGGAGAGTTTTTGTGTTCTTCTGCGGCGGGTCTTGCAAAACTTAGCTCCGACCGCATGAACAGTTTCCACGAGCTTGTCATTCATATCGTCCACTGCATTGCAATCTTCTAGGCACTGAAAACGGTTTTGTAACTCGAGCTGAAAGGTTTTGGGACTTTGGATTAGAGCACGAGGGGGACGGAGCGTTGACTTCATTAGACGAGACCTCTCCAACTTAACATTTAGGTTCAGTGTGCCTCTAATCATTCGGTGATCGCTGCCGGTTTTCACCCTCGCGATCACTGAGACATCACTGAACAGTTGTCGTTTGGTCGTCATAATGTAGTCATCTCATTTTTTATCGAACCGTCGGGGCTCGACCAGGTCCACTTCCTGTGGGGCCGCGTCTGGAAGAAAGAGTTCATCATAAAGGGTCCCTCTTTCTCCATGAAGTCGGCCAGCTGCTGGCCCCCTGGGTTCCGTTGCCCTATTCCGAATTTCCCTACTTTCAGCTCACCGTTCTCTCTTGTGCCTAGTTTTGCATTGAAGTCTCTCATTATCAGCGTATATTGGGTTTTGGAGAAATGCGTAGCTTTAGAGATATCCTCATACATTTCCTCCACCTCCTCATCAGGGTGTACCGAGGTTGGTGCGTAAACCTGTATGACCTTCAGCGAATACCGTTTGGTGATTCTGAATATAAGGTACGCAACCCTCATCGACACACTCTCAATCTTTACAACGTTGTTAACGAGAGACTTGTGGACGATAAATCCGACACCTCCTTGGGACAGATGGTCGCCCTCCCGGTGATAGAGCAAGTTGCCGGATTCGAGGTTTACCGTGTTCTCCCCCTCTTTTCGGACTTCGGATAATCCTATGACATTCCAGCGCAACTTGTCTATCTCTTCTTCCAGCCTTAGGATCTTCTCGTCAGTCCTCAGGGTGCGTGTGTTATATGTTGCCAGGTCGAGTCGTCATAGGCAGGCAACCGAACCTCCACCGGAGATTCTTGGCACCCCCTGCCCCGCCGTTACCATGGTCGCCACCGTAGCCAAGAATAGCAGGGCCGCCGGGGACTGGGGGCCGTCTCTTCGTTACTTTTATGGGGGGTATATTGCCATAGTTGCCACGCTTGGGCAGCGGGTTGGCAACCGCGGTTTTTTTATTGTTGTTTTGCTGTTATCAGAAAAATTCTGCTGTCCATCCTCTGCCTCAGTTTCTCTCTGTCGCCTTTTACGACATCCACGGGAAGATATGGGGTAGTAAGTATTCTTACCCGCCACTACACGGGGTAAAAATATAAATTAAATTAAATTTTAATTACCTTAATTGACCACGTATCAATGTATGGAAATATCTAAAGGCAGCTGTCGCGAACTCTTTGAGCACTGCTGCTTTTACATTTGGATTGTAATCATTAACATAACCCTTTGCGTTTGGGTATATAAGTTTATTCTTTACCATATTGTCCTCGCCTTAAAAATACATGTTAAAATGTTAAAATTATTATTTTTGTGATTTATGTATATGGTCATAAAATTAGGAATGTTTGTACTTTTCATGAATACAACTATGTACTAACCTAGAAATATTGGCAGGAACTCATAGTAATGAATATATAGATTAATTGCTATATTAATTCGCCGTGCTGTTTGGTAAATCTTTTCGTCGTCCCAATGTTTGTTTATATCGGACAATGCATCAGCAATACGATTGTGTTCTTTAAGTAAAATCACTTGTAGAACAGTAAGTTGAGGATTTTGATTTACTCTTACATCACCTGTTTACAACTATTGTGATTATGTACATTGTAGATTAAATATTATTATTCAAATGTTATTACTTTAAAGAAATAAAGAGTTTATTGTTATTAATATAAGAATTTAAATTTAAAGAAGCGTGCTTAACGTATACTTCGCTTCATTTTAGCAATTGTTATAACTATAAACTACGGTACCAGCTACGTAGCATGGTTCATCAGCGGTGGTTGCTCCGGAACAGATCTGCAGTACATTAGCCGCCTGAGGTAGCCACGTTCCGCCATTACGTTTAATTACTTTTAAGCGGCCCCCTCGACCTTCACGCAATGAGTCAGCTTGTTTCTTACTATTACCATATGTCAAAGAGAGATCCAGGTAGGACGTGATATCATTCATCTGAAAGAAAAAATTGGGTAAAGAAATAAGCAGTTAAAAAGATTCAAAATACTTTTTAATCGAAATTTTCACTTTAGTTTCTGGTTTAGATTTGAACAAAAAACTTTGATAGGTATATTCCTATACAAAAATGTAACTACCTATAAATCTAAATAAGGCAGGTTTGTGTGTGTGTGTGTGTTTCTGTGTGTAAGTGTGTGTGTACGTGTGTGTGTAAGTGTGTGTGTAAGTGTGTGTGTAAGTGTGTGTGTAAGTGTGTGTGTAAGTGTGTGTGTAAGTGTGTGTGTAAGTGTGTGTGTAAGTGTGTGTGTAAGTGTGTGTGTGTGTGTGTGTGTGTGTGTGTGTGTGTGAGTGAGTGTGTAAGTGTGTGTGTGTAAGTGTGTGTGTGTAAGTGTGTGTGTGTGTGTCTGTGTGTGTGTGTGTGTGTGTGTGTGTGTGTGTGAGAGTGTGTAAGTGTGTGTGTAAGTGTGTGTGTATGTGTGTGTGTGTGTGTGTGTGTGTGTGTGTGTGTGTGTGTGTGTGTGTGTGTGTGTGTGTGTGTGTGTGTGTGTGAGTGCACGTGCGTGCTTGCGTGCGTGCGTGCGTGCGGGCGTGTGTGTGCGGGTGTGTGTGTGTGTGTGTGTGTGTGTGTGTGTGTGTGTGTGTGTGTGTAAAACTGTGTGTGTGTGTGTGTGTGTGTGTGTGTGTGTGTGTGTGCGTTCGTGTGTGTGTGTGTGTGTCTACAAATAAATGGCGGTATGAATAAGCTGGTTATGCCAGATCTAAAATAATTAGGCCGTAGACGAGGAGTCGCGAAATTGCGAGAACTTATTTTACTTACATTATCTAAGAGTAATAACTAATAATAAGCATATATGGAGACGGATTGTTGAGAAAAATGTTCCATCAGAATCAAAGAAAACATTTTTATAATAGGAAAAGAAATCATATTTTCAACCTATCCGGGATAATGTCGCCATTTTGGAACGTAGGGATATTTACTACTGGTCGTTCTTTGCACTACAAGCTTTTCTTCCATATTTAATAAAAGTATGAATTTGAGTACTTCTTACTTTGAGTACTTTAAAATTACTGTTTCTAAGGAAGCGAAATAGAAGCACATTTTTATCATGTGCGCAGCGGCATATATATATCTTTATTTATAAAAATTATGTGTCACGTTGTTTGTCCGCGATGGACTCCTAAACTACTAAACTGATTTCAATAAAATTTTGAACACTGTGTGCATTTTGGTCTAACTTCAGAGACTAATTTTAATAGACAAAATGAAACGTAAATTCATCTGTGAAAAATAGGACGCATAATCACATAAATACTTGGGCCACGCAGAAAGTCAAATAAAAAATATTTTTATTACAGAATATATTCAAAGAAATCTTCACCAGAACCTGTATAAAAACTGTTACAAAAATATTATGTTACAAAAATTAACATCTCAATTAATTTTTGTAAACACTTCATGCGGTTGTCGCCATAATCAGATATTGCAAACCTTTTGGCCACAAAAATAAGTTAAAGTTTTTAAAAAGTTACCTCGCGTACATCCGCTCTTACCTAGTCCTCTGCGGAGGCTGATACATCATTTTATGTTATCGAGCAGATGTACGCGAGGTAACTTTTTAAAAACTTTAATGTAATGGATTTCCGCAAAGTAACGCCTGATTCTATTAATTATCACGAAAATAAGGATTGTTTTTGTGCAATTTTGTTCTTTCACATTGTTTGTCATTTCTAAACTTGAGTTTTTAAATAACTCTGTATTATGATTCACTGGTGATTACTCAGTTCTCGTTTAAATAGTTAAGGTAAAGTTTGTTGTGTAAAATAGACTAGTAAATAGAATAGTAAAATAGACGAAGAAGAGTCTAAATTACATACATTGGATAACAAAAACATCAATTTATTCATCATAAGTGTATAAGATAAGAAAGACATATGGCAGTTCCTCAGTTAATCAAACAGAAAATTTCTATTTTAAAGAGCAGATTATTTATTTTCTTTCTTATGAATCAAAAACCTACAGGGTACTTCCCGTGAACTCAGAATCTTGAAATTTGGTACGAAGCAACGTTTTATAGCACAGATAAAGGAAAAATTGCTAAAAGCATAAGTTTTTAGTTACATCATATAATAAAAATATTTTTAATAATTTTAAACTTATATACCTACGGATTTGTTTGGAACCCTCTGTGCGCGAGTCCGACTCGCACTTGGCCGGTTTTTTTTATAGAAGAGGGGACAAACGAGCCTGCGGTTCACCTGATGGTAAGTCACTACCGCCGCCCATGAACAACCGCAACACCAAGGGAATTGCAGATGCCTTGCCGGCCTTTTAGTAAGCTCTTTTCTTGAAGTTCCCAAAGTCGTATCGTAAAAAAAGTAATTTATCTAAGTTATACTATGGCGGATTCGAAAGCCGTCGCTCTATATTTTACAGATTCGCAATTAATCTTTAAATGTTTGCAACTACTGGTAGAAAGCACAAAAGTCATTGCACGACATTTTTCGTGCTCGGCTACCGGGTTATAGCTGAAAATTTTTATACCACTACACTAAGGGTTCATACGCACTACGTGGGTAACCGTAATGCGACTAGCCATCCGACTGACCGCAGGGTGCGGTTGCGAATGCAGCCAACATTTTTCGCATTTGCAACCGTAACCTGCGGTTGAAGAACCATTGCGATTTGCGGTCATATCGTAACCGCATAGTGTGTATGAGTCCTTATCTATAAATGCGATTTGGAGTGTATCAACCGATTCGTCAGGTTTACGACGACATTTGAAATCTTAAAAATTCATTGCAAGGAAATGTCCCTGACAGATCCATTTATTCAATTAAACATTAAAAAAGCGATATGAATTTTAAAACTGGAATGTCCATATTTTTATTGTAAATAATCGTAGTGTGTCTGTGAAGTCGTATTTTAAATTAAACGAAGCTGCCTAACGTTTACTCGGATGACAAGTTTTGACAAATCAAAAATAGTGTTGTGACTAAATGACTGAACGGAAAACAAAATGACTGACTGATAAAAAAATACTGAATGGTATTTTTTTTAACTGAAGGATTTAAAAATTATGTCAAGATTTATTTATGGTACATCCATGTTATCAGTTCATCAGGCGAAAATTATCCATAGTGTATGTCGTC
Source organism: Parnassius glacialis (assembly GCA_033319125.1). Lineage (NCBI taxonomy): Eukaryota > Metazoa > Arthropoda > Insecta > Lepidoptera > Papilionidae > Parnassius > Parnassius glacialis. The sequence goes on from JAVANC010000019.1 coordinate 23,464,614, forward strand.
ATAGGGATTTCATAAAAAAAACTATGCTTAAGTATTAGTCATCATTAATTTTTTTATTTTATGTTATTTTTTATTTTATTTTATTCGTATGGTTTACTAACAGTTAACTTACACAATACAATCTTAACACTTTCACTGTCCGGTTTCCAGACACAATAGTAAGACAATAGCAGTGCCCTATATGTAGTGCACGGGACAGCGAAAGGGTTAAATAACAGAAAAGTTTCTTAAGCTAAGTGTAGTGACTACTTATTAGTAAACACAGCATGCAATATAACAATAACTTAAATGGGTTTTGATTTTACTAAATAAAGTTAACAATTTTAAAAGAAAAAAAAACATTGTTTATCCGTATGGTAAAAGAGAACACAAGATGGTTGCACGAAATTAATTAATAGTCATGCTGTCGACAATCTTTTTACGGAAACTATAAGCGGAATCAAAGTTTACGTCAACTCTGTGTTTGTAGCTATTTAGCAGCTTAGACAGTCTGGGTAATAGAGAGTTGGAGCTGAGAACGGTTTTGCGGGTTGGTGGTCTCAGTGGTGCTATCGGATGACGCGGATATCTTGAAGGCGCGCTAAAATCAAATGAGTTCAGTAACTGAGGGCAACTAATTCTATTGTTGAGAATTTTATACAAAAACAACAAGTCTGTTAGCTCCCTATGTTTATCTAAGGATAACATTTTGAAAAATTTTAATCTATCCGCATATAAGAAATCTCTCTTTGCTTTACCAATTAATCGTGCCAAATGCCACAGAAACCGCTTCTGAATACGCTCAATGCGTAGATTGTGAACCGCAAAGTGTGGACGCCAGACAACAGAATAATACTCGAGTGTGCTATGAACGAAATTATTATACAGCATTTTCTTAGTATCAATGCTGAATCCTTTGCTATTTCGTACGACGAACCCAAGCAGCCTTGAGGCTTTTTAACGATGTTTTTGTAATTAGGTATAAATGTCAGCTCTTTGTCAAAAGTAACCCCTAAATCTTTTATAACCTCGACCTCTTGAATAATATATTCATCTATTTTATAACTAAATGAAATAAGGTTTACTTTTCTGGTAAATTTGACGTGTTAACATTTTTTCGGATTTAGTGCCATTCGGTTGTCTCTGCACAAATCAATAAGATTTTTTAGATCCCTTTGTAATAATTTTCAGTCTTCTATTGAATTTATATGTCTTAAAAATTTCAGGTCATCGGCATACATAAAAACATAAGAATTAGTTAAGTATTGTGGGATGTCGTTAATAAAAAAGTTAAAAAGGATAGGGCCAAGATGTGATCCTTGTGGCACACCTGAGGTTATACTAATATTATCAGATGGAAAGCCATTGACAATAACGTAAAAAGTCCGATCCTCTTGATATGATGACAACCATGTTAAAAAGAACCAGCAAACCCATTACATGCTAGTTTATTGAGCAGAATGTCATGAGGCACTTTGTCAAAAGCTTAGCTAAAGTCAGTATAAAGGACATCGATCTGTTGTTTACGGTCGAAGGCTTGGGCCAGATTCTCGACAAAGCTTGTTAAATTTGTGCATGTTGACCTGGATTCAACAAATCCATGCTGATTGTCTTTAATGTAAAGCTTAAGGTGGTTTTGAATTGAGGGAGATACTACAGCCTCAAAGATCATTGCGAAGGTAGACAAGATGGAGATAGGTCTATAATTGCTAACTAAAAATTCATCATCAGATTTGTATATCGATACCCCTTTAGCTTCTTTCCATTGTTTAGGAAATATACCAGTGCGTAATGATATATTATATATGTAACATAGTGGGGTGACTAAAATGGGGGCACACAATGCTATGAAAAACGGTGGAATGCCGTCTGGCCCAGCCCCTTTAGATTGATCCAACCGTTGTTGTTTACTCAGGAGCATTTTCTCTGTAATCACCGGTACAAAAAAAGTCTGACAGTAATTATTAATAGCATTTAATGAGGAATGATGATAGTGTTCACACACGTTATTACTGCGACAGCTATTATCATTATACGCTAATGAAAAGTTCTTGGCAAACATACCATATATAGTAGGACCGTCAGATGTAGTAACGATCTCGTCACTCATTGTTGCAGGGTAGGACCCTTTTCCCCCACGCTTACTTTTAATTAATGTCCAGAAAAGTTTTGGCTTAGAAATAAGATCCTTTTCCAATTTCTTAATGTAAAAGTTATACCTGTCGATAGCCAAAGCTTCACAATGCTTATTTACAATTTCAAGTTCCAATTTGTCGCGCGGGTTTCCGTATAACTTATAACGCCATCGAAGATTACTCTTTTCTATTAGCCTACGAATTAAATTATGGTCAAACCATGGTGGGTAACGTCCTTTCTTTCCAAAACATTTATAAGGCACAAATTTACGTATGGCTTCCCATAAAACATGGTAGAAGACCTTAACCATTTCATTTAGATCTGTTAGATGTCTAAAAGTTTCAGACCAGTGTAGCTTTGATAAGTGATCTTTGATTGAGTCATAGTCAGCTTTGTAGAAGTTAAATTTTTTTGTGTTAATATTATACGGAAGCTTTTTATCTACAGTTAGAGAAAGTACTATATCCAAAGGGGGGTGCTGTTTGTCAATTTTTCTGAGGGCATTAGTTTATTTAGAAACTGTGCACATCTGAATATCCGTTAAAACCAAATCCAAAATAACATCCTTATTGTTAGTGATGTTGCTTAATTGGGAAAATTTATGTAAATTTACAAAGTCAACCAGGTTTCTAGCCAAACCAGGTGCCACATAACTATTGCAATTATTGTAAACCATTTACCAATTAATGTTTCTTAGATTAAAGTCACCTACAATAATCATCGAGAGGTTATTTTCAGAAATTGAATTACAGTTGTCTAGAAAATGTTCAAGTACACTGCGACTAACCGGAGGGGGCAAATAAACGGCACACAATGCTATATGATGCACTGACCTAGGAGATGCTACTTCCAAATTTAGCCACAAGTCCTCACATTTACTCTCCATTCTTTTTTTCTTTCCCAACATTCTTTTCGCTTTTAGTTTATTATTTACGGCGACTATTATGCCTCCACCCTCCTTTTTGTTGTTATGAAATCCAGAACTCTCCCTATCCCTTCTGTTAACCGTATATCTATTATCAAAAAATTCTTCTGAAAAAATATTTGAGTTCAACCATGATTTCACTATAACTATTAAATCGTAATTGTTGCAACAAACTTGTCTATAAAAATTATGAATTTTCGTTTTTAACCACGGGCATTTTGATAATACAATTTCAAAGTACTGAATTTTATATTTGAAGATTAATAACATGCTCAATTAATAAAAAAAACAGGCTTAAACAGCTTAGACAATTTTACTTAAAGAATTAGTATCCTTAACACATATGAAGTCGGAATCAGTTGATTTACGCACAAAGATGCGTCCATTTCTTACCCAGATGACAGCATAGCCCATTTTCTTCGCCTTCATCCTAACTGCGAAGTGAAGATCTTTGAGGGCCGATGTTAAGTGTTCTGGGACGTAAATCGCGTTATCCTCTTTTAGTCCAGCATGCGTTGCGTTTAATTTAGCATTGGAGTTGGATTTGTTAAATACTGTAACCTTTGCCAAAAAATTATCACGTAGCCTCGGTGCAGCAAACTGAGCAACAATGGCCCTAGGACGTGTGCTATTTGGATTAATTTTGGTCACACAAGTACAGTGTTGAAAATCAGCATCCGCAATATATCAGCCTATCGTTTTACCTAGGGTTGTTATAATTTTCATAAGATTTTCGTGTTTTTTTTTTCCGGAACGCATTGTGTCTTCACATTTTTTAAACTAGCGTGCTGTTCTAGGTGAGCTACTCGGGTGGTGAGGTCCAAGACCGTGGTTTTGAGGCCTTCGTTTTCCCTTTATATATCTTTATTTTTTTTTTGTTTTCCTCCTGCTTCTTTAACATTTTCTCATAAGAGTCATTCATGAATGACATTGATGTTTTTATCTCCGCTATTTCTTCTTCAATAGGCGCCAGTTTGGAGTTTTATGCAGACACCAGCATGCTATTGAATTTAAGTTTAATGCAGACACCAGCATGCTATTGAATTTAAGTTTAATGCAGTCACTAGCACGCTATTGAATTTAATAAAAAAAAAATATTCATCGTCATCAGATATAATATCATCACTGTCATTGTCACTATCAGTAACATTTATTATAAACTTGTCTGAGACACTATCGATCATGTGGTTGAGATTAAACATTTTGTCTTCTTCTTTTGTTATGTAAGCCACGCAGATACTCCATTTTTCGGCAGTCACTTTATTTAGTCCTTCTTCGAAAAGTTTTCTTACATCTTTCATTTTGAAGGGTTAGTTGTTTCTTGCAACATACCCTTTGGCCTGCACCCAAATCAGCTCAATGGGATTGAGTTCACAATGGTAAGAGGGCAAACGTAAAAAAGTGACTCCACGCTCCGCTGCCATCTCGTCCACGGCATACTTGTCGCAGTGTTCATGTTTGTGATGTCGTACAATGTCTATTAGAGTATCTTTTACCATTTGAGCCTCGAATGGGATATTTTTGCTCGCCATCCACTCTTGTATTCTTGGTTTATTCCAAGACATTGTAGGCAGCGATTCTAACTTTCTGGAGTGATAGAGGGCATTATCCATCACCACGATGGAATTAGGTTTTATTTTGGGCAAAACCCCACAAAACCACTCCTCAAAACACTCAACATTCATCTCTTGATGATAATCTTGTTTTCCTTTTTTAGCCTCAAACACAAGTAAGCTATCTTCTACAAATCCTTCTTCCTCGCCTATATAGCTAATAATTAGCCGTTTTCCTTTTCCTGAAGACCCTTTCAAGCCGGTGATCAACACTTCTAAGAATGCCTGTCGGGAAGATTGTACAGTCTGGTCAATCCATTGCTCATTCGGTGTATGACTTTCGAGAAAACGAAAAATACTAATTACTCATTAAGTTCACCGATGGCATGCAATATCTATACTGTAATAGAAAAATAAAACAGAGATAATTTTAATTACCTTCGTTGATCCAGGTTCATCGTGGTAATAAATGTACCTTCCTTCCCTGAGATAATCTTTAATTTTTTGAAAGTATCGCTGGCGCCACAAAACAATATCACGTCTATCTATTAGCACGCTTCTTTCTTGTTTTTGTGGCGTATTTAAAATTTAAGTGTTTCAAAAATTTTCCTCTAGGTACTCCAAGAGAAGTTCGGTACATCTGGGTCATCATTAACAACCTTAAGAATCTGGTATTTAAACAAAATATGGGTAAGAAAGTCTACGCAATAGAAAAAGTCAAATAGAATCACCAAAAAGGCTATGGGTGCGTGAGCGTGTAACTATGCAGCTTTGATTTATGTGATAGTGACGCAACAATTGTCATCACGCACACTGTATCTGTAAAAAGCTTTACGCACACAGCGTCGCGCGCAAAGATGTAAAAAATAACACTAAAGTTACCTTTGTAATGGTGGGTGCCTCATTTGCATAAAAAATTGGTGTACTTTTCACCTTATAGCCGCTAAGGTGAAATCGTCAAATTTATTCTTGAAATTATGTTTCGGTCCAAGTTTTCCAGGAGACCCTAATTGCTCGTTTTGTTTTTTTTTCTTTTTTTTTATAGGATAAGGGTTAGTTTGTATTCTTTTAATACACTAAATACTGTGGTCGAACCGATTCCCAAAATTTCAGCTGTCTTAGAAACACATTTTTTCCGGTACTTCAGTAGGTAATACCGAAGCAGTTTCCTACTCAAATACGTGTTTGCTGACATTGTGTACCATAAGCTTTTCGGTAACGCTAAGAGAAGCCCGTCGTCTCTTCGTTTTTGGGGAAAAAAGCTTTTGCTCGACGTGCTTGGTTGAGGTTCCATATCATTTGTACGAAATAATATAAAAACACAATAACTCAACAATAACAAACAACAAAAACACAACATAAGAAAAAACTTAACAAGAAACTAAAAAAAAGCAACAGGAGAACAGCGCACAGAGAAAATATTCGAGCGATCAGACCAGAGGTTAGAAGCCAAATGAATGACAAGACAAATTACACACAAAATGGCGACCGACACGGCGGCGCAAGGTCTGTTCCGAAAGTCAGAGCGCCCCCTCGAGTCACAGTAGCATTAAATTATTATTCTTACTAACAATATTTTTTCTGTTTATTTCAATGATATAATATTCGACAACAAATTTCACAATGTCAATCAAGATAGGTTAATTTAATTTTAGTCATAATCGTCAAGCCATCGTATAGTAACTGACTGACTGAACGCATCACTATTACAATGAAACTGGTAACATTATTTCACAAAGAGGCATTAGCATCTGTCTGGCAGCTTCGTTTAATTAAAAATACGAATTAAATTTACTTGATATCTATATAATAAATACCGGGAAAGAAGGCGATTTTGATGAAGTGCAGTTAATATCCTTTGTTGAAACTGTTCTCACAAATTCCATACATTCCCTTCCATCTGCTTTGTTGACAACATCATTCTCAGGAATGATTATAGGTGCGCAGAAAGGGTTATTACCAGATTCGGATGTCAGTTGGCCTTCGATATCACAGCATTTCACAGGATTATTATCTAAAACATATTTTGTTCATATTACTTAAATAATCTTTTATGAGTTGTTAATTATTCTTGTTAAAGTATTTCAACAAGAATAATTGAAATATAACTTGGGAATGCGAATTGAATTAATAATTGGAAACAACTTTTTTAACAAGTGTAAGAAAATTGGTCGCCTATCTCTATGCGATTAATAGATTTTACGAAATACGTAAGATATTGTCTTTTTTAATGACCACGACGGTTTGCTTTGTCTGATTTACATTATCCGCTATAAAAATAATTTGGGCAATTCAGTATTTTTGGACGATTAAAAAATATTACTCACTCTGAAAGCAATTCAGTGCTTTGACCAAAATTTAACTAGAACATCGCTAAAAATTCTAATTAAAAATAATAAATGATATATGAATATAATAGTGTTTAATTTTTAAAATAGTACCACGTGTTATTAGATAAGAATATACCAGTAAATTTGGATAATAAATAAATCAAAACTTACTGCAAAGTGTAGTTCTACCGGCAAAAGACATGTCGTGGGCAATTATTTGACCCCATTGCATTGTATTGAGGTTCCATTTATTATCAATAATATTTTTGGCTGGAAAAATAAGTAGACTAACCGCACGGGGATTCGGTAATTGTTCATTCTTTGATGTTTCAGGAAATTTGTGCACACCTGCAATTTTCAAAATTTATTTCCCGAAAATGTTAGTTGTAATAGTAATAATGATTTCTTATATTTACGCGAACACTACACATTTAAATAAAATTAATTTTACGGATTTTATCGCGTATGTTTACTTGTTAGTTAAGTTAATATACGCGATAAAATCCGTGAAATTAGTTTTGTGTAGTAGTAATGTTAGCAAGAGTTAATAATATATTATACTATTGATTTGCCCCATCTTTGCCTAGGTAATATCTTTTAATTTGGATTTATTTAGGTTATAGATAATCAAAACTAATTTATTTAGCGATATTTGTTTTTTTTTAGAAAACGTCTAACTTTTACGGATGAAATATAGCTTAGACCAGCCCTGAAATTGCTCTTTATCTGTTGGTGAAGTTTCATCAGAATCGGTTTAGCTATAATGAAGATTAGCCTGGACAGACTGACAGACAGACCGACAGACAGAAAGAATGAAGTTTTAAAAATGGTGGTTTATGTCTTTAAAGCACGCAAATAACCCCATGAGTTTATTAGAAGCTAGTTATTTCAATATTAAAGACAAACACTTAAATTTTATTTATATGTATAGATTTAAATAAACCCGTAAACCAGTAGAAATTTTGCATATTGTAAGAAAAAAATAGTCGAATAAATTAATTTTTTTAAACTTACCATCTGCATAGCTATTATTGGCTAATTCCGCAAAGGGTTCTTTCGCTGCGCCCCAAGACGGATTTTCTAAATTATTACATGTACCATCAAAAGACCTATATGGGTCTTTTTTACAAGTAGTTGGAGTTGATTTACATGACAGTTTCTTTATTTTTGAATCGTTTTTGGTTTCTAGTTCATGTGGCGTTATTGTGGGGATTCTAGAACTGCAACATTATGAAATTTCACTTACTAACGATTTACTATATAAAAAAATACATTTAAGATAAATTACCTGTTTTTGAATTTGATACATTTAAAGTAATCCATTAATGGCTCGAAATAGATTTGTAAAAAATCTAAAATAGGTGAAGTCTCCGAATGTACATCATGGGCTAATATGCTTAAAATGCAACAAAAAGTCCACCAGAACATTGCACCTGTAAAATGAAACAATAATATTTTTTTATAGGATAGGGTGACAAACGAGCACACAGTCCACCTGATGGTAAGTGGTTGCTGTGGCCCATAGACATATACATTTATCCTCGTTTGTTAATCAAAATGCAGATGCGTTTGCACCCGTGAGGACTAAGTTGGAAACATCTAACTACTACCATGGATCTCTGAGGAATCGAATCGAATTGTTCATTCATCTAAAATTCTTCATCAAAATAGGTCGTTTTTGCGTTCGTGTCGTGTCTATCGTGTATATATCGTGATCATGATAATGATGTAATCGTGATAATATTGATCTTCATGATTAAACAACTCTGGATATTGTTGGACCAGTGATATCAATAGTTATTCATTCATTTTAAAAAACATTTTTACGAAAACTAAATAGAAATTAATAAAAATATTTTGACGCGCATCTGCTTCTCCGCGTCGACTGGGGCGCGCCGAGTTGAATCGAATCGCATCGGCGAAGAAATTCGCCTGTTAAGCAAGTCGCGCGGTCGATTCAATTCGGCGCGCCGCGGCTCATCGCTAATGGACGCAGTTTCATAGTAAATATATAGGAGGCGACTTTCTGCAATTCGATTCGACTCGGCTCGGCGAGGCTAGTGGACGCTTAGCCTTAAGTTGCTATTTTACGCTGGTATTCTGTGAGAGCGTGGTCCTTCCCCGGTCGAGCCGACCCATTCGTGCTACAACAATACTATTAATATAGCTGCAGCTACCACGTAAAAAAATAAAGTAATAAAATATAGTAATAAAGATTAAATTACGAAAATTCTCATGTGAAAAACTTAATAAAATTTTCAATTTAATATATTTATATCAATTTATTAAATAAAAATAAACGAATGTTATTTTGGTACATTTTAAATTGAAAAATACATAAGAAAACAAGTAGTTCCTAACGTGTCATGTACTGGCTGTGTTAATTTAATTTGATACCGAAAATGTCAATGCAACTTTTATATCATGAATACGTATTACAAAGAAGTGCTAATAAGTAGTCAAGTGTAGATCGACATTGAAAAATGTAGTTCCGTATGTATGCATACATGTAGTCTGACCGATAATATTTATAAGATCTGATACAGTAGTTCGGTTTTGAAGATTACATCTTATCGCAGCTTCATGCCAAACTTTATGAGATAAGGATATGGGGTAAGGATAGGTTAGGTTATTTTTCATGAAGTATTATAAGTATGTAGTGGCGGTGTAGACCACTATCGATTCTGGTGTGTTTCCTGATTTAATGAACTATAGTAAAGTAATACCTCTATTTAAATCTGGTAGTACATTGGACCCCGCTAAATTTAGACCTATATCTGTACTACCAACTCTTTTTGCTACCAATTCTTTGAAAAATAACTTTGGATCAATTGTTAATTTTTTTTAATACAAATAAATTACTTCCTAATAACCAACTTGGTTTTACAAGGGATCGCTCGACGTTCGACGCCAGTGTTGAGCATGTGAAATATATTTTTAATGCCTGGGAGGATTCAAAAGATGTCTTAAGTATTTTCTGTGGTCATTCCAAGGCTTTCGATTAAGTTAATCATGAGCCATTAATCAGGAAACTACAACATTACGGTGTAAAAATTTGGCGCTTGGACTTATTACTTCATATTTAAGTAACAGAACTCAAAAAGTCATGATCGATGGTAAAGGTTCCACCGGCTCGGTAGTATCAATGGGTGTTCCTCAAGGCTCGATTCTTAGCCCATTCCTGTTCATAATCTATATTAATGACTTACATTATCTTGTAGGGGCAATCACGATATAGTAATATTTGCTGACGATACCTATTTAATTTTGAAACTCAAACGGCAGTTAATTAATTATGACGATGGAAATAATGCTCTATCGAAATTAGTACATTGGTTTAACGTCAATAATTTGCTCTTAAACGGCAAAAAGACAAAATGTACTAAATTTAAAATACCTAATATAAAACATTCGAATACCAATGTGCTCTTAAATGAGCAGGAGTTGAGTGGTATCCACAAATAACACAGTTTTCCTTGGTATTACTATTGCCGCGAAACTTCAATGTGGCTCCCATATATCTTAATTAGCAAGCAGTTTTAGTTCTGCAGCATATGCTGTACGAAAAATTAGAAGTCTCACAGATGTTGAGACAGCTAGATTAGTGTATTTTTGTTACTTTCATTGCATAATGTCTTATGGAATTTTGCTATGGGGTAATGCGACTGATATTGACGCTATATTTGTTTTGCAAAAGAGAACCGTACGGGCGATTTATAACCTAAATTGTAAAGAGTCCCTCAGAGAAAAATTTAATGAAATCAACATATTAACTATGGCATCGCAATATATTTATGAAAATGAAATGCATGTACATAAAACATATTAAATAGTTTTAATAAGAATAAGGATTTTTACTCCTTAAACACAAGGAACAATAATAGACTTGTAATGCCAGTTGCAAGACTCCACAGAATCAGTAGTTCATTTATAGGACAATGTATACGTTTTTACAACAAAATCCCAGAACATGTACAAGTTTGTCAATAAACAAGTTTAAAAGCTTTCATCATCATCATCATCATTACAGCCTTTCACAAGTCCACTGCTGAACATAGGCCTCCCCCAAAGAATGCCACAAAGCACGGTCCTGAGCCACCTGCATCCATCGACTTCATGCATGTCTTACCAGGTCGTCACTCCATCTTGTGGGGGGACGCCCTACACTTCGCCTACCGGTACGAGGCTGCCACTCGAGAACCTTTCTTCCCCATCGGTTGTCGGTTCTTCGAGCTATATGGCCGGCCCACTGCCACTTCAGCTTACTAATCCGTTGGGCTATGTCGGTTACTCTGGTTCTACTGCGGATATCCTCATTCCTAAGTTTATCACGCAGTGAAACTCCGAGCATAGCCCTCTCCATAGCTCGCTGAGCGACCTTGAGCTTCCTCATACGGCCAGCAGTGAAGGACCACGTCTCAGTTCCGTAAGTCATCACTGGCAACACGCACTGGTTGTACAATTTTGTTTTAAGGTTTTGAGGTATTTCTGACGAGATGTGTCGTAGCTTCCCGAACGCTGCCCAGCCGAGTTGAATCCGTCGATTGACCTCTCGGTCGAAGTTGGACTTAGCTAGTCGGGCTATATGTCCCAGGTAAACATACTCGTCATCAACTTCGAGCTTAGTGCTCCCAACAACTACCGGCATAGGTGTGACATGGACATTAAACATAATCTTTGTTTTGTCCATGTTCATCTTAAGACCTATCCGTTGGGAGACACTATTGAGGTCATTGAGCATAGTGCTTAGTTCCTCCAGCGATTCTGCCATGAGGACTATATCGTCGGCAAATCGAAGGTGAGTGATGTACTCGCCATTGATGTTAATTCCGTATCCTTTCCAGTCCAGAAGCTTGAAAACGTCTTCCAATGCAGCGGTGAAAAGTTTCGGGGATATAACGTCACCCTGTCTTACACCTCTCTGCAATTGGATAGGTTTCGTACTCTGGTTCTGTACTCGGATAGCCATCGTAGCTCTACTGTACAAACACTTCAGCACTTCGATATACCGACAGTCAACTTGGCACCGCTGAAGGGACTGCAGCACCGCCCAAATTTCGACGGAATCAAAGGCTTTCTCATAGTCCACATACGCCAGACATAGTGGCAAATTGTACTCTTCGGACTTCTGTACAATTTGCCGTAGGGTATGTATGTGGTCTATGGTGCTAAAGCCCTTTCGGAAACCGGCTTGTACCCCCCAATGATGAAAACAACAAACAGACGGCCCCTAGTCCCCGGCGGCCCCGCTATTCCTGGCTACGGTGGCGACCATGGTAACGGCGGGGCAGGGGGTGCTAAGAATCTCCGGTGGAGGTTCGGTTGCCACCTACGACGACTCGACCTGGCAACGTACAACGCACGCACCCTGAGGACTGACGAGAAGATCGTGGAGCTGGAAGAAGAGATAGACAAGTTGCGTTGGCATATTGTAGGATTATCCGAAGTCCGAAGAGAGGGGGAAGACACGGTAATCCTCGAATCCCGCAACTTGCTCTATCACCGGGAGGGCGACCATCTGTCCCAAGGAGGTGTCGGATTTATCGTCCACAAGTCTCTCGTTAACAACGTTGTAAAGATCGGGAGTGTGTCGACGAGGGTTGCGTACCTTATACTCAGAATCACCAAACGGTATTCGCTGAAGGTCATACAGGTTTACGCACCAACCTCGGCACACCCCGATGAGGAGGTGGAGGAAATGTATGAGGATATCTCTAGAGCCATGCATTCCTCCAAAACCCAATATACGGTGTTAATGGGAGACTTCAATGCAAAACTAGGCACAAGAGAGAACGGTGAGCTGAAAGTAGGGAAATTTGGAATAGGGCAACGGAACCCAAGGGGCCAGCAGCTGGCCGACTTCATGGAGAAAGAGGGACTCTTTATGATGAACTCTTTCTTCAAGAAGCGGCCCCACAGGAAGTGGACCTGGTCGAGCCCCGACGGTTCGACAAAAAATGAGATTGACTTCATTATGACGACCAGACGACAACTGTTCAGTGATGTCTCAGTGATCGCGAGGGTGAAAACCGGCAGCGATCACCGAATGGTCAGAGGCACACTGAACCTAAATGTTAAGTTGGAGAGGTCTCGTCTGATGAAGTCAACGCTCCGTCCCCCTCGTGCTCTAATCCAAAGTCGCGAAACCTTTCAGCTCGAGTTACAAAACCGTTTTCAGTGCCTAGTAGACTGCAATGAAGTGGACGATATGAATGACAAGCTCGTGGAAACTGTCCATGCGGTCGGAGCTAAGTTCTGCAAGACCCGCCGCAGAAGAACACAAAAACTCTCCGATCACACTCTTAACCTCATGGCTGTTAGACGGGAGATGAGGCTACATTCTTCAACAGATTTGACAGCATACAGGCAACTGAACAGACAGATCTCCAAATGCATGCGGCAAGACTTACGCAACTTCAATACAGCTCGTATTGAAGAAGCGATCGAGCGGAACCAAGGCTCCAAAGTCTTTGCCAGAGATCTGTCTGCCAGAAAGAGCCAACTGTCAAGGCTGAGGACCGAGTGTGGCAGCATCGTTTCCGGGGCACCTGAGATTTTGAGTGAGATTGAGAGGTTCTATGGGCAGCTGTACACGTCATCGTTGGAGCCACACGCAAGTGGGAGTAACGATCCAAGAGCGAGTCTTATTCGACACTATTCCGAAGATATCCCGGACGTCAGTCTGAGCGAGATTAGAATGGCTCTCCAGGACCTTAAAAACGGCAAGGCCCCAGGCGAGGATGGAATTACAGCGGAGCTTCTGAAAGCGGGTGGAAGACCGGTACTGGAAGTCCTTCAGAGGCTCTTTAATTCCGTCCTGCATGGTGGCATTACACCGGAGGCGTGGAGCAGAAGTGCGGTGGTCTTGTTCTTCAAGAGAGGTGACAACGCTCTCTTGAAGAACTACAGACCGATTTCCCTTCTGAGCCGCGTCTACGTGCTGTTTTCGAGAGTCATTACGAATCGTCTCGCGCGCAGACTTGACGACTTCCAGCCTCCCGAACAAGCCGGTTTCCGAAAGGGCTTTAAAAGCTTTATTGAAGAAAAACTGTACAATAATATAAAGGAATAGATGAATGACGATAACCCCTGGGAATAAGGTGATCGCCACCATGCTAGTTCTACGAAGCTTTATTTAAAAATTGTATAAACAAAATTATTGTTAAGTGAAATATGTTTAAAAAAAGTCCCGCTGGGATTCTTGCTGGTTCTTCCCAGCGCAGAGATATTTTCCGAACCAGTGGTAAATAAAAAATGACTTTCAATAAGTATTTAGTAATAATCAATATTGAATTAAAAGCCATTCTATTATATTCTATATGCAAATATAATATTTAATAGGAGGAAAGTGTTACAAGAAATAAAAGTAACAAACCAAAGAAAAAAATAAAGACAAATAACAAATTAAAAACATGCTTACAAATTTTCCATCCTTTATTCTTAGAGCTGATAGCTAAGAGGCTAAGCGCTAGTCGTATATTTCATATAACGCAACAATAATGCTTCATCTCAATCGGCACAAATACGAGGGTGGATTGAAAAGTACTCGGCCTAACCAAGAAAATAAACACATACTAAATCAGTTATATTTTTATTTTTCTACATAATCACCATCAAGTTCAATACACTTTTGCCACCTCCCCTTCCAAGCATTTAGACCGTTGAAAAAAAATGATTCTTCCTTAGAGTCAAAATATGCGTCTACAGCTGCTTTGACCTCGTCGTTTGTCGAAAATCTTTGACCTCCCAAGTGCTTTTTTAGGTTAGGGAACAGAAAGAAGTCTGATGGTGCCAGATCAGGTGAATACGGCGGATGCGGTAACAGTTCAAAGCCTCAGTTGTGAATTTCAGCCATTGACTGTACTGGCGTGTGAACACGGGCGTTATCTTGATGAAACAGGACTTTTCTTCTGAGCATTCCTCGACGTTTTTCTTTTATTTCCTCTCGTAAACGACGTAGTAAGGTGCAGTAGTAATCAGAGTTTATAGTCTGACCCCTTTCAAGTTAATCAATCATAATCACACCTTTCGAGTCCCAGAATACTGAAGCCATCACCTTATTTGCCGACAAAATCGACTTAGCCTTTTTAGGGGGTGGTGAACCAGGTCTTCTCCACTGTTTTGATTGTTGTTTTGTTTCCGGTGTACAGTAATGACCCCATGTTTAGTCTATAGTAACAAAACGATTCAAAAAATCGTCTGCATCGGCTTCAAATAACTCCAAACAGTCGCGTGAAATAGTCAATCGCGTCCTTTTTTGTTCAACTGAAAGCAGTCGCGGAACCCACCTCGCAGACACCTTGTGTAAACCCAACTCGTTGACAATGATGTTTTGAGTTAGTTCATAAGAGATGCCTATAATCTCGGCTATCTCTCTAATTTTTAATCTGCGGTGTCCCATTATTAAATCAAGTACTTTTTTAAAATTTTCGTCAGTAGTTGACGTCGAAGGCCTTCCAGAGCGGGGTTCATCTTTCACACTCTCTCTACCACGCTTAAATTCTGCTATCCATTTTTTGACGGATGAATATGACAGAGGCACAATCGCCTAATGTACTGACCATGTCATCATGGATGGCTTTTGATGATAGCCCCTTCTTATGGAGGTACTTAATGACGGCACGCTGCTCGATTTGCTCCATTCGCGGAAATTATGTCCGATTACTTTGTTAATAAATTTATAAAATCACAACTAATTATCGCACACGTTTCGAACTTCACACAATGAACAAGTCTGAACTGAACTAAATAATGTGGGTAGATTTGATTTTTAGAATTGAATGGATCTGTGTTAGGCCGAGTACTTTTCAATCCACCCTCGTAAAATTGTCAATTGCAATTTTATCCGTTTATTTACCACGTTCTCGGCTCATCAGGAAATCATCGTGAGCAAGCGATGGGATACAAAAATATTTCCAAAATATTACTGACCTCCTCTCATAAATGAGACCCTGACACTGACCTCCTCTCATAAATGAGAGGAGGTCAGTGTCTAGCAGTGAGACCTGTACCTATAGGTTGCAACTTGTTTTATTTTATTCTTATAAAGAGTGTTACATTATTTATGTTTTAAATTTTGCCAAACTGTAAGCCAGTTTGTCGGCAATATATAAAACTATAAACTATACATAGAACAATTAAAACTCATTGTAGAAACGTATGTCGTTTATTTGCATAAACTCAATGCGGATAAAACTACTTCGTATTAAGTTTTAAGTTTATAACAATTTATCCCATGTGCTCTTATAATACATATTTTCGATAATATATTTCTGACTGTTTCACTGACAATTTTACTTGAATGTAAATGTATGATTATAAATGTATTTATTACGCAATAAATGATTTAAAAGATATCAAGAGGCCAGTGCTCTGTACAAGAACATCATATGAGGACTCTGCAAAAATATGACCATAATATAATGAAGTAGTTGTTAATATCGTTAAAACAATTTTATTCATTGATGTAGTCAAGGCAAATAAAACTACGTACGAAGATACATAATATAAAAAATAATTACATAAATATATATATATATATATATATATATATATATATATATATATATATATATATATATATATATATATATATATAGTAATGCATACATAAATATATACATATATTTATTTATACTACCTATATGTGTACATACATGTACATACAATAATTAAATATAGCAGTTTCTAATTTAAACACCTATAAAATAGATAAGTAAAAACAGGAAAAGGAAAAGTTGCAATTTGAAGACTACAGAATAATGGAAAATCATATAACAACTCCTGCAGTGTTAGCAAATGATTCCAGAACTAGCATTTGAACGATGCCTTGCTCGTGGTTAAGCCTACAATGCTTGGTAATTCGTTCCGTAGTTTTACCGCATGAGCTTTTTTTTATAGGAAAGGAGGTAAACGAGCATGCAGTTCACATGGTAGTAAGTGAATACCGCCGCCCATGAACAATAGCAACATCAGGGTAATTGCAGGTGCGTTGCCGGCCTTTAAGAAAGCAGTAAGCTCTTTTTTTGAAGATCTCTAAGTCGTACCGATCCGGAAATATTGCCGGTGGTAAACAATTCCACAAAAAGGTCGTAATCAAGTCAATCAGAAAGAACTCGGTCGTCGACTATTTGAGACGCTCTGTAGTTAAGTGGGAGGAGCTGACACTGGGATGACCCGGCCCAGAGATAAGAACTGCATTCCATGTGAGGCAGAATATGTGCCTTGTAAAGTTGCAAGCGGTGTGCCGGCATGAAATACTGTCCTGCTCTGTAGATCACGCCAAGGTTTTTAGAGGCCAATTTAGCCTTCCCTTAGTGACCACGAATCACGACGGACGTCATTCGATATGTCGACACAGAGGATTCCAATGCTAACTAAGGCAGCAATAGGAGTGCTCTAAAATTGAAAATCTACGATAACGGGGATTTTTAGCGGTAAACGCGCAATCCTGTCTTCTGAGGGTTAAGCTTGTGTAGATTTTGTGGTTCCCAATTTTAATCTTTGTTTAACAACGACTCGATTTCAGACACAATTTTGTTCCGGTACTCGACGAAATAATCCTAAAAAATATTGCCACGGCCGGTGTAAAATGCAATACCTGTACTGACGTTCGCAAATCAATGAATTCTTCTGGCTTGCAACATATAATTGATATGCAGAGGAAACAGCGTAGGTGAGAGCACGCACCCTTGTGGATCACCAGCATTGATAGGCTTGTAAGGGGAGCATGCACTGTCTACTACAACCGTGACGCTCCGATCTGCAAGTAAATTGGTGATTCAATTGCACAATTTCTCGGGAAGCCCATAGAAAGAAAATTTCGAAAGAAGCGCTTTGTGCCAAACCCGATCGAAGGCCTTCGTTATGTCCAAACCAGTGACCAAGGCCTCTCCTTGGATTCTACTGTCTCCACCCATCTATTAGTCAGGTAGACCAGAAAATCACCAGCGGATCGACCCTGATGAAAACCATATTGGCAGTCACTTATAAGCTGGGGATCCTCAAGGTACCTCATGAGCTGACTGAGTTCTGCCTCCGATGGGTGCCACAGAATATGGATATAAAATTCACATACCTTAAAGTCCCACGTTAGATAAAGAACCAGCAACAACTTTTTGATCGTCCTATGAGAAACAAATCCGCCCCAAAGGTAGGATGCAAAAAAGACCGCATCCTATCCTTATTGGCCAAACTATAATGTCATACATGGTGGCAGGTTGAATGCAACCGCGATGTTAGCGTGAGTGGCACCACACTCCGGATTTGACAATAGTCCAATTAGCCAAGAGCAGCGCCGACAAAGACGTGATCTCCGTCCGATCCTCCACATTTGGAACCCTCGTAGGCGAAGTAAACAAATGTGTCAGATCATATGACAAGGCAATGTTATAGAATAGAATAAAATAATTTTTTATTCAATATAGATCACATGTGTAATTCTTATTGAAAGTCATGTTTTACTTTACGACTGGTTCGAAAAAAAACCTCTGTCCTGGGAAGAACCAGCAAGAAACCCAGCGGGACTTTTTTTAAAAAAGCATATTTTACATTAATGATTGGTAGATACAAAATTTATTTTAGAAACAGCTTGGAAGCGACCACCTCATTCCCAGGGGTTATTATCAACCATGTATTCATTTATACTATAATAACCCTTTTTATACAGTTTCAACTTAACAAAACATTTAAACTTGGTAATAGAGAGAGCCTGTACACTTTCTGGGACCCTGTTGTAATAGCGTATACGAATAAACAGATCTTCCCGCATGCTCGGTTAAGCGTGTGAAAGATTTACACATTTAACCGAGTTTAGAGTTTAGTTTAGATACACAAAGCTAGTGTGAAAGAGGGAAACATTGAGATTAGAATTTTCCACAGAACTGAGACAACGTTCATGGGAATCAACCTGATACTGAAATATGCATTTCAAATAATCAGGGACAAATGAATTGTATAAAACTGAAAATAATGTACACAGTATTCTGAAATATATGCGATAGCGAAGAGGTAGCCATTTAAGCTGAGAATGATAAAAATAAATGCGGTAAAAACCAAAAAGAAGAGTATTTAATTATTAAGAAATCGATCTAGTATGTTTGTAAGCTCTTGCGAGGCATCAGCCTAGCAAATATCTGCATATTCTAAAATAGGTAACACTAGTGTCTGTATTAGCATTGCTTTAGTCCCATTCAGTAAAAAAATCTTGAAACCATACAGATAACACCGTGTGTATGCGGTCACCAACTGAGTTTGTTGTACATAATTAAGCCAAGATCTTTGATAGTCGTAGATCAAGGAACAACAATTTTATTAAAAATTATAGAAGCCATGCCTTCTTATCAATATTAGTTAATCTACGAGAACTTCTAACCACAATTGCCTGACATTTTGACGGATAAACACTAATACCAAATCTGAGTGACCAATTAGAGATACAGTTCAGCTTCTTAATCACATCTTCGGTACGTGCCACCTAAGCTTAAGCATATATTTGTAAGTCACCAACATAAAGTTGGTAAGACAAGTAAATGTGGTATGCAATGAGATTTATAAAGACTGAGTACAGGAGAGGGGAAAGAATTTATAAACATGCAGCTTCTTATTTGAACTTGACTGCTGAGCTGGGATTGCTTCCAGCTCATTTTTTACCAACTTAAAGGTTTCCTTGGACATATTCTTCTAAAAAGAAAGCGAACATCTAAAATTTTATCCTCAACTCGTATATAACTGATCATAAATATGTTCTATTAGCTATGTATGCTTAGCTTCCTATTGACAAGCCCCAAAAAGTAACATTCAAAACTGATTGGAAGTTTATCACTGCTGGTATCAGTCAACTAGATTTCTCACAAATAGTTACTTGTGATGATCCTAACTTGTCTGCAAAGCAAGTTTAATCAAAAATCATAGCTGATAAAACATACTGTAACAGTGTTTCCATTCGCAAAAGGGTACTAAA
The DNA here is from genome assembly GCA_033319125.1 of Parnassius glacialis. Lineage (NCBI taxonomy): Eukaryota > Metazoa > Arthropoda > Insecta > Lepidoptera > Papilionidae > Parnassius > Parnassius glacialis. The sequence continues at coordinate 23,484,498 of JAVANC010000019.1, forward strand.
ATCATGGATTACTCCGGGTGTAATAAAATGTATTCAGACCAGAGACAAATTGCATTCCGCGGTTAAAAAATATTCTTACAACAATACCTTAAACATGTCTTATGTTTGCTATAAAACTGTGTTTCGTATGGTGAGTGTAGAGAACCGGAGACCCTCTTTACTGGAAATGAGGCATTCCATCTTAGTTCTTACGGGTGACAACGCATCTGCATTTTGATTCTTTATCGAAGATAGATGAAGATGTCTATGGGCCATAGCAACCACTTACCATCAGGTGGACTGTGTGCTCGTTTGTCACCCTTATCCTATAAAAAAAAACTCTTCGTCCATTACATGGTCTCTATTTTTCGAAACCTGAAAGATAATTCCGCCACCGGCTGGGATAATATTCCCACAAATTTACATAGAATTACAGAAAATGTGATTGTCCTGCCTCTCACAAAAATATTTAAGTTAGCAATGGATATTGGAGTGTTTCCAAATATTTTAAATATCTTGACCATTCATCTAATTCACAAAGGGGGACACAAAAATGATATCAATAATTACCAATCGATCTAAATTTTACCGGTAGTATCGAAAGTATTTGAGAAAAGTATGTGCAATAGGCTTATTAGATATTTGGAAAAAATTATTTATTATCTGAATCCCAATACGAATTTGGACTAAAAGTTCGACGGAAGATGCATCTGTCTCTAAGCTAACTAATTACGTTGTAAAAAATCTATATAGTAAACGTAAATGTTTGGGTATCTTCCTAGTCCTTAAAAAAATCTTTTGATACCGCTTTCATACCTAGGCTGGTACATAAGTTGGAAAACATTTGGATAAGGGGTAAGGCTTTAGATCTTTTTTCAGATTAATTACGCAAAAGGGTTAAAATTTATAATTACTATAGTTCTGACGCCTCGATAACATTTAGTGTTCCGCAGGGCAGCGTCTTGGGTCCGAATCTCTTTTTATATAGATATCCAAAATAATATATCAAATAATAAATCCGATCAAATCCTAAATAATTCTATTTATCTAAGCCCTATTGATGAATATGATATAAATAAAGTAATTATGACCTTGGATAATAGTAACTCAGAAGGGTATGACGGCATTTGTACCAAAGTAATTAAGGCCTGCAATAAAGAAATAAGCAGGGTCTTGGCATTTTTAATAAACTTATCAACTGTCTCTGGTATCTTCTCTGATAAACTTAAATTCTCTTTGATTAAGCCTTTGTTCAAAAAAGACAAAAAATCAATTTTGGACAATTACCGTCCCATTGCGCTCGTACGAATATTGTCAAAAGTATATGAAAAAATTATACATACTAAACTCACATCTTTCTTTGACAAGTATCAAGTCCTGAATCCCAGTCAATATGGGTTCCAGAGGGATGAATCTACTGCACATGCTGTTTTCGATATGGTAAAGGAGACTCTTAACATGCCTAAATGCTAATAATTATACAACTGCTCTTTTTTTGACATGTCAAAGGCATTCGATTTTGTATCACATAATTTACTTTTGGAAAAATTGGAAAAATGTGGCATTAGAGGCACTGCTTTAAGTAGGATTAAAACCTACTTGTAAAACAGACGACAATCTGCTGAAATAAGCAGACCAGACTACAATCGTGTGGTCCTAAACTACATATCAGATTTTAAAGAAAACAAATATAGAGTTCCTCAGGGCAGCGTTTTGGGACCACTGTTGTTCTTAGTCTATATAAATAATCTACCGGATGTAACTAAACACAAATGCATTTTATTCATTGACGACATATCTGTAATAGTGCAAGCAGATGGTAAACAATCTCTAAAAGACCATATTAATGACATTAATAGCACAATAAAAACAATAATAGAATGGCTTAAAAATAATAATCTAATTATAAATCTTGACAAAACTATTTCATAAATTTCAATGACATATTATACCAGACAATGAACATTAATTTCGAAGGACAAAACCTAAAAAGTACAAATATAACAAAATTCCTAATAAATAAAACTAATTTTACTGATTTTATCGCGTATATTAACTTATTTTTTTGTTATATTCCCGACGTTGAAGGTAGCCGGGCTAACTATGACATCAGGACGTCAAACACCTTAGTCCCCCGCGACCACGGGTGCTGGAAAGCACCCGAAACGTTGGGAATATAAAAGAAACATATATAATAATATAAGAAATCATTAAATTGGAAAAGTCAAGTAGAAAATGTTTGTAAAAAATTAATAGATTTTCCTACGCACTTTACAAACTACGCAAAGTAGCCACAAAAATACAGCACTTACTGCGTATTTTGCCTATGTGGAATCCGTTTTGCGATACGGACTCATTATATGGGGTAATAGCACAGATGCAAAAAAGGCATTCATTACCAAAAAAAATGTATTAGAGCAATATGTGGCACTGCATCTGATGAGCCTTGCAGGCCGTTATTTATATCTTTGAAAATACTACCCCTCCCATGCCTGTACATTTTTGAAATTGCAAAGTTTGTAAAACAAAACATGTATTATTTCAGACAAGCGAAAGAGATATACACGAAATACCAGAACTGGCAATAGACTTGCTGCTGAAATATTTTAATTATTAACGAATAACTACCTAAATTTGACATGATGTGACACAACAGTAATTATCTATTTTTAATAAAATTTTAATCTTAATTATATTTAAATTTGTATTGCTAATTTGTAAACAATGACATGACGATAAATATTTTAATTGTATTTTATATTGTAATGTAATAAGTTTAATTATATAAATGTACTAGCTGACCAGGCAGACGTTGTTCTGCCCCTTCCGAACGATCATTTGCTTTCCCAAAAGACTCCTGAAATTAGCAATAAAAAATTGAGGGTCACTTATCAGGATAAAACCTATCCTATCTCTCAAGTTGGACCAAACTGCACACAGTCTGCAAAATTTCATTGAAATCGGTTCCATCTCTTGAATACTTACAGCAACACGTGGTGGTTATACTACTAAATTGTAGCTTATATTAAACGTTTGCATTTTTAACATAGCGCCATCTATTGAATATTTACTCAATCTAGTCAACAGATATCGTCATCTGACAGAATCGTTTGGAGCTATCAGATAATTGTGGCTGTCAAATAATATACAAATAATTTGCAATAAAATAATATTGTATTGCGACTATAAATTGAGATGTAAGCTATCCTATCTTTTAAGTTGGACCAAACACCACATTGACCAAAAATTTTATTGAAATCAGTTCACTAGTTTAGGAGTTCATCGCGGACAAACAACGTGACACGTACTTTTTATTTTATATAAATGTATTTGCATGCTATTATAGATGGCTGGAAAAGCTGAACTACTCTTTATAATAACCACCTATATGTACCCCTTATTCAAAGCAAATAAATCTTCACTTCATTTCATTTTATTTGATTTACATCAAGCGATCTATGCTAGTTAAATCTAAATAATGCGAAAATTTTCGCTTTTGCCGATGACACAGCTTTAGTTTTTCACGATAAGACCTGGGATGAGGAACGTGAGACTGGGGAGACAAAATTTTGTCAGATTATTCGGTAGCTTATACAAAACCTTTTGGCAATCAATGTTCAAAAAAAATGAATTCCTTCCTTTTTCAATTAGAGGAGACCCCTATACTTAATAGTATTAATTTTATCAGGGCTCATGAATGTGGAAATAACAATAATAACTCATGCTCATGTACATAAATATCTATTGAAAGAGTGTCCATATTTAAATACCTGGGTATTTATCTTGACTGCAAACTTAGTTGACAATATCATATTAATTCAGTATCAGAACGCATTCGCAAATAAGTTTGGGTTTTTAGTAAATTACGACGGATTTCAGATATCAATCTTTTAAAAACTGCTTACTTTACCTTATGCCAATCTCTACTCGGTCTGGGGAGGAGCCTCTAAAATTATGATTATCCCACTAGAAAGATCAATCAAAGATCAAAGATTGATCCTCAAGTCGTATATAACTGATAATAAACCTGTTATCTTAGCTATATATGACAAGCTTCCTATTAATAAGTCCCAGAAAGTAACATTCAAAACTGATTAGAAGTCTGTCACTGGTGGTATCAGTCAATTAGATTCAATTACCGTTTCTCTCAGTTTTACTCTGACTATCAATTATTAACAGTTCGTCAAATTTTTGATCTCAGGCAACATAAATCTACTTTATTTGATCCAAAACTATATAAAACAAAAAGAAGAGCACTTAATATATGTCCGGTTTCTAAATTTAACACTGCTTTCTCCCATCGTTTTCAATGCTTCCTAGGCCCACATCTGTACAATAAATTACACAGAGAACTAGACATTTTTTCTACTGAACAAATAACTACCTGTATAAAAAGGTACATGCCTGGTTGTTATCGCTAGATTACGATAAGACCGAAAAATATTGTTGACGACAGTAAAATAAAAAACAATAAGAAAATTAATTACTGTAATTTTGATTTCTGTTGCTTAATATCCCATTACACATACATACCCGCACTTTCAAAACATGAAATAAGAAACTCCTAACCACCTGCCAATCACGTTGTCCTTCATACATCACTCACATTTAACAGTTAAATTTTAACAAAATATGTCTACTACCCATTGTTTTAGTCATATGTTGTACTATATAAATTTTAGTGTATTTTTCCATATACTAATTGTTTCTTACTGTGTAAATTATTATTCATACTAAGTTTACTTGTAAATGTACCAATGTCTACTATTACAATATGGAAGGTCTGGAACTCTGTGAGACAGTTTTATCTAGTACAGGATTCACAGAGCACAGATTGTGTTATCTAATACCTACTCCTTATAAATAAATTAATTAATAAAAAACATGCTATGAAAAAACTTCATGTAGATAGAAATTTTTAATTATAATTAGTTTACATAGGTTCCAAAATCTTTAAAATAATTAGGAATAAACAGAGAATCTTTAACAATGTTAAAATTAAAGAAGATTTAATGCAAAATAAAAATATGCCTTGAGGAACGCCACGACAACAAGCACCAATCAGAGATGATCTAACTTACTCTAGTTGCCTGCTGACGACCCCGAAGTGTTGAGATAAACCGGTCCCACGCTTTGCCACCTGGGTTTTTCACGAAGCTAAACCCAGGTGCTAGGAGAATATCATAATCGACAGCTTTAAAGGCGTTAAAGAAATCTATTAGGACTAACGAAATCAATTGTGATTTCTCCATTCCAGCACGCAAATCTTCCTTAATTTTAAAAAGGGCTGTGGTAGTACTGTGCCCATTTCTAAAACCAAATTGATATGCGCTAAAAATATTTTATGTGGACAACAGCTTCAAGAATTTTAGATAAAAAAGAGAGAAGAAGAGAAGGCACTTTTCTCCAAATGCAGGAAAATCCCCAGTCAATAGTGAATGATTAATGACACGAGTAATAATAGGAGTAAAATAGTCAAGAATTAGGGTGATCATAAGTCTATTCACATATTCGCAGCTAACTGCCATAGACTTAATACAACAAATGATTTTTTATTTTCTCATCAGCAACGGCAGAAAAGTTAAATGTGCAGTTTAGATAGTGTGGCATGGAACGCAAATAAGAAATTGTACATGATTTAACAGAAGCCTGCGTTTGAGTAAGTGAAGAAAAATTGAAATTCAGGTCACTTATAGAAATTATTGCATGGTTCACGTTACATGTAAGTTTACCGACCCTGATCATCCGGCAAAATTTTCATGTATAAGCTACAAAAGAGTTCATGATATCACCGTGAATATAGCGGCCCTTAGCGGCTAGTACCATCTGATTAAATCGATTTGTAGCAGCTTTCAATTTCGTTTAATCGAGTTCACAACGGTTCTGCTTAATTTTCCTAAACATCCGATGCTTAGCCATGGGCTTATGGATATTTTCAGTAATCCATGGTGTGGGCGAATGTTTTAAGCTAACGTCTCGAATAGGTACGTGTTTGTCAAACAGCTTATGAATATTAGAATTAAATGTCGTAATCTTAGCATCAATACTTTCTGTGTTGAATGAATAGCTCCAGTCTAAAAGCGAAGCATCATATTGGATTTCTTTGATATTTAGCCTCGCAAAATTACGCAGATGCGCTATCACTGGCTTTACTTTGGGAGGTTTGATTTTATAGGGAATGAACAGTTAATTATGTCACGGCAAACCCGGAGCAGAGTCCGTGTCAAGTAACAGGATCTTTTGAGGAGACTAATATCTAATCTAACAAAGCATTATCAACAGTAACATTGTGATGATATCAAGTAGAAGTATTGAGAATTTTTGGCGACCCATAACTGAACGCAATTCACGTGATCTGGGAGTATCACTAGGAATATTCGTATTAAAGTCACCCATTAAATATGATATTGATAATTATATCAAATTGAAAGAAGTACCTCTTCAAATTCATACAAATAACTTTAATTCAATGGACAATTAATTTCATCAAACACAACTTAATTCCGCTAACAACAATCTCTTAAAAATATATTTAAGTAATCCAGTATATTGTGAAGGTGGGGTTGATATCATTTTGTAAAAAATACCACTTCGAAAGTACATAGCCACACTACCCCCTCCTATATCAATGTGATCGTTACGAAAAAAAAAAACGAAACCTGCTACTCCTTAAGTAATAGAAAGCAAAGTTTCCGGAATAAGTGTCAGTGATGAGTCATAAAATGAAAAAAAAGGAATCAGTATTAGCGAAGATGAATGATTGGTTATCGGAAATTGTCAGGGCGCTAAAAACCTAAAAAATATAATATTATATAAATATGAATTAAGATATAAATAACTAATTTAAATAAACGTAAAACTTATTTGACAAAAATAACATACTTAAAAAAATATATATCTTTAATGTATTTTATGCTGTTATGATGTTTTAATTTAGATTATTGCTACAAAACCTGCTGGAAGTCTGTCAAAACGGAATAAATAAAAAAAGAAAAGAAACAAAAATAATTTAAATGAGATTGTAAAACATCACTTTGGTCATAAAACTATCAGAAAATATTTAATATAAAATGCGTCAAAAGTTTTTCATATGCACCTGAGTAATTAAACAAAAGTAACAGATGTTGAAACACCACTAATAAGACATTCCATAATGTTATTTCGTAACATGACAAAATAGAGATAACCTTATATATGCACACTTACGGTTGATAATTACTTTAACTAAAAGTTGTTTACCAACTCTGAGCGGCCAGCGAATGAGAACAAAGGGGATTACGTTCACTGCACTGAAAATAATATAAAAAAATTAATAATATTAAAAATAAGTCATTGGCAAGGTTGTTAAACGCAACCGTCGGTCATTGACGAGGTGGTTAAACGCAACCGCCGAAACTTCTCCGCCACTTGGATACACTAGGAAAGCATTCGGTTCGGTTCGGACTCATACATAGCTGAAGAGGGTCGTCGAGCTGTACAAGGTAGACTATACAGTAAGAGAACTCCTCGAGCAGTTTATGGGGCACTGAAATACGATCCTTTTTCATCTCGGCGAGCGGATGATGGTTGCGATGAACAGCACAAGGTAAACAAGCTGTATCTTTCAGGGCGATTGTCTGAGTCCAATCTGGTTGTACCCATCCATATAGAAAATGTGACCGACCTTTTCTATATGGATGATCACAATTTATTCGCCTCCAGTCGCTCCCATCGTATGTAATTGCTAACATCACTTGTGATTTTAGCAATTCTATTAGAATGGAGCTGGGGACGGATAAGTGTGCATTCTTTCATCTCTAAAAGCAGTCCTTCATCTCTAAAAGGGTAGTGTTGCTAACTCTGAGGGCATAGATTTATCTATGCCCATAAACATAATAACCCTATCCAAGGTTGAAACATACCGATACCTGGATATGTCACAAAACATAGGTATCGATGAGGCGGACATGAAACAGTCAGTGTGCGATGTTTTTTATGCACGCTTGACAAAATTGCTTCACAGTCTTTTGTCGGGCTAGGACACACGTATATAGAGGTTGGATCATACCTGTTCTCTTCGGCATACTCAGGTGGACCCAAACCGAACGGAACGCTCTGGATGGATGGAAATTAAAACTTACATCTTAAAATTCTAAATCTGGCCACACGATGTCGTAGCAAAGCATTGAGCGCTGGCACACGTGCCTCAGCGAACATTGTAGATACACTACAGTACCTCGGAATACGAAATAATATTCTGAACGAATCGTTATACTGAACCTTAAAAATTCGATGATTTTCTTTTTTAAATTTAGTCCAGTGATGCGGTGTGTTAAGCGATTGAACGGTAGATTTTAAATAATAATATTTATTATAACGCTGGGTGCGTCTCCTCGCTGAATGGCTATAAGCTATTCTATATAACTTTATATAAATCAAACCCATCAATTTATTACATCGAAGAATTTATATGATATAAAAGCAAAGAGATTTAAATATAATTTACTACTATTTAAATGTCTTTGTATAAAAGCTGAGATTACATTTTACATTACAGATTATTCTAAGAAAAATTTTCTAAGCTTTTATCATTTATAAAAATTATTATTTTTATAAATGGTAAAAGCTTGTTTTTTTTTTAAATGTTTTTCTTTTACTAATAATTTATTTATGAAATTGACATATATCTCAGATTTTAAGGTCCATTAAAAATATTAAAATGAACCATGAACTACGTCGGAGCGTAAAATACCGGCGTAAAATAGCAGCTTAACGCTGCTGTGTTTCGTATGGTGAGTGTAGAGAACAGGAGACCCTTTTTACTAGAAATGAGGCATTCCATCTTAGTCGTCACGGGTGGCAAAAGCATCTGCATTTTGATTTGTGATAGAGGATAGATGTAGATGTCTATGGGCCGCGGCAACTACTTACTATCAGGTGGACTGTGTGCTCGTTTGTCACCCTTATCCTATAAAAAAAAGTAATCGTTTCTGCAACTAAATTTATCCATGATATTAAATTACTTACAGTATTCGCTTTTGACCTTAACGCCTCAAACGCTCACCAGAGAATAGATACCTTTACACGATACGTTCTTTTGCGCGTTTGCACGAGGTTGCCTTTACACGATGCTGTCGAAGTGTGCGCGGTTGAAAGCCTGCACGCGTAATCGTGAGTGATTGTTTATATCTATTTTTATGTGTGTCTTTCGCGCGCTATTACTTCTGGACTTTAATTCAGAGAGGACAGAGCGTCGTGTAAAGGATAATCATGCGTGATTTTGCACGGGAAACTTCTGCCTGGAGTGTATGAAAAGAACGCAGTTTTATTAAACGCGCGTTCTGAAGACTAGTGTTCTAAAGAAATGTACAAAAGGGTTAGAAGGAATATTAAACAAGCAGTTATCTTTGCTCATCTAAGCGTATAACAAACACAACACAAACAAACACTCACGCCTGTCATCCAGATGGGTAGGCAGAGGCATCCATATATCTACGCATACACGCTCGTCTAAAGCGGAATACATTATTTTTACACACTTTAATAAATTATTGTTACACAATCCGATCGCGAGTGTAAAAACGTGTCGTGTAATGGCGTCTAATGACCTTTCCATCGATTTTTCGGTAAAAGTGCACAACGCTACCACTCCCGCGCATTCGTAAAGATACGCTGGCCAACGGCGTTGCACCCGCCCAGTATTGCCAACTCGATTTTTCTAAATCCGTAGATTAGTATAAAAAAATCCGTGGAATTCCTTAGATGCTATTTCAAAATATCCGTAGATCTGCAGATTTCTGAAGAGGATCGAAAATTTGTATTTTTGTCATAGAATAGATCACCATTTGGAGAAATTCTTTCTGTCACATAAAATTGTTGCTGTAAGTTCAATTGTAGTATGAAATCGAATCAAGCTGCACATGTAAGAAAAAAGTATCATAAAAATTGTTTTCTTTTATTAAAATTATTTTTAGTAAAAAAAAAAACAAATAAACTTATTAACACTTAAATATATGTGGGTAGTTACAATAAAAAATACGTTACAAACTTGATGCTGAAAATTTTTGAAGCAATAATTAGACGAATGAAAAACAACGGACCATCTTCACTAAAATTAACATGGTAACTTGGGTAATTTATGTAAGAGTGAAAAACTATAGAACTTATTATTTTTGAAAAATTTGAAAAGAAGTGCTAAGAAAAGCAAATACTTATTCGGTAGAAATTTGTAAATAATTGTAAAAACAAATGGGACAGCCTGGATTACTTAAATTTGATGACAATTCAATCATCTATGAAAATTTTATAAGCCAGTGTAAGTGCTCATTCTAAATGACAACAGCTATAAAATTAATTTGATTATTGGTCGGATCCACTCGCCAATAACATCCTTTATTATTGTTATACATTTAGTTATTGTGCAACATTCTTCATGAAACAGTTATATTATAAATTTGATTAATGGTCGGCTCCACACCCCAATAACATTTTTTTTACTATACGTTTGGTTATTGTACGACTCCATAAGTCCGTTTTTTAATATGCTACGTATATACAGAATAGGTCCCACATATAGGCAAAATAAATGATATAAAAAAATGAACGTAATCCATCCAGTAATTAGGTCAAAAAGTAGAGTTTTAATTTTAAGCCAATTTGAACTCTCTATAGAATTGGGTCACTAAGTCAATGATTCAATGAACTTGAATCCTTGAACATTAAAAAGCGACTTTGCCACGCAATGTAAACTATTACGACGTGAGACTTTGTACGTCGACAGCGGTGTCTTTTGGCGGCGTCCATAAACAAGCGGCACGAGGCACGCGGCGTTCTTCAAAGGCGACAGTGCAAGTGCGCGCGCGCCTGTTTCGTAGAGTAGGGCACCTGTTATCGACCATTAGCTTCTTTGGGAGTAATGATCAATAAACAAAAAAAATGTTTAGCTTTAAATACTGAGGGCATGGTGTGTTTAGAATTATCGTGATGTTATGATAATTCTAAAAATACACCGACCTAAGTATTTAAAGCTAAACTTTAAAGCATTTTTGTTTAAGTGTGTTCTTGTAGATTAAGAGATAATAAATTATTTTGACATGATAAAAAACCCATAAAAACAACCAATTAAAAAAAGTCATACTTACCCGTTTTCTACTCCTATTGAAGGTACCTAAATCGTATCGGTCCGGAAAAATCGCTGGTGGTAATCGATTCCACAAGGAAGTTATGCGAGGAAGAAAACATCTTATAAATCGCACAGTGGTGGACCGCCAATCATCCAGATGGTGTGGATGGTATCGGGAGTTCTGCCGCAATGTGCGTTCGTGAAATTTGGCGGCTGGGATTAATCAGAACAATTCCTCAGAAAAATGGAAAGGGACGTTGCATCCCTCATCTCTTCGCAGCGCCAATAAATCGAGCTGATCGGAAAGGACCCAGTCATCTACGATTCGAGTCGCTCTGCGCTGGATGCGACAAAGAAGTCTGATTTCTGCAGTTTTTAATAAAAAATAAACTCAGATATCAGACTCCCTCTGGGAGATATGTACCAATAGTCCGTCCTTTGTCAAACCTGACTTCGTCTTTTACTGACACTTCAGTCATTCTTTGTAACACATGACGTTGCAATGCAACGTAATGAATGAATGTGGTATCAAAATTAATCAGATTAAGTAACTCAGGGAGTCCACAGTTCGATCGTTGGATGACAAGTGTAAGAGCTGTAGTACCTGTCGTTCTATGTATTGTACAGTTGAATGCTAGTTATAAGCTCTTCAGCGCTGTAACTCTGGCTTTTCGTAGTTCATAATAATAATAAGTGCGTTCTTCAGAATTAACATTACTATTTCTACCTATGCATTTGCTCTTCTTATGCCTTTAATATATTTTATTTGATTTGATCCATTTGATTGATACCAAACCTGTACTTTTATGTTCACTTAAATATTCACGCCACCATCCACTATAATTTGTCTCGGTGTTCTAAAAAAGTGATACCACCATTATGTATATGGCTACTCCCCTAAGCGCAGTCTTGAAATCATGGAAAACAGCTTTTGTCCACCCGATCCCTAAAAAAGGCGACCGCTCAGACCCGTCCAACTACAGGCCTATCGCCATCACCTCCTTGTTCTCCAAAATAATATTATAAACTGCCAGCTCATGCGGTACTTTGAGGATCACCATCTGATTAGTGACCGCCAATACGGTTTTCGTCAGAGTCGATCAGCTGGTGATCTTCTGGTTTACCTGACTCATAGATGGGTGGAGGCAGTAGAGTCCAAGGGGGAGGCATTGGCCGATAGTTTGGACATTGCGAAGGCCTTCTATCGGGTTTGGCACAAAGCACTTCTGTCGAAGCTCCTTTTCTATCGCCTTCCCGAGAAATTGTGCAATTGAATCACCAGCTTCCTTGCAGATAGGTGCATCAAAGTCGTTGCAGACGGTGCTAACACCAACGCTGTTTCTTCTGCACATCAATGATATATTGCAAACCGGTAACATTAATTTCTATGCAGATGACAGCACTGGTGATGCTCTATACACCGGCCGTGCCAATATTTCTCGGGAAAACGTCGCCGAGTACTGAAACAAACTTGTGTCTGAAGTCGAGCCTTTGCTGAACAAAGTCTCGGATTGGGGCGACTTAATTTACTCCATTTTAATTCTCAGAAGACACAACTTTGCGCGTTTACCGCTAAAAAGAACTCTTTGTCGTATCTCCTTAGTTTCAAGGCACTCCCCTCGCTGCCTCAGATAGCATTGGAATCAACGGCGTCTACATATCGAATAGTATGCAGTTTCATGATAACTTGGAAGGTAAGGCCATATTGGCCTCTAAAAATCTTGGCGTGCTCAGTAGAGCGGTACAGAATTTCATAGCGGCACACTTCTTGAAACTTTACAAGGCGCAGGTTCGGCCTCACATGGAACACTGTTTCTTGCACTGGCCAGGGCTCCCCAGTGTCAGCACCATTCATTTGATCGCATCCAGTGGAGAGCGGTTCGAATCGTCAACGACCGAATTATTTCTGATCGGCACGATACACTGGCACTGGGTAAGGATGTTACACCGCTTTACATTTTTTTATCAAATCTACCACTGGGAGTGCTCTGAGGAATTGTTCGGATTAATTCTAGGCGCCAAATTTCTTGAACGCACATCGCGTCAAAATTCACGATACCATTCTCACCATTTGGATGCTTGACGGTCCACTACTGTGCGTTTTACTAGGAGTTTTTTTACCTCGTACAGCTTCTATGGAATTGTTTACCACCGGCGATTTTTCCGGACCGATAAGACTTAGGGACCTTCAAGAAAAGAGGTTACAGCTTTCTAAAAGGCCGGCAACGCATCTGCAATTCCCCTGGTGTTACGGTTGTTCATAGGCGGCGGTTGTCACTTACCATCAGGTGAGCCGCCTGCCCGATTGACCATCTTCTATATTAAAAAAATCTAATACAAAATCAAATATAACGATGAAATAGTGTTTATAATTGTGCAAGTGAATGCTGAGTACCCAATTAGGTACGTTTATTAATTTAAATATATTTTTGTAGTAAAGAACTGCTTGTTGCAATAGGGTACAATTGATTGTGTAATTGTATTAAAAATGACAACCACAACTCCTAAATTCCATATGAATACTAGTCGTAGGGATAGCTTAACTTATAAATAAAATAAACGTAGACAGTGTAGTATGGATTTTACGGTCTGTGGAAATGCTTCAAAGACGAATGCTTCCTGCGTATTTGTTTTGGCGATATTGATTATTAATTTTAGTTTTTGACAGTTCCGTGTTGACTATCACATGCGCGTGAGCGACAAATCAATCGTTTTGTTTATTACATTCTTGTTGTTACGATTTGTTTTGTTTTAATACTGCCTAACGCGTTGGTACCTTTATAGTGCTCGTGAATACGGCAACATGTTAATGTGCCTTGAAGAATCTTATAAGATTTAGATCGGTAAGCTGTTTCATACCTATTTTTTTTAAATAACTTAGTACTGAACTCATCTGAATAGGTACATAACTGAATACATCAGAATAATAAAGATATACCTACACAAAAAGCATGACTCTAACCTTGTTAATATTTCATTAAAGTATTTTTTATTAGCGGGGAATCGAACCAGGTATTTGTTTTATTTAACCTGTGAATAAAGTGGCTAGGTGGGGACAGACACAGTGGAAAAATTGTAGGTTAAGTAGATAAGTTAGGTATTTAGGCAACTGTTTTAAATTATTAGGTATTGTGGTACCATCGCTAGCTGCATGCCGCGCGAATTCGGTGTCCACTCGTACATTGACCACTAGTCAGCGGATTGTAGTTCAGGAATTCCACTGCTGGTTTTATGTTTAAGTATTTTCATGATTTTTTTTATGAAACTTTCGTTTTATGTAGCTGTATTAACATGATGGGGCGTGAATAAAGTTAATAAAACGTTGTGAAAAGATGATTGTTTTTCATCGGGATCAAATTTATTTGTGACCCATGATCAAAGGTATCTGTTACGGCCTACGGCTGCTCCAACAAGGTCAAATCTTCCGGGGCCCATTCAGCAGAGGACTTAACGAGCAGACGCAGGTCGGGCCTCAATATGGTCACGTGGAAGAATTTCCTATCATATTAAGCTATATAGAAAATGTTTTATCCTAATACAATTTAATGGGGAGGCTAATCAAATAGATATCTATTTGATTAGCCTCCCCATTAAATTGTATATTTGTATAAAGTAATATTACTTACCTGTATACGAGGTGAGTGCTGTCTCAGGGCTCGGTCAGGCCGTAGGTGTGTATGTGTTGAGTATAGTGGTGTTTTGTGGTGTTGGTGATGATAGACCTGACGGGACCTTCGAAGTCGGCAGCAGACCGGACTTCGGAGCCGCTCCAAATTGTGGTAATCTCCCGCGGCGTCACCCACTGTCACTTTCTTCCTTCTTTCCTATTACAGTCTATAAACTATACTTCCAGACGCCACTAACACTAAACTAAAGCGTAATACACCTCTAATACCGAAAACGTATCCGAACTATATCAAAGGCCGCACGAGCAATTAATATTGTCAAATGCACTTATATACGCTATCAAATTAGAGTAACCGAATTCGCGGTAAATTAGGCACGCATAACACAAAATTCAGACGTTGATCGCAATCAATGTTAACTTCCAAACCATTTGTTAGCCCGGCTTCTAATTCTAGATTTAACACACAAAACCCTCGTCGTGGCAACAATTTGCTAACAAAACCGACTCCAAAATGGAGGTTTCCCGGGCGACTTTAAAACATGCTCTCGATAGCACTGTATTCTAGCAACTCTTGCACTCACGTTCTGACCTCGCGTCCTCTAAGCACGGAGGTAGGGCCAAGGTGACCTTTACAAGTCGGCGGGCGGAAGCGAGTGTGAATGCAAATTTCAAAGTTAATTGTTTGGCCTAAACAGTATCCTTAGTACTATCATCTGTTTTCATTTTCGGGAGCGTTTCATAAACACCCGTTAGGCTTCAAATTACTTCCTTTGTTCATTTTTTGAATAGCGCTATCTACTAAATTCTATAAGTAAAGTAATTTTATTAAAACAAAATTGATTAACTTGGTGGTATGTAGAAATGACGCTAGATGGCCTAAATACAAAAGAAAATATTATCATGTTTGTCCAATACATACATAACAGTCCATGACTTCAAAACTTATCGATTAATATAATTTTTTTTTGGTTTTATACCATCTAGCATCTGCTCTACGTACCACCTTGAGAGTCAATAATTTTTTGTTATATGCTATCAGTCTTTCCAAAATAAATACATGTACCTTAGTAACTGTCTTGAATAAAAATAGTATTTGAAAGAAAAACCGCTGTAGTATTGTAATTGTAATTGTATTACTATATACTTTATGATCGAACTGAAAGATCCGATGCGTAGTGTCTACCCCCACCACTTTACGTTACACAAAAAGGTTGCAGATCAGAATTTCAAAGCCCTCCCTTTAAAAATTTCACTTCAATAAAAAAATATATTTCGCCAACACACATTGGGGCAGCGCGCCTAAATCCCTCTCAGAAATGAGAGGAGGCCTGTGCCCAGCAGTGGCACGTATATGGGCTATAACTTTATTTTATTTTTTCTCACATTAACACTACGATTCTCCGATGTAACAAGTTTCGCATATTACTCTCGGCTAGCAACAAGTCGTGAGCTATTCACTGCCTAGTTTACTTATTGCTGTTATTTGGTGATCCTAAAAACGTTTTCATCTACAAAACCTGTGACGGAAAGATATAAAAAATGCAAAATTAAATTTTGAATGAGATTTATTGATTTAAAGTTTTAGTTACAATTATTTGTTTGTGAAAATCAATTAATAAAACATAGTCTACGACACAATGCATCGTTGATTCGAATTAATATACTCGTATATATTTAATATAACTTGTAGACGACCAATCGCTTAAAATATATGTTACATATTAAACTTTATTTCTACTTTTACTTTTATCTTCTTCTTTTGTATCTTTCCATAGAGATAAATTAACAAATGGCAGCTGATCACATGGAACAATGATATTCCTGCAAAAGGCACATGCTTATTTTATAAAATTATGTAGTATAAAAGAAAGTACCAGATGAAAAATACTTGCAGTTTTAACAATAAGTAAATAAATAGCATACGTCACGGTTAATAGAATAATATATAAATTAGAATATCCACTACCCCATATAATCCCGTGAGTGTCGTAAGAGGCGACAGAGGGAAACAAATCAGGAGATGGACAGCAGCGTCTTCGTAATAACGAGTCAAAATAATAACTGGGTCGCCAAGCGTGGCTATTATGGCAAGTTTCCCCATTGTGAGGCAATATCCTCCTCATCATAGGCCTCCCCATGGCCTAAGATCAACAGTGCAAATTCATAGCCTGTAACGGTAACGGTATGTACGCGTAATGCCATATTTTTTTACGTAGGCATACATGAGTCAATAGTTAATAAATAAAATAGTTCATAGTGAACTTTTGGTGTTTTCGAACTTTAGCTTTTAGCCGAAATTACACGGCGATCATAACAAAAGTAATGATCGCCGAGTAGCAAGGCTTTAGATAATTATCACCCCATTTCGTACCATGAGTGGCAACTATGCAAGATGCAATGGCGATAGATAGCTGGCATTATTAAGAAAATACTAATGCCAGAAATAGGGTGATGGGACTGGCGATGTTGAGCAGAGTCAAATGTATCAGAGCAGGGTCATGGGCGCTTTTTTATAGGATAAGGGTGACAAACGAGCACACAGTCCACCTGATGGTAAGTGGTTGCTGCGGCCCATAGACATCTACATCTATCCTCTATTACAAATCAAAATGCAGATGCGTTGTCACCCGTGAGGACTAAGATGGAATGCCTCATTTCCAGTAAAAAGGGCCTCCGGCCACCTGCACTCACCAAGCGAAACGCAGAGGTAAACCTCTACTTCACGCTGGTATTCTGTGAGGTCGTGGTACCACCCCGGTTTGAGCTGGCCCATCCGTACGAGAGCAAAAGCTGCCGCGTGGCTCTACCACTGTTAAAATCACTGTTGGAATCGCTATTGCTTATCCGCCATCAAGCGTGACGATTTAAGCAAATAATTACATGGAGAAGCCCATGTATAGTGAATTTATACGGGCTAGTGAAAAAGAAGAAAAATGGTGATTATTGAAAATTATTAACTCCTTAATTTTTAGGGATATTAAGCTGTATTATTTATTTTCTTAGTTTTATCACTCTCGCGAGATACAATAGGCTTATAAAATTCTTTTACTTCATGTGTATGTCACAGTACGTGTTACGTCATGATATGACCACCATAATGAACTTACAGAGTTAATGACATGGAAATTTGAATAGGCAAAACTAACGTTCAATTGGCTGATGTAACCTCGATTTTTATTTACGTTATGATCTTTTTAAATTCATCATCAGGATTTCTTTGCAATTAATTTTGTAAATTCACTATGTCCTAAAACAACTCAAAGAGTAAAGCTATTTTTGTATAGCCTATAGACAGAGAAAAGTAAACAGATTAGAGGAAACCATTTTAAAAGAGACAATCAAAATGTCATAAAGAGCTTAATATATACGGAATTGTTCTAGACAATAACTCGCCCACATTATTCTTACCGTAGAGACACCAATTCGAAGGCTTTCGGTTGCATCTTCTTTATGTGAATGCCATTATCACAGAATAAACGCGCCATTGAAGATCCTTTACGAATCGTTTCTAGTTGTTCTGAAAACGTTTTGTAGACACTTATTAATATAGTTTATCTTTTAAACACGTATAATAATGCACCACTAGCTACTTCACAAAGCTCTAGTAGAAACGTAGCCTTATGGAAATGTTAGTCTACTGCATTACTGCAGGGTGTAGAGGCGGATTAAACATGTCTTTAAAAATTTTTCTTGCTCAGATTTACAGGTTTCTTTTAAATGTTCTCCTTCTCAGCGTTGAAGAAAAATGTCTTGCAGGTGTAATTAACGATGGGGATTCAATGAGGAGCAGAGATAGCTTAGAGTATAAAATAGTATGGCCATGCATTGCTTACCAAGGGTAAAAGCGATTTCCTTGTCCTCTCCATTTTCATAAAAATATCGATCACCAATTCGCGTCATGTAAAACTGTTTAAGTAAGATGCACAGAAAAGTAGGCCCAACTAAAGTCCCAGGCACATGTTTCTCCAATGATCCTCCTACGGTCAGTTCAATGTCTTCTACTCTTTTATATATTGATTTAAGGGCTTTTATGTTCTGTAGATTTATCAACAAAATACGTTAACGTAAAGAGCTATGTTATGGTTATAAAATAAAATGTTTATATTAATAATTAATATGTATTGTAATAACGCAAACATTACCTAAAATATGATTGTAATAAATAAATAATATTTAGATTTTTGATAATGAATTAAAACAGTGTTACCTTTTTTGAAATGTAGTTAGATAGATCGTCGAAGTCCTTTGGGATTGAAAGACCGCAATAAGATAGAAGATAAATGTAGTTGGCTACGCCATGATCTCGAGCACGTTGAATATCAATAGCCCTCAAATCCATACCGAGAGTTTGGTTTCCCCTGGAGATATAAGGGTATAGGGTTTGAGTATGGTGTTAAGTTGAAAACTTTGTTTAAAATATTTTAAGTATCAAACATTAGACTTTACAAATTGCTTGTT
The DNA here is from genome assembly GCA_033319125.1 of Parnassius glacialis. Taxonomy (NCBI): domain Eukaryota; kingdom Metazoa; phylum Arthropoda; class Insecta; order Lepidoptera; family Papilionidae; genus Parnassius; species Parnassius glacialis. The sequence goes on from JAVANC010000019.1 coordinate 23,503,664, forward strand.
GGAAACTACATTGTAGTTTTTCTTTAATTTTGTCGTATTTCGCAATGTTATAAGGAGCATTGAAACATTAGGGGTAATACAAGGTGTTAGGTAGATAGGTTAGGTCTTTTCTGCCTGTCTGTCCGTCTAAATAGGTACCAAACTGTTTTCTATTTTCGTCGTCAAATAGCAGTGCCGACACTGTTATTTGGCGACTAAAATAGATATTTGTCGCTATATTCTGGTCTGAAGGTTACAGTGAGCCAGTATAAATGCAGGCTGTGAGGCATTCCATCATAATCCTCAGAGTGTCTACGCATCTGTAACTTTTCTTGTTTGAATTTGGCTGCAAGCGCCCATGGACTGCAGTTATCTTAAGGTGTACTTTAAGTAATATTTTTATTTCAGTTTTAAAAAGCAAGCATCTGGTTTATGGCGTACAGACTTTATAGGTCTTTACCTGTAAAAATTGCCATTCTGCAGTACTGGCCATTTCAAATCAGAATAATTTTTGATTGGCTAGGATTTATAATTTTAAATTAATTTTATTTTTTTACATGGAATTGTTTTTTTTTTAATTTGTTATTTGTATATAAAAACATAACTCTAATCAATAGCGTTATGTTTTTATCGCATGTTTGCAACTTTATTACTGGCAACATCGTACGCCACTCTTCGTGCACAACGGAAGAGAAGTGAAAAGGGAAATGTTATAAAATAGGGTGCATCATGATTCTTAGGCATTCTGTTTTGAGAACACGCGTCGAATTAGTCAGTATAATTACGTGTCGTGATTAAAAAAACTGTAATATTGAGTGCTCTGTACAAATATTAATTGAATACATAATATATTGTGTAATAAGTGCATATTTATTTGTAATAAACTATTTCATTGAGTTAACATCAGAAGTGGGATATAACTATAATTTACAATGGGTAAACGCAATAAACATACTAAAATACTAAAACTAAAAGGCATAAGCAAACGCGTTCTTTAAGCTCGACCAGTACGAGTACTTCTACATCAAGTAGCAGCGGGAAAACTCCATCACTCCGACCAAAAAGAAAGGTATCTTACAGAAATGCAGTTGAAACTGTAAGTACGAACAATGCTTTTATATTGAATAACATTATTCCTGAATTCGATCCATTGATTGATAACATAACCTCTTGGCTCAGTGTTATTCAATCTTATGCAAATACTTTTACATGGTCTAACAAAATGATACGTTATCAAGCTCTGAATAAACTTAAGGGATCTGTTAAAGTTTGGTATGACTCTTTATTAAGCACCGATAGTGATTGGCCTACCTGGAAGTGGATTGACTGGGAACAAAAATTGTCCGGTAGTTTCAAAATACGTAGGAATATTTTTGACTTTCTTAAGGAGATAACAGTCCTTATAGGAAATTTATTTTAAACAGAAATCTAAAATAGATTGTTTATCCGTAAATTTTAGTGAACAGGATATTATTTCAATTATTATCGGAAATATTATATTGGTGACAGTGGTATAGGATATTTTATGTCATTGACGGTTTAGCCGGGTGTGATATCTTAGTTGGTACAAACGTGCCAGAGCATACCGATATCACGTACTTTCGTATAGGTAGCTTATTGCATACCTTAAGCGCTTAAGAAAGCGCAAGGTATGTTCTACTATCGCCTAAAAATTAGGATTCCAACGTTTTATCGAATAAAATCGTATCTAGCAATCATATTATACATATAAATGATATAAAAAGCACATTGTTAGAAAGATAAATGATTGTTGAACTTATTAATGTTTTTTTTTAAATCGATTAATTGCTATTTTTAAATAAAAAAAGGGGTTTTAGTGGCGTATGGTGTGGATTTATCATGTCCCTGTGGCTTGTAAACACTATAACTTTTGAAAATATCAATTGTTTAACTCAATCTATTTTTTAATCTCTTCATCTATCATGTGGGAAGCCACTGAATGTAAATGGCAATGTAATTTTGTTTTGTTTAGCTATAATTAATTTTTTTCGGCTCCAAAATGGCGAAATTTTCGTTGATTAGGTAGCCTTGTATGTAAATTAATTCTGTAAAGGGAGCTAAAGCCACAGAGTAGTTTACTCACTCACTAGTTCGACGCACAGAGTACTTTTTATATAGATACTGGTCAGTCGCCGTCGTGAGTGGACATCGTTTCGAATGTTTGCAGCGGCTCAAAAAGATCGCTGTACAAATACACAATATTCGAATATCCAAATTTCTTAAATACCTGATTATAATAATAATAAGAGATTTTTTTATTACAATATTTTAAAAGCACAGAATACATAATAATAGTACGTACTAAAAGTAAGTAGTATCAATTTTTTTGTCATGGGTGACATTTCATGGTTTTCGAGTGTTGAAACCGATAGGGTTGTCGAAATATAAATCCAAGATGGCGGCCGCAATAGGTATAAATTTTTTCATCATGGGTGTCATTTTCATGGTTTTCAAGGGTGTTGAAGCCGATAGTGCTATCAAAATGTAAATCCAAGATGGCGGCTGAATTAGGTACCAATTTTTCATCATGGGTGTCATTTTCATGGTTTTCGGGGGTGTTGAAGCCGATAGTGCTGTCGAAATGTAAATCCAAGATGGCGGCTGCAATAGATATCAATTTTTTCATCTTGGGTGTCATTTTCATGGTTTTCGAGGGTGTTGAAGCCGATAGTGCTGTCGAAATGTAAATCCAAGATGGCGGTTGAATTAGGTACCAATTTCTTCATCATTGGTGTCATTTTCATGGTTTTCGAGGGCGTTGAAGCCGATAGTGCTGTCGAAATGTAAATCCAAGATGGCGGCTGCAATAAATATCTTTTTTCATCATGGGTATCATTCTCATGGTTTTCGCGGGTGTTGAAGCCGATAGTGCTGTCGAAATGTAAATCCAAGGTGGCGGCTGCAATTGGTATCAATTTTTTACCATGGGTGTCATTTTCATGGGTTTCGAGGGTGTTGAAGCCGATAGTGCTGTCGAAATGTAAATCCAAGGTGGCGGCTGCAATTGGTATCAATTTTTTTACCATGGGTGTCATTTTCATGGTTTTCGAGGGTGTTGAAGCCGATAGGGTTGTCGAAATGTAAATCCAAGATGGCGGCTGCAATAAATATCTTTTTTTTCATCATGGGTGTCATTTTCATGGTTTTCGAGGGTATTGAAGCCGATAGTGCTATCGAAATGTAAATCCAAGATGGCGGCTGCAATATATATCAATTTTTTCATCTTGGGTGTCATTTTCATGGTTATCGAGGGTGTTGAAGGGAATAGTGCTGTCGAAATGCAAATCCAAGATGGCGGCTGCAATAGGTATAAATTTTTTCATCATGGGTGTCATTTTCATGGTTTTCGAGAGAGTTGAAGCCGATAGGGTTGTCGAAATGTAAATCCAAGATGGCGGCTGCAATAGATATCAATTTTTTCATCTTGGGTGTCATTTTCATGGTTATCGAGGGTGTTGAAGGGGATAGTGCTGTCGAAATGTAAATCCAAGATGGCGGCTGCAATAGGTATAATTTTTTTCATCGTGGGTGTCATTTTCATGGTTTTTGAGAAAGTTGAAGTCGATAGGGTTGTCGAAACGTAAATCCAAGGTGGCGGCTGCAATAGATATCAAATTTTTTATCATGTGTGTCATTTTCATGGGTTTCGAGGGTGTTAAAGCCGTTAGTGCTGTCGAAATGTAAATCCAAGGTGGCGGCTGCAATGGGTATCAATTTTTTATCATGGGTGTCATTTTCGTGGGTTTCGAGGGTGTTGAAGCCGATAGTGCTGTCGAAATGTAAATCCAAGATGGCGGCTGAAGCAGGTACCAATTTTTTTATCATGGGTGTCATTTTCATGGTTTTCGAGGGTGTTAAAGCCGATAGTGCTGTCGAAATGTAAATCCAAGATGGCGGCTGCAATAGATATCAATTTTTTCATCATGGGTGTCATTTTCATGGTTTTCGAGGGTGTTGAAGGGGATAGTGCTGTCGAAATGTAAATCCAAGATGGCGGCTGCAATAGGTATAAATTTTTTCATCATGGGTGTCATTTTCATGGTTTTCGAGAGAGTTGAAGCCGATAGGGTTGTCGAAATGTAAATCCAAGATGGCGGCTGCAATAGATATCAATTTATTCATCATGGGTGTCATTCTCATGGTTTTCGCGGGTGTTGAAGCCGATAGTGCTGTCGAAATGTAAATCCAAGGTGGCAGCTGCAATGGTTATCAATTTTTTCATGATGGGTATCATTTTCAGGGGTTTCGAGGGTGTTCAAGCCGATAGTGCTGTCGAAATGTATTTAAACTACTTTAAAAATTTCGTATAATCATCTTATACGTATTTTTTTTATGTGCTTAAGGTATGCCCAATTGGTTTTACCAATTATATTGAATATTTCAATTTAGTAATGCGAATTCACACAAAGAAATTTGTTAAACGGTAAGTGATATTGAGTAAAAACTACATACGGACTCTCATAAAGACCAAATAATAACTTAATTTAAGAAATGTAGTGACTGTATTGCTAATAATATTAGAGAATTAGGTAAGGTAATTAACCACGAAGTGAATATTAATGTGACCACTTCGGAACCAGTTCAATGTATACCCTATCGATCCTCACATTCTATATATATATATATATATATATATATATATATATATATATATATATATATATATATATAAAATATATATAAACACTCACGCCTGTCACCCAGAGGGGTAGGCAGAGACTATGGACTTCCATTTGGCACGATCCTGACAGACCTCTCTCGCTTCCTCCACATCCATATACCTACGCATACACGCTCGTCGGTTAAAGGTACTCTTGATTTGGCCTATTTTCAATATATCGCCAATTTGGTCGATAAACTTTCGCCTAGGGCGACCCTTCCCGATTCTGCCGTTCACCTCTGCAACATAAATTTGCTTTGTCACTCTTTCCTCATTCATTCTTTCTACATGACCAAACCACCGAAGCATTCCTTTCTTAATCCTGGTCACAACATTATCTTGCAAACCACACTCTTGTCTTATTAAACAATTTCTCACTCTGTCATTCAGATTCATCCCTAACATACTCCTTAATGACCGCATTTCTACAGCATTTATTCTACTCTCGTGCTTCTTCTGCCACACCCAACTTTCACTACCATACATTAAAGTAGGCACTAACACAGCATTGTGAATTGCCATACGTGCCTTTTTGGATACGTTCTGACTTTTCACAATAGAGTGTAGAGCCCCATTCACTCTATTTCCTGCATTCACTCGTCGTTCTATATCCTTATCATATCTACCATCCTTGCTAAACACACATCCCAAATACACAAACTCATCTACTTGTTCTACCAACTCCCCTTCTATTCTTATTTCACATATCGTTTTACTTTCTTCTCTTTCAAAAACCATAACTTTCGTCTCACTTGCGTTCACTTTCATTCCCTTTTCTTTTAATGTCCTGTTCATTAATGTAACCATCATTTGCAACTCGGCCGCCGAAGACGCAAGTATGACTTGATCATCGGCGTACAAAAGGCATTTGACGGTTAACTCACCCATTCTTAACCCGCATTCTTCTACTTTCAAATTTTCCAAACAACTGTCCATAAATAGGTTGAACAGCCACGGGGAAGCCACACAGCCCTGTCTGACACCTTTATGGATGCCAAATCAGTCCGAGTAAGCCCCGTTGATCCTGACACAGGCACTAGAGTCCCTATATAGAGACTTCAATGCCTGTATCAGACCAGCGCTCAACCCAAATGAGGTCAGTGTTTGCCATAACACGTTCCTGTCCACTCTGTCATAATCCTTTTCCAAGTCCATGAACGCACAAAAAACTTTCTGGTTTTTGGCCAAAAATTTCTCCGCAATCATGCGCATGGAAAAGACTTGATCCGTACACCCCATCCCCTTCCTAAATCCAGCTTGCACATCCCAAATTTTTCCATCAGTTTCTTCCATAACTCTTTCAATTAACACCTTAGCATACAGTTTACCCACAATGCTAAGCAAGCTGATACCACGGTAGTTTTTACAGTCCTGCTGCGACCCCTTTCCCTTATATATTGGGACTATAACGGCTTTGCACCAGTCTTCCGGTACCCGCTTCAGTTCCCAACATAAATTAAACAAGGTGTACAGCAGGCCTGCAACCACACCCTCTCCAGCCCTTAGCATTTCGAGTGATACTCTATCATATCCGGCTGCCTTACCTGCTTTCATGCTTTTCATTGCTTTCACTATTTCATCTACACTTATTTCTCTACCTCTCTCCACTTCTTCCGGAATTTCTATTTCACTTACTTCAGACGACTCTTCACTCTTAAACACGCTTTCAAAGTATTCCTTCCATCTCTTTAAATTCGAAACTTCATCATTCAGCATGCAGCCATTCTCGTCTCGTATAGCATTCATTCTAGGCTGTTTTGAATTGCCCCTGATAGTTCTTACGAGCTTCCAGAACATTTTAATATTTGCCTGGAAGTTATCAGATATTCTTCTATCATTCTTATCTGTCCTTTCTTGCTTTTTCCTTTCAACAACTTCTTTTACTCTCTTATTTATACGTCTAAAGTCTGCCTTTTTTCTTTCAATCTCATCATTCATACCGCCAGAATTACCAGCTTTGGTTGCTAGTAAATCTAGCCATGCTTTCTTCTTTGCTTCAACTTCCATCCGTACCTCATCATCCCACCACAACGTATTACTTTTCCTTTCATTCGTTCTCTTACTTACACCACATACTTCGGTGGCTGTATCCACCAAAACTTTTTTAACATTATTCCATACATTCTTCAAGTCTAAATCATTCATACTAAATTCATTCAACACACTTATATTTTCCCTCAGTCTGCATTTATACTTCTCTTTCACACCTTCATCTTGTAGCCTCTCTATTCTTATACGCTGTAACGCAGTGGTAGACACAGATGTCCGATGCCGCCAACGCTTGAATAGACCATTAATTTGGCATAATACCAAGTGATGATCCGTCCCTACGTTGGACCCCCGGTAAACCCTTGTATCTACCACTGCGCTCCTCATTCTTCCATCCACAATTATGAAATCTATCATGCTTCTATCATCCCCTCTTTCCCATGTATACATGTGAATCCTCTTATGGCGAAAGAAAGTGTTCGCCACAAAAAGATTCCTTTCCACACATATGGTGAGGAGGTCTTCACCATTCTCATTTGTTCTTTCATCGCCAAACGCTCCTAATATCCTTTCATAACCAGACCTCTTCACTCCAACCCTTCCATTAAAATCTCCTAACATAATAATACTTTCATTTTCCTTGCATTTCGTCAACACCAGCCTTGCCATGTCCCAAAACTGCTCTCGGATATAAGTGGGCTTAGACATATCTGGGGCGTACACCCCAAGCACAAACAACTACTTTAAGCCCACTTTCATTCGTATCCACAGCAGCCTTGGGCTTACACATTCATACTCTTTCACACATTGACCCATTCTTTCTGAAAGGATGACACCGACTCCCTGGCATGCCCGCTCGGTCTCGTCTACACCAGACCAGTAAGCGGTATACATGCCATGTGCAGTGACATCTCTTCCCTTTCGTTTCGTCTCATTCACACATAACACATCTATTTTTCTATCATTCATCATTTCGCATATTTCATCCATCTTATCATTCATTGCTCCACATACATTCAGCGTAGCCAGACGGGCCTCCGTAATCCACTTTTCGCCCCTCCAGGAGACAGGACGTGACGGGTGGCGAACCTCGTCGCCGGTTTTCCTCCCGGAGATTCTTCGCACCCCTGCCCCATTAAAGGGGCGCCGGGAACTCGGGGCCATTTCTTTAACTTGTTGGCTCATGGTGCGACATAAGGGGTGGTAGATTTTACGCGGCTACCACACGGCGAGGAGCCGAGTCTGTCGTTTCGGCTTTGTCGCTCGTTTAGCACCACCCGGGGGACACGTGTAGGGTGGGCCTAGGGTTAGGTGGTCGAAGCCTACGGACGCGAGCGACTCATCCCCCCATTCTCACATTCTAACCGTAAAATTATTAGAGAGATGGTTAATGAACGATTGGAAAACAATATTATACGAGAAAGTAAGTCTCCTTCTGCAAGTCCGGCTTATTGGTTAATAAAAAGAATGGGATAAAAGTCTTTGTGTCGATTATCTGGCGCTGAACAAAATAACAATAAAAGACAAATACCCTATGCGTCTCATAGAAGATCTAGTAGCTAGATTACAAGGTCATACGTGTTTCACCAGCTTAGATTTGAAAAGTGGTTACTACCAGATACTTATAAACCCCAAATCAATTGAGAAGACTGCCTTCATTACCCAGGATGGTCATTATGAATTCTTAAGCCTCCTGTTCTGATTGGTAAACGCACCTTCTTGTTTTCAACAACTAATGAATAAAGTGCTTGGGAACCTAAGGTTTGATAGGGTAATTTTATATTTGGATGATCTATATTTAGAGACTCAAACAGTAGAAGAAAATTTAATATTACTGGAACAAGTTTTGCATATATTTAGAGAGAATGGACTGACATTAAATAGTGAAAAGTGCCATTTTTTCCAAACTGAGATAGAGTTTTTAGGCTATAAAATTAAACCAAATAATGTTATGCCAAACGAGGCTAAAGTTGAGGCAGTTAAAATTTCACTTTGCCCAAAACGACATACCAACTTCGACAGTTTCTTAGCTTAATTAGTTATTTTCGAAAATGTATTAAAAACTGCGCATTGATATCCGCACCCCTTACGAAATCGTTGAACCAAAATGTTCGGTAATCCTAAACGAATTATATCAGATGCAGGAACATGCTTTACGTCATATGACTTCAAACAATACTGTTCCAATAAAAATATACGTTTGCACACTGTGGCGACGCGCATGCCCCTTTATAGCGGTCAAGTTGAACGGTTTAATAAGACGATTTTAGAATCTTTGCAAACTATGGGAGCTCATTCAACTGAGGATAGATCGGATCAGCACATTACGGAATTACAGCAAGGCTTAAATTGTACCATGCATAAAACCATAAAGGCGATTCCTAGTGAAGTTCTCCTCGGGTATAGACTACATACGGATAGTGATATATTAGCTCCGGAGCTTGATGGCATACTTAACATTGATGTGACCGAGTTGCAAAAAGAGGTTGATAGAAATATAAGAAATAAAGACTCTCAAAAGGAGAGGTTCGATAAGTCCAGAAAAAAGGCTAAAAGCTATAACGAAGTAGGATTAGTTTTGGTTAAGATACAAAGTCAGAGTAACTAAGGACAAAGTAGAAAACTTTTACCCATATTTAAGGGTCCATTTCAAGTCCAAGGTGGAATTGTCAAAGCTGTTGAATCGCTCTAGCATTTTAGTAACAAAATTTAACCGACTTTCATAATCAGAATCCTTCAGTTCTTGGACTAACTGGATTTTTGTAGGTCTTGATTTGCAATTTGAAAGATTTGCATCTCACAGATGCAAATCTTTCTTCAAAATTGCCTGCAGTGAAGATTTTTTGATGTTTAGTTCTTGTCCTCGTTTGCAAATTGATAGCGACGGATTTTCACGTACTGAAACTCTCACTTCTTCGATTGTTTCTGCATCTCTAACACTTCGCGGGCGACCTGTATTTTGAATTTTAACAGTCGACCCGGTATTCTCGAACGTTTTAATCCACTTTCGAATTACATCATCGCTTGGCTCTGTACGTGTACCATTTCTCTGCGATATAAACGCTGATAAGTAACAATGGAATCGTTATTGTGATAATACGCTCGCACGAAAAAAGCGTGATGCGTTCCGGAATACGGCTCTATGGCAACTAAAATTCCACGAAACGACGCGCGCGACGTTGTCCTCGTGCCCCTGCTTCACTTGACGCCGTGATCCAATAACCAAACTCCTGCTACTCTTACTGGACACCCAGTATATAAAATTTTATTTTGTGTACGTGTTATGTTTATTTTTGTGTATGTACAGTTTCCTTGTCATTTTACTGAGTGCGCGAGTCAATACAAAATATGGGAAAAACACAAAATGTTAAACAAAAACAGAGATAAGTATAGTTTAAATAAGCTTGGTACGTTTAAGTAAGACGAAATATCTTATTAAACGCAAGTGAAATGAACTTAGTACATTTAAGTGAGACTAAATGTCCTTTAAATGCAAGTGAATCCAGGAGAAGACGAACCTGGGCTCTTAAGTATGACAAGTTCCATTAAGTGCACGTGGTCTTAAAATTGCTCTCGTCTTTGTAAAACTAAAAATGTGTAACCTGATTGTAACCTTTGATTATAAACTTGTGTCATTATCAGTTTATGAGAAAAAAATGTCATTTAATATACAAAAAGAAATAGTTTCTAATCAAGTTGTGTCATTGCAGTATTTTAAATAGACTCGTGATGTTCCTGAGGCAGGAACCATGCAGGATGGCAGTGTTGGCAACTTTATTACTGGCAACATCGTCTGCCCCTCTTCGTGCACAACGGAAGAGAAGTGGAAAGGGAAATGTTACAAAATAGGGTGCATCATGATTCTTAGGCATTTTGTATTGAGAACACGCGTCGAATTAGTCATAGTGTAATTAAGTGTCGTGATTACAAAAACTGTAATATTGAGTGAGTACATATTTATTTATAATAAACTATATCATTGTGTTAACACGCATTTTGAATCTTTTTCGTCATCATGAATAAGTTAAAAATTTGAGTAATTATGAAAAATGAGTACGGTCGTGGCAGCAACGCGGCACTAGCGAATACTATAAACGAATGCACGGCTTGTGTTTGGTCGTCCGAAAACTTTGGTCGAAAATAACGAATTAAATGTGATTGTGGAAGCTGATGATACTCAATCTGCGGCTGAATTAGCAACAGCTTTCGACGTTAGCGCCTGTGTAGTGGCGGGTTAGAATACTCACTACCCCATATCTTCCCGTGGGTGTCGTAAGAGGCGACAAAGTGAAACTGAAGCAGAGGATGGGCAGCAGCATCTTTCTGATAATAGAAAAACAACAATAAAAAAACTGCGGTTGCCAACCCGCTTCCCAAGCGTGGCAACTATGGCAAATACCCCCCAATTATGAGAGTAACAAATAGACGGCCCAGTCCCCGGCGGCCCCGCTATTCCTGGCTACGGTGGCAACCATGGTAATGGCGGGGCAGGGGGTGTTAAGAATATCCGATGGAGGTTCGGTTGCCACATAGGACGACTCGACCTGGCAACTTATAACGCACGCACCCTGAGGACTCATGAGAGGATCCTGGAGTTGAATGAAGAGATAGAGAAGTAACGATGGAATATCATAGGATTATCCGAGGTCCGAAGAGAGGGGGAGTACACGGTAATCCTCAAATCCGGCAACTTGTTCTATCACCGGGAGGGCGACCATCTGTCCGAAGGAGGTGTCGGATTTATCGTCCACAAGTCTCTCGTTAACAACGTTGTAAAGATTGGGAGTGTGTTGACGAGGGTTGCGTACCTTATACTCAGAATCACCAAACGATATTCGCTGAAGGTCATACAGGTTTACGCACCAACCTCGGTACACCCTGATGAGGAGGTGGAGGAAATGTATAAGGATATCTCTAGAGCCATGCATTCCTTCAAAACCCACTACACGGTGTAAATGGGAGACTTCAACGCAAAACTAGGCACAAGAGAGAACGGTGAGCTGAAAGTAGGGAAATTTGGAATAGGGCAACGGAACCTAAGGAGCCAGCAGCTGGCCGACTTCATGGAAAAAGAGGGACCCTTTATGATGAATTCGTTCTTCCAGAAGCGGCCCCCAGAGGAAGTGGAACTGGTCGAGTCCCAACGGTTCCACAAAAAATGAGATTGACTTCATTATGACGACCAGACGACAACTGTTCAGTGATGTCTCAGTGATCGCGAGGGTGAAAACCGAATCACCGAATGGTTAGAGGCACACTGAACCTAAACGTTAAGATTGAGAGGTTACGTCCAATGAAGTCAACGCTCCGTTCCCCTGGTGCTTCCAAAGTCCGGAAATCTTTCAGCTGGAGCTACGAAACCGTTTTCAGTGACTATAAGATTGCAATGCAGTGGACGATATGAATGACAAGCCCGTGGAAACTGTTCATGCGGTTGGCAAGTTTTGCAAGATACGCCGCAGGAGAACACCAAAACTCTCCGATCATACTCTTAATCTCATGGCGGTTAGACGGGAAATGAAGTTGCAGTCTGCAGTAGATTTGACAGCATACAGGCAACTGAATAGACAGATCTCCAAATGCATGCGGCGGGACTTACGCAACTTTTATACTGCTCGTATTGAAGAAGCAAACGAGCGGAACCAGGACTCCAAAGTCTTTGCTAGAGATCTGTCTGCCAGAAAGAGCCAACTGTCTAAGCTGAAGACCGAGTGTAGCAGCGTCGCTTCCGGGACACCTGAGATTTTAAGTGAGATTGAGAGGTTCTATAGGCAGCTGTACACGTCATCATTGTCAGAGCCACACGCAAGTGTGAGTAACGATCTAAGAGCGAGTCTTATCCGACACTATTACGATGATATCCCGGACGTCAGTCTGAGCGAGATAAGAATGGCTCTCTAGCACCTTAAAAACGGCAAGGCCCCAGGCGAGGACAGAATTACAGCCGAGCTTCTGAAAGCAGGTGCAAAACCGGTACTTGAAGTCCTTCAGAAGTTCTTTGATTCCGTCCTCCATGGTGGCACTACACCGGAGGTGTGGAGCAGAAGTGCGGTGGTCTTGTTCTTCAAGATAGGTGACAATGCTCTCTTGAAGAACTACAGACCGATTTCCCTTCTGAGCCGGGTCTAAGTGCTGTTTTCGAGAGTCATTAGGAATCGTCTCTCGCGCAGACTTGACGACTTCCAGACTCCCGAACAAACCGGTTTTCGATAAGGCTTTAGCACCATAGACCACATATATGCCCTTCGGCAAATTGTACAGAAGTCCGAGGAGTACAGTTTGCCACTATGTCTGGCGTATGTGGACTATGAGAAAGCCTTTGATTCCGACGAAATTTGGGCGTTACTGTAGTCCCTTCAGCGGTGCCAATTTGACTGTCGGTATATCGAAGTGCTGAAGTGCTTGTACAGTAGGGATACGATGGCTATCCGAGTACAGTACCAGAGTTTGAAACCAATCCAACTGCAGAGAGGTGTAAGATAGGGTGACGTTATATCCCCGAAACACTTCACCGCTGCATTGGAAGACGTTTTCAAGCTTCTGGACTGGAAAAGACACGGTAGTTACATCAATGGCGAAAACTTTACTAAACTTTGGTTTGCCGACGATATAGTCCTTATTGCAGAATCGCTGGAGGACCTAAGCACTATGCTCAATCACCTCAATAGTGTTTCCCGACGGATAGGTCTTAAGATGAATATGGACAAAACAAAGATCATGTTTAATGTCCATGTCACACCTATGCCGGTAGTTGTTGGGAGCACTAAGCTCGAAGTTGTTGACGAGTATGGTTCATCATCATCATCAATACAGACTTTCATAAGTCCACTGCTGAACATAGGCCTCCCCCAAGGAATGCCGCAAAGCACGGTCAAGAGCCACCTGCATCCATCGACTTCCTGCATGTCTAGCCAGGTCGTCACTCCATCTAGTTGGGAGTTGCCATACATATCGCCTAATAGTACGTGGCTGCCACTCGAGAACCATTCTTCCCATCGGTTGTCGTTGCTTCGAGCTATATGGCCGGCCCACTGCCACTTCTGCTTACTAATCCGTTGGGCTATGTCGGTTACTCTGGTTCTACTGCGGATATCCTCATTTCTATGTTTATCACGCAGAGCAACCCCGAGCATAGCCCTCTCCATAGCTCGCTGAGCGACCTTGAGCTTCCTCATACGGCAAGCAGTGAAGGACCACGTCTCAGATCCGTAAGTTATCACTGGCAACACGCACTGGTTGTACAATTTCGTTTTCAGGTTTTGAGGTATTTATTTATTTTTGTTTATTTACACTTTATTGCACCTTAATAAAAGGATTACAAAGGGCGGACTTAATTCCTTTAGGCATTCTTTCCCAGTCAATGCGGAACGTGTGGAAATTAAGTGATAGGTGACAAATTAAATATAATATAGAGTAAATCCAGGAAAAAAACTACTGATAAACTTAAAAATAAACTAATATTATATTTATAAATACAATAAGCTTATATACTATAAAATATAATACAGACAATATATTATATTTACATACAAATACATAGATACATAAATATATACATATTATAAATACAAATAGATATATAACATAAACCTATAAATAAAATAACAACAAAGGTAACCAAATTGACCATATTAACTATCAATAAAGTGCTTATGTACCAATCTTTTGAAGGCAGTCTTATTAGATGTTTTTCTGACGTCATCGGGCAAGGAGTTCCAGAGCAGTGCAGCCTGAATGGTGAAGGATTTACTAACAAAATTAGTAAAATGTAGTGGGATGCTTAGTTTATTATTATATGAGGACCGCAGAGTTCTATCATGCGTTGAGGAAATATACTGAAATTTCTCCTTGAGATAAGAAGGAGTGGATGGATCATTTAAGATAGAGAAGAGAACAAGCAAAATTCTAGAGTCACGCCTCTGTTTAATAGTGAGCCATTTAAGGCGAGAGCGATAGTGAGAGATATGATCAAATTTACGAAGATTGAAAATGTATCTGACGCAATTGTTGAGTAGGTTTGTAAAACTAAAAATGTGTAACCTGATTGTAACCTTTGATTATAAACTTGTGTCATTATCAGTTTATGAGAAAAAAATGTCATTTAATATACAAAAAGAAATAGTTTCTAATCAAGTTGTGTCATTGCAGTATTTTAAATAGACTCGTGATGTTCCTGAGGCAGGAACCATGCAGGATGGCAGTGTTGGCAACTTTATTACTGGCAACATCGTCTGCCCCTCTTCGTGCACAACGGAAGAGAAGTGGAAAGGGAAATGTTACAAAATAGGGTGCATCATGATTCTTAGGCATTTTGTATTGAGAACACGCGTCGAATTAGTCATAGTGTAATTAAGTGTCGTGATTACAAAAACTGTAATATTGAGTGAGTACATATTTATTTATAATAAACTATATCATTGTGTTAACACGCATTTTGAATCTTTTTCGTCATCATGAATAAGTTAAAAATTTGAGTAATTATGAAAAATGAGTACGGTCGTGGCAGCAACGCGGCACTAGCGAATACTATAAACGAATGCACGGCTTGTGTTTGGTCGTCCGAAAACTTTGGTCGAAAATAACGAATTAAATGTGATTGTGGAAGCTGATGATACTCAATCTGCGGCTGAATTAGCAACAGCTTTCGACGTTAGCGCCTGTGTAGTGGCGGGTTAGAATACTCACTACCCCATATCTTCCCGTGGGTGTCGTAAGAGGCGACAAAGTGAAACTGAAGCAGAGGATGGGCAGCAGCATCTTTCTGATAATAGAAAAACAACAATAAAAAAACTGCGGTTGCCAACCCGCTTCCCAAGCGTGGCAACTATGGCAAATACCCCCCAATTATGAGAGTAACAAATAGACGGCCCAGTCCCCGGCGGCCCCGCTATTCCTGGCTACGGTGGCAACCATGGTAATGGCGGGGCAGGGGGTGTTAAGAATATCCGATGGAGGTTCGGTTGCCACATAGGACGACTCGACCTGGCAACTTATAACGCACGCACCCTGAGGACTCATGAGAGGATCCTGGAGTTGAATGAAGAGATAGAGAAGTAACGATGGAATATCATAGGATTATCCGAGGTCCGAAGAGAGGGGGAGTACACGGTAATCCTCAAATCCGGCAACTTGTTCTATCACCGGGAGGGCGACCATCTGTCCGAAGGAGGTGTCGGATTTATCGTCCACAAGTCTCTCGTTAACAACGTTGTAAAGATTGGGAGTGTGTTGACGAGGGTTGCGTACCTTATACTCAGAATCACCAAACGATATTCGCTGAAGGTCATACAGGTTTACGCACCAACCTCGGTACACCCTGATGAGGAGGTGGAGGAAATGTATAAGGATATCTCTAGAGCCATGCATTCCTTCAAAACCCACTACACGGTGTAAATGGGAGACTTCAACGCAAAACTAGGCACAAGAGAGAACGGTGAGCTGAAAGTAGGGAAATTTGGAATAGGGCAACGGAACCTAAGGAGCCAGCAGCTGGCCGACTTCATGGAAAAAGAGGGACCCTTTATGATGAATTCGTTCTTCCAGAAGCGGCCCCCAGAGGAAGTGGAACTGGTCGAGTCCCAACGGTTCCACAAAAAATGAGATTGACTTCATTATGACGACCAGACGACAACTGTTCAGTGATGTCTCAGTGATCGCGAGGGTGAAAACCGAATCACCGAATGGTTAGAGGCACACTGAACCTAAACGTTAAGATTGAGAGGTTACGTCCAATGAAGTCAACGCTCCGTTCCCCTGGTGCTTCCAAAGTCCGGAAATCTTTCAGCTGGAGCTACGAAACCGTTTTCAGTGACTATAAGATTGCAATGCAGTGGACGATATGAATGACAAGCCCGTGGAAACTGTTCATGCGGTTGGCAAGTTTTGCAAGATACGCCGCAGGAGAACACCAAAACTCTCCGATCATACTCTTAATCTCATGGCGGTTAGACGGGAAATGAAGTTGCAGTCTGCAGTAGATTTGACAGCATACAGGCAACTGAATAGACAGATCTCCAAATGCATGCGGCGGGACTTACGCAACTTTTATACTGCTCGTATTGAAGAAGCAAACGAGCGGAACCAGGACTCCAAAGTCTTTGCTAGAGATCTGTCTGCCAGAAAGAGCCAACTGTCTAAGCTGAAGACCGAGTGTAGCAGCGTCGCTTCCGGGACACCTGAGATTTTAAGTGAGATTGAGAGGTTCTATAGGCAGCTGTACACGTCATCATTGTCAGAGCCACACGCAAGTGTGAGTAACGATCTAAGAGCGAGTCTTATCCGACACTATTACGATGATATCCCGGACGTCAGTCTGAGCGAGATAAGAATGGCTCTCTAGCACCTTAAAAACGGCAAGGCCCCAGGCGAGGACAGAATTACAGCCGAGCTTCTGAAAGCAGGTGCAAAACCGGTACTTGAAGTCCTTCAGAAGTTCTTTGATTCCGTCCTCCATGGTGGCACTACACCGGAGGTGTGGAGCAGAAGTGCGGTGGTCTTGTTCTTCAAGATAGGTGACAATGCTCTCTTGAAGAACTACAGACCGATTTCCCTTCTGAGCCGGGTCTAAGTGCTGTTTTCGAGAGTCATTAGGAATCGTCTCTCGCGCAGACTTGACGACTTCCAGACTCCCGAACAAACCGGTTTTCGATAAGGCTTTAGCACCATAGACCACATATATGCCCTTCGGCAAATTGTACAGAAGTCCGAGGAGTACAGTTTGCCACTATGTCTGGCGTATGTGGACTATGAGAAAGCCTTTGATTCCGACGAAATTTGGGCGTTACTGTAGTCCCTTCAGCGGTGCCAATTTGACTGTCGGTATATCGAAGTGCTGAAGTGCTTGTACAGTAGGGATACGATGGCTATCCGAGTACAGTACCAGAGTTTGAAACCAATCCAACTGCAGAGAGGTGTAAGATAGGGTGACGTTATATCCCCGAAACACTTCACCGCTGCATTGGAAGACGTTTTCAAGCTTCTGGACTGGAAAAGACACGGTAGTTACATCAATGGCGAAAACTTTACTAAACTTTGGTTTGCCGACGATATAGTCCTTATTGCAGAATCGCTGGAGGACCTAAGCACTATGCTCAATCACCTCAATAGTGTTTCCCGACGGATAGGTCTTAAGATGAATATGGACAAAACAAAGATCATGTTTAATGTCCATGTCACACCTATGCCGGTAGTTGTTGGGAGCACTAAGCTCGAAGTTGTTGACGAGTATGGTTCATCATCATCATCAATACAGACTTTCATAAGTCCACTGCTGAACATAGGCCTCCCCCAAGGAATGCCGCAAAGCACGGTCAAGAGCCACCTGCATCCATCGACTTCCTGCATGTCTAGCCAGGTCGTCACTCCATCTAGTTGGGAGTTGCCATACATATCGCCTAATAGTACGTGGCTGCCACTCGAGAACCATTCTTCCCATCGGTTGTCGTTGCTTCGAGCTATATGGCCGGCCCACTGCCACTTCTGCTTACTAATCCGTTGGGCTATGTCGGTTACTCTGGTTCTACTGCGGATATCCTCATTTCTATGTTTATCACGCAGAGCAACCCCGAGCATAGCCCTCTCCATAGCTCGCTGAGCGACCTTGAGCTTCCTCATACGGCAAGCAGTGAAGGACCACGTCTCAGATCCGTAAGTTATCACTGGCAACACGCACTGGTTGTACAATTTCGTTTTCAGGTTTTGAGGTATTTATTTATTTTTGTTTATTTACACTTTATTGCACCTTAATAAAAGGATTACAAAGGGCGGACTTAATTCCTTTAGGCATTCTTTCCCAGTCAATGCGGAACGTGTGGAAATTAAGTGATAGGTGACAAATTAAATATAATATAGAGTAAATCCAGGAAAAAAACTACTGATAAACTTAAAAATAAACTAATATTATATTTATAAATACAATAAGCTTATATACTATAAAATATAATACAGACAATATATTATATTTACATACAAATACATAGATACATAAATATATACATATTATAAATACAAATAGATATATAACATAAACCTATAAATAAAATAACAACAAAGGTAACCAAATTGACCATATTAACTATCAATAAAGTGCTTATGTACCAATCTTTTGAAGGCAGTCTTATTAGATGTTTTTCTGACGTCATCGGGCAAGGAGTTCCAGAGCAGTGCAGCCTGAATGGTGAAGGATTTACTAACAAAATTAGTAAAATGTAGTGGGATGCTTAGTTTATTATTATATGAGGACCGCAGAGTTCTATCATGCGTTGAGGAAATATACTGAAATTTCTCCTTGAGATAAGAAGGAGTGGATGGATCATTTAAGATAGAGAAGAGAACAAGCAAAATTCTAGAGTCACGCCTCTGTTTAATAGTGAGCCATTTAAGGCGAGAGCGATAGTGAGAGATATGATCAAATTTACGAAGATTGAAAATGTATCTGACGCAATTGTTGAGTAGGCGCTCTAGCTTGTTAAGAAGATTTTGGTTTAAATCCAAGTAACACACGTCTGCATAATCAATGATCGGTAGAATAAATAACTGTACAAGCATAATTTTAGTCTTTAAGGGGAGAAAATTTTTCAAGCGATAAAGAGAACGTAAAGAACCAGCGACTTTACGACATGTTTCGGTGATATGAACCCCCCAGGACAGAGTACTATCAATATGGAGACCAAGATTTTTAAGTGAGGAAGAGAACGGTATCAGGCGATCATTATAACAGACGGGAGGTAGGCTAGCGGGATCAATTTTTGCAAGCATCCTTGAGCTACCCATAATCACCGCTTGGCATTTCGTAGGGTTAACAGACACTCCAAAGCGCATGGACCAATCACGGACTGACTTGAGATTGGAATTCAATTTGTTAATTGCATTATGAATGTCACAAATGTCAGACTGTACATAAAATTGTAGATCATCAGCATACAGATGGTACGAACAATCAATATTAGATGTGATGAAATTAATAAATATAGAGAAGATTAAAGGAGAAAGTATACCGCCTTGCCGTACGCCAGAAATCAGGTCAACCCACTGTGAAGTCATTTGCTCCACGTGGACAGACTGTTGACGTCCGCGAAGATAAGATGAGAACCATTCCAGGACTGACGGTGCAAACCTATAATAAGAAAGGATAGCAAGAAGGATATCATGGTCAACTGTGTTAAAAGCGTTAGAAAAATCAACGAGCACCACAACTGTAACTTTCTTGTTTTCCATTCCTTCTCTAATATCTTCAGTTATTTTAAGTAAGGCAGTTGTAGTGCTGTGACCAGGACGAAACCCGG
Source organism: Parnassius glacialis (assembly GCA_033319125.1). NCBI lineage: Eukaryota > Metazoa > Arthropoda > Insecta > Lepidoptera > Papilionidae > Parnassius > Parnassius glacialis. Next base: position 23,523,596 of record JAVANC010000019.1, read on the forward strand.
ACTGAAAAGTACTTAGCAGGTTATGTTTATATATGAAATTGGAAATTTGCTTATGAACACAGGCTTCCAGAACTTTAGATAGGAAAGGTAAAACTGATATGGGGCGGAAATGATTGGGAAGTGTAGGATTGGATACTTTAGGAAGGGGTCTTACGAAAGCTTTTTTCCACTGACTCGGAAACTGACCCGAAACAAGCGAAAAATTAACAATATGTGTAATTGCGGGGAGAATGTGTTCTAGGATATTAATAATCATGGCTCTACTAATATTATCGCAACCGACAGCCTTGGATTTTATTGCCAGAAGAGTCTTTCTAATTTCATCCTGATCAACAGGCTTAAAAAGAAAGACTGGTATGTGCGGAGACGGAATTGAAGCTATGTAATCGACTGTTTGGGATCGGATTGATAGATTCCAATGCAGAAGCAGAAGCAAAATGAAGATTTAAAGCATAGTGAGAAAGAGATAAACCACAATCCAAAGAAGGTGTTTTACCCACACCTAGAGAACTAAGGAATTTCCACACATCAGCTGGCGAAGAATTACTTATATTGCTATGGATAAATCGGCGTTTTGCAAAACGTACCATCTGATTGCATCTGTTTCTGGCCTTCTTAAAAGACAACCAGTTTTCCTCAGATCTGCTCCTCTTGGTATGTCTAACGAGAAGATGTGTCGTAGTTACCCGAACGCTGCCCAGCCGAGTTGAATCCGTCGATTGACCTCTCAGTCGAAGTTGGACTATTTGTCCCAAGTAAACATACTCATCAACAACTTCGAGCTTAGTGCTCCTAACAACTACCGGCATAGGTGTGACATGGACGTTAAACATGATTTTTGTTTTGTCCATGTTCATCTTAAGACCTATCCGTTGGGAGACACTATTGAGGTCATTGAGCATAGTGCTTAGGTCCTCCAGCGATTCTGCCATAGGGACTATATCATCGGCAAGGCGAAAGTGAGTGATGTACTCGCCATTGATGTTAATACCGCATCCTTTCCAGTCCAGTAGCTGGAAAACTTCTTGCAATGCAGCGGTGAAGAGTTTCGGGGATATAACGTCACCCTGTCTTACACCTCTCTGCAGTTGGAGAGGTTTCGTACTCTGATTCTGTACTCGGATAGCTATCGTAGCTCTACTGTACAAACACTTCAGCACTTAGATATACAGACAGTCAACTTAGCTCCGCTTAAGGGACTGCAGCACCGCCCAAATTTCGACGGAATCAAAGGCTATCTCATAGTCCACACACGCAAGTTAAAGTGGCAGATTGTACTCCTCGGACTTCTATACAATCTGCTTCAGGTCATGTATGTGGTCTATGGTACTAAAGCCTTTTCGGAAACCGGCTTTTTCGGGAGGCTGGATGAAATCAAGTCTGAGTGCGAGACGATTCGTAATGACTCTCGAAAACAGCACGTAGACGCGGCTCAGAAGGGAAATCGGTCTGTAGTTCTTTAAAAGAGCAATGTCGCCTATCTTGAAGAACAAGACCACCGCACTTCTGCTCCACACCTCCGGAGTAGTGCCACCGTGGAGGACGGAATTAAAGAGCTTCTGAAGGACTTCAAATATCGGTTTCCCAGCCGCTTTCAGAAGCTCCGCTGTAATTCCATCTGCGCCCGGGGACTTGCCGTTTTCAAGGTGCTTGAGAGCCATTCTAATCTCGCTCAGACTGATGTCCGGGATATCTTCGGAATAATGTCGGATAAGACTCGCTCTTTGATCGTTGACGTGACGATGACGACGACAACGACACCGATGACGTGTACAGCTGGCCATAGAACCTCTCAATCTCACTCAAAATCTCAGGTGTCCCGGAAACGAAGCTGCCACATTCGGTCTTCAGCTTTGACAGTTGGCTCTTTCTGGCCGACAGATCCCTGGCAAAGACTTTGGAGCCTTGGTTGCGCTCGATCGCTTCTTTAATACAAGCTGTATTGAAGTTGTGTAAGACCCGCCGAATGCATTTAGAGATCTGTCTGTTCAGTTGCCTGTATGCTGTCAAATCTGTTGATGAACGTAACTTCATCTCCCTTTTAACAGCCATGAGATTAAGAGTGTAATCGAAGAGTTTTTGTGTTCTTCTGCGGCAGGTCTTGCAATATTTAGCTCCGACCGCATGGATAGTTTCCACGAGCTTGTCATTCATATCGTCCACTTCATTGCAGTCTTCTAGGCACTGGAAATGGTTTCTGAACTCGAGCTGAAAGGTTTTGGGACTTTGGAACAGAGCACCAGGGGGACGGAGCGTTGACTTCATTAGACGAGACCTCTCCAACTTAACGTTTAGGTTCAGTGTGCCTCTAACCAATCACTACCAGTTTTTACCCTCGCGATCACGGAGACATCACTGAACAGTTGTCGTCTGGTCGTCATAATGAAGTCAATCTCATTTTTTGTGGAACCGTCGGGACTCGACCAGGTTCACTTCCTGTGGGGCTGCTTCTGGAAGAAAGAGTTCATTTAAAAGAGTCCCTCTTTCTCCATGAAGTCGGCCAGCTGCTGGCCCCTTAGGTTCCGTTGCCCTATTCCAAATTTCCCTACTTTCAGCTCACCGTTCTCTCTTGTGCCTAGTTTTGCATTGAAGTCTCCCATTAACCCCATATAGTGGGTTTTGGAGGAATGCATGGCTCTAGAAATATTCTCATACATTTCCCCCAACTTCTCATCGGGATGTGCCGATGTTGGTGCGTAATCCTGTATGACCTTCAGCGAATATCGTTTGGTGATTCTGAGTATAAGGTACGCAACCCTCATCGACACTGTCAATCTTTACAACGTTGTTAACGTGAAACTTGTGGACGATATATCCGACATCTCCTTGGGACAGATGGTCGCCCTCCCGATGATAGAGCAAGTTGCCGGATTCGAGGATTACCATGTCCTCCCCCTCTCTTCGGACCTCCGATAATCCTATAATATTGGCATATTATAGGATTATCAGAGGTCCGAAGAGTATCTTGTCTATCTCTTCTTCCAGCTTCACGATTTTCTCGTCAGTCCTCAGGGTACGTGCGTTGTATGTTGCCAGTTCGAGTCGTCTTAGATGGCAACCGAACCTCCACCGGAGATTCTTAACACCCCCTGCCCCGCCGTTACCATGGTCGCCACAGTAGCCAGGAATAGCGTGGCCGCCGGGGACTGGGGGTCGTCTATTTGTTACTCTCATAATTGGGGGGTATTCGCCATAGTTGCCACGCTTGGCGAGCGGGTTGGCAACCGCAGTTTTTTTGTTATAATTTTCTGTTATCAGGAAGATGCTGCTGCCCATCTCCTGTCTGTTTCCCTTGGTCGCCTTTTACGACACCCACGGGAAGATATGGGGTAGTGGATATTCTTAGCCGCCACTACACGAGTATGGTTGCTTGAGACAAATATTTCGACTAGGTAAGTCCAACTTCGACCTAGAAGTCAATCAACGTCACAAACAATCAACTCGGTTGGGCAGCGTTCGAGAAATTACGGCATATCTTTTCGTCAGGTATACCTCAAATCTTGAAAACAAGACTTTACAACCAGTGCATGATGCCAGTGATGACCTATGGAACTGAGACGTTGTCCTTCACTGCTGGTCGGATAAGGAAGCTCAAGGTCGCACAGCGAGCTCGGAGTTTTTCTGCGTGATAAACTTCGAAATGAGGATATCCGTAGTAGAACCAGAGTGACCGGCATAGCTAAACAGATTAGTAAGCTAAAGTGGCAATGGGCCGGCCATATAGCTCGAAGAACCGACAACCGATGGGGAAATATGGTTTTCGAGTGGCGGCCTGGTACCGGCGGACGAAATGTAGGGCGTCCCCCTACTAGATGGAGTGACTACCTGGTAAGATATGCAGGTAGTCGGTGGATGCAGGTAGCTCAGGACCGTGCTTTGTGGCATTCCTTGGGAAGGCCTATGTTCTGCAGTGGACTTGTGAAGTGCTGTAATGATGAATTCGAAGTTAGCATCAAAACAATATTGGTCCATTTGCGTCAAGTTGGCAAGGTTAAAAATCTTGACAAATGGGTGCTCTACGAACTTAATGATCACCAGAGCGAAGTGCGCTTCGAGACGTATTTTTTAACAACGTGCTTAACAGGCACACAAACCAAAGAATCACCATGAAACATTAATCAGGAAACTTCAAAACTATGGTGTAAGAAGTAATGCTTTTAAATTAGTCATTTCATATTTAAGTAAGAGAACGCAAAAAGTTGTCATTAACAGTATCAGCTCTTCCGGGTCGATTGTACAAATGGGCATGCCTCAAGGCTCAATTCTCGGTCCATTTCTGTTTCTTGTGTAGATTAATGACTTACCTTACATAGTAGGGGATAGCCATGATATGGTGTTATTTGCAGATGACACTTCTTTAATTTTCAAATTAATTCGACAACTGCAAAAATATGACGAAGTAAATAATGCTATATCTAAATTAGTAAATTGGTTCAATGTTAATAATTTGCATTTAAATGGCACTAAAACGAAATGTATGAAATTCATGACTCCAAATGTCAAACAATTAAATACTAATGTAATCTTAAATGGGGAGAAACTGAGTCTTGTAAATATCACCATTTTCCTTGGAATCACACTAGACGCGAAGCTTCAATGGAGCCCCCATGTTTCAAAACTAGCAAGCAGACTTGTTCTGCAGCATATGCTGTAAAAATGATAAGAAGTCTTACCAGTGTTGAAACAGCTAGACTAGTTTACTTTAGCTATTTTCATAGCATAATGTCGTATGGTATTTTACTATGGGGACACGCAGCTTACTTATCTTCACGCACAATCCCTTACGGGGTAGCCAGAGAGAACAGATCGCCAAGTGTCACGATCCTTACATACCTCTTTCGCTTCTTTCAGATTCATTGTCTTCTTCATACATGCACGTCTAGGTATCCGAGTACTCTTGACCCTCCCCTCTTCGAGCAGTTTGCTCACATGGTCTTCGAAAGTTAGTCTCGGTCTACCTCGACACCTTTTAATATTAACTTTCGCGCTATATATTTTCTTCACCATCCGGTCTTCACTCATTCGCTCAACGTGCCCAAACCATCGAAGCACGCCCTTACCAATTTTTGTGATAAGGTCATCTTTCAAACCTGCCATATTGCGAATCTCTTCGTTTCGCTTTCGATCGGCCATGGTAACGCCGCACATTTTACGAAGAGGTCGCATCTACACTGCATTCAACTTGCTTTTATGCTTCTTCTGGCATACCCAGGTTTCGCTGCCATATAACAAAGTCGGTACCAACACTGCGTTATGTATTGCAAGGCGTGCACTCTTCATTACGCCTTGCCTTTTGACTAACGCAGTCAGGGCACCATTGACTTTGTTCCCGGCAGCGACACGCCTGTCCACATCTAAATAACATCTTCCATCCCGGCTAAAAGCACTCCCCAAGTATACAATTTCATTTACCTGTTCTAGACATTCCTGATTTACCCATATTTCGCACTTCGTTCCCTCTTCCTCCCTTTCAAATACCAGAACCTTAGTTTTATTAGCATTCAAACGGAGACCTTTAATTTCACATTCCTCTTTCATACACGTGACTAATGCCTGCAGTTCTGCCTCTGATGGTGCAATAAGCACTGCATCATCAGCATACAGCAGACAATTTACTTTTATGTCACCCAATTTCACGCCCAAACAGCTATCTTTCAGCTTCTGTAAACAGCTGACACTGAAATTATATTTGTTTTACAGAAGAGGGCCATAAGAGCAATTTATGTTTTAAAGCCTAAAGAGTCGCTGCGCCAAAAATTTAAGTAAATTTTTTTTTTTTTTTTTTTATAGGATAAGGGTGACAAACGAGCACACAGCCCACCTGATGGTAAGTGGTTGCTGCGGCCCATAGACATCTACATTTATCCTCTATTACAAATCAAAATGTAGATGCGTTGTCACCCGTGAGGACTAAGATGGAATGCCTCATTTCCAGTAATAAGGGCCTCCGGCCACCTGCACTCACCAAGCGAAACGCAGAGATAAATCTCTACTTCACGCTGGTTTTCTGTGAGGTCGTGGTACCACCCCGGTTCGAGCCGGCCCATCCGTGCGACAGCAAAAGCTGCCGCGTGGCTCTACCACTGTTAAAAATATATTAACTTTTGCCTCTCAATACATTTATGAAAATGTTATGTACGTGCACATAAATAAAAGTAGTTTTACAAAAATAAGTGATATTCACTCTGTAAATACTAGTACAAGACACAAGCTAGTAGTACCAGCTACTCGACTCCATCCAGTTAGTAATTCATTTTTAGAGCGATGTATACGATTTTACAACAAAATTACAGAAAATATACAGAAACAGAAACTTTTTTATTCAATATAGATTATAAATAATGCTTATTGAAAGTCACTCCTTTGTATAATTACCACTGGTTCGAAAAAAAAACCTCTGTCCTGGGAAGAACCAGCAAGAAACCCAGCGGGACTTTTTTTTTTAAATAACAGCTTACAATCATGCAAATATCAATCATCATACAAAATTTAACCTGCTCAAAGTTCAAAAACTTTATTATATTAAGTTTGTATAAAAAGGGCTATTATAATATTAAAGAATTTATAGATGATAAAAACCCCTGGAAATGAGGTGACCGCTACCAAGCTATTTCTAATTTGTTGTGTTGTTAATTCGTGTAACATACATGATTGTAAGCTGTTATTTTTTTAAAAAATGTCTCGATGGGTTTCTTGCTGGTTCTTCCCAGGACAGAGGATTTTTTTTTGAACCAGTGGTAACAAAACAAAAGTGTCACTTTCAATAAGTATTATTTATAATCTATATTGAATAAAAAAGTTTCTGTTTCAGTTTTAAAGAATTTTGAGCCGCATTATTACCTGCAACGAAAAATGAATTCTGTTTGACAATCGCAAGAGCTCAGCAAATTGGTTGGATCCTGGTTCAGCATTTAAACAATGCTCTAAACGTAAACATACCCCTAGAAAAGCGATGGTCACTGTTTGCTGGTATAGCCCCAGTGTAATGCATAGCAGCTTCTTACCAAACGAGATGAGCATTTTTGCATGTGTGTACTGGGAAGAACTCAACACAATGATGGAGAAATTTGCACGTCTTCAACCAGCTTTGATTAATCGCTCATTATTGCTGCCTGCACGACAATGCACGACCTCATACTGCACAACACACGGTCTCAAGGTGCAAGAGCTGGGATTGGAAGCTCTTCGTCATCCGTCGTTCCCACTAGATATTGCGTATACAGACTTCTGTTTATTTCTGACATTTTGACGGGGAAAAAATTCAATAACCGAGAGGCAGTACAAAATGCCTTTGAAGAATGTTATGCCTCTCGTCCAGTTGATTTATTCAAGAAGGGCATCAATAAGCTGCCGCTGCGTTGGCAAAGATAAATCGATTGCACGGGTGATAACTTTGATTAATAAAAATAATAAATATAGGATAACAAAATTACGTTAACTTATTTCATAAGAAAATGGCCATTTCATGGGTAAATACCTAGTATATATATATGATAATATCTCTTTCGATGATTCTTTTTTTACTTGAAAGCTGGTGGTACTCGTGGTCTCATATAAATATGATCAAAGTTTGACTAAAAGTTTTTGAGTTATTCTTAATAATGTATATTGAAGTCGGTGGTACAAAACTTTTAATTTTAAATTATATAGAAAAAGGGTGACAACACAAAGTCCAACTAGATGATGTTGCCTATATATATATATATATATATATATATATATATATATATATATATATCTTCAATTAATAATGCAGATACGTTTCACCCCTGAGGACTATGATGAAATGCCTCGTTACTAGTAAAAAGGGTCTCCGGTTCTTTACACTCACCATAAGATACACGGCAGCATTATTCTGTTGTTTTATGCTGGTATTCTGTGTGAGCATGGCACTACCTCAGTCGAGCCGACCCATTCTACCATGTGGCTCTACCAAGTATTTGATTCGATGTTGCCGTAACCAAAATGAGGCAGTAAGACATCATTATTACAATTTTAGATTGTCTATTCTTTCCATGAATAATATTTCCCTATAAAATTAAATAACTTACTTAAATAAGTACTGAGTAATTTCAAGGTCGGAGTATTGGTCACTTTTAGCTTGGGGTTGAAAAGATAAACCGATCGCTAAGCCATCGTAGCCATTATTTTCTTCAAGTATTGATGGCTTGTTCATCCAGTCACTTAATCTTATAGATTTGTACGGTAATCGAATTTCTTTGAATAGTCTGCAATCAAATATACCAGCATATTTATCATAAGGTTTTTATAAGGTTATTGTATAAATGTAGTAATAATTTATGGTATTGCAGTTGTTCATGGGCGGCGGTAGTCACACACCATCAGGTGAGCCTTATGCTCGCCCCCTCTCCTATAAAAAATAAATGAATAAAATCTCTAAATTACCTGTGGCGGGTCACCACTATGGCGGGTGGAAGGTAAAGGGGAGATCTCCCGCCGGGCAAGGTGTTCTGCCCGGGGAGCGGCCAACGCTCCGATTGGCATTTCGGAGCTATTCTATATATACTGTTTTAATTTCGGAATTTTGTTAGCGCGATTTAGGCTTCGATGTGTTTTCGCTTGTGGCGCGACGACAGCGCCGCCACATACCTAAAAATCTATACTTGATAATACAGTCATTGTATCAAAATAATGTACACGTGCATGTATGTATTGTATGTATGTAGATATGTACGCATGAGTATACGTATGTATGTATGGTATGTGCTATTGGACTGTTGATCAATTTCGACAAGATAGAAATTACAATATTTATGTTTTTTTTTATAGGATAAGGGTGACAAACGAGCACACAGTCCACCTGATGGTAAGTGGTTGCTGCGGCCCATAGACATCTACATCTATCCTCGTTTGCGAATCAAAATGTAGATGCGTTTTCACCCGTGAGGACTAAGATGGAATGCCTCATTTCCAGTAAAAAGGGCCTCCAGCCACCTGCACTCACCAAGCGAAACGCAGAGGTAAACCTCTACTTCACGCTGGTATTCTATGAGGTCGTGGTACCAACCCGGTTAGAGCCGGCCCATCCGTGCGACAGCAAAAGCTGCCGCGTGTTTCTACCACTGTTAATAACCGTTTGTGTCAATGTTTACAAATATACATTAATAACGCTGCTTAAGAGAGCTGTTAATTGAGTAACGTTCTTATTCATTAAAATTCCATCCATCCCTCGATCCATTACTACCTATCTAAAGTCCACGGCTGAACATAGGCTTCCCCATAGTTTTCACGTTTGACCTGGCTTGGTTTTTTATTATTTTAGTCATTATCAATAAGTTGCTTCATTCCTGTTTTATTTCCCTCAGCTGCCTCTTACATAACCCAAGGAATGATAAAAAAAATATAAATTCATAAAACGATTATAAGCTATAAGGTGGCTTACCTTCATAGAATCCTCAGAACAGTCTTTTAGTGTTTTATTTATTAATAAAATAATTTTCAAAATAACTGGTTAGTGTATCCAAAAGAAAATATTTCTATTTCGCAAACTTACTGTATCTTTCATATAAAGATATAAAAATATACTCGAAACTTTATCTCAGTTATGAGTATGTATTCAATAATACAAATAAAAATACACATTAAATAAAATTAAAATTACCTTAACTGACCACGTATCAATAGTCGTCATAGGCAGGCAACCGAACCTCCACCGGAGATTCTTGGCACCCCCTGCCCCGCCGTTACCATGGTCGCCACCGTAGCCAAGAATAGCAGGGCCGCCGGGGACTGGGGGCCGTCTCTTCGTTACTTTTATGGGGGGTATATTGCCATAGTTGCCACGCTTGGGCAGCGGGTTGGCAACCGCAGTTTTTTTATTGTTGTTTTGCTGTTATCAGAAAAATTCTGCTGTCCATCCTCTGCCTCAGTTTCTCTCTGTCGCCTTTTACGACATCCACGGGAAGATATGGGGTAGTAAGTATTCTTACCCGCCACTACACGGGGTAAAAATATAAATTAAATTAAATTTTAATTACCTTAATTGACCACGTATCAATGTATGGAAATATCTATATGCAGCTGTCGCGAACTCTTTGAGCACAGCTGCTTGTACATTTGGATTGTAATCATTAACATAGCCCTTTGCGTTTGGATATATAAGTTTATTTTTTACCATATTGTCCTTACCTAAGAAATACATGTTCAAATGTTAAATGTCTTATTTAGGCAACATACTATCTTGTTTTCAAAAACAAGTCAATTAATACTGTATATATTCATATTATTAGGAATTGATGTAGTTATCGTGAATACATATGTACTAACCGAGCAATATTGGCAGGAACTCGTAGTAGTGAATATATTGAATAATTGCTATATGAATTCGCCGTGCTGTTTGGTAAATCTTTTCGTCGTCCCAATGTTTGTTTATATTAGACAATGCATCAGCAATACGATTGTGTTCTTTAAGTAAAATCACTTGTAGAACAGTTAGTTGAGGATTTTGATTTACTCTTACATCACCTGTTTACAACAATTGTGATTAAGTACATTGCAGATTAAATATTTATATTCAAATGTTATTACTTTTTTTTTAAATACTAGTAATGCTATTAATCATAACTAATATTCGCTTTAACCACTTCTGGTAAGCTTAAAATGCTTGTGTTAAAAGTGGTTCACGACAGTAGTTGAATGGCGGATTCGAAACCACGACGTTTCGAGTTCCTCTGCCATTAGGCTACTGACGCTTCTAAGCAATAAAGAGTTTATTGTGGATAATATAAAAATTATATTTAAAGAAGCAGACTTAACGGAAGCTTCGCTTCATTTTAGCAATTGTTATAACTATAGATAACGGTACCAGCTACGTAGCATGGTTCATCAGCGCTGGTTGCACCGGAACAGGTCTGCAAAACATTAGCAGCTTGAGGAGGCCACGTTCCGCCATTACGTTCAGTCACTTTTAAACGCCCCCCTTGACCTTCACGCAATGAGTCGGCTTGTTTCTTACTATTACCATATGTCAAAGAGAGATCCAGATAGGCTGTGATGCCATTTATCTGAAAGAAAAAATTGTGAAAAGCAATAACATTTTTTGTATTTTTTTCATTATTTGGTTCACCTGATAATAAGTGATCAACGTCGCCCAGGAACATCCGCAACACCAGGGGAATCGGAGATGCGTTGCCGGACTTTTAGAAAAGAGTAAGCCATTTTTTTGAAGGTACACAAGTCGTATCGGTCCGGTTAAAACGCTGGCAACAGTAAATTCAACATTTTGGTCGTGCCAGGCAGAAAATTGAAAATTTTTTTGATGCCAGTTTAGCTCTCCTTTTCAAATGACTATAGAAATGTACGTTTCTCGAAATTTTGACGCTAAGGATTTCGATGCTGGCTTAGGCAAAGAGGGGAGTGCTTTGAAATCAAGGAGATACGACAAAGAGGTCCTTTGTTGCAGTAAACTCGCAAATCTATGTCTTTAGGGGTTATACTGGACTAGATTTAGTCGCCCCTAATACGAGACTTTGTCCAGCAAGGACTCGACTTCAGACACAAGTTTTTTTCTGGCACTTGACGAAATGTTTCCGAGATATATTAGCACGGCTGATGTATAAAGCATCACTCGTTTGTATAACAATGAATGATCTCGTACTAGTATGCAACATATAATTGATATGCAGAAGGAACAGGGTAGGCAATAGCACGCAGGTTTGTGGAATACTAACATTCCGAGTCTTGAAGTCGGAGCATGACTGTCGACCATCGTCGACTACGACCTTAATACTTCGATCTATTAGAAAAGTGGCGTCGCTATTGCAGAATTTCTGGTGACGCTCATAAGAAGGATGATTTGAAAGTAGCGCTTTGTGCCAAACCCGATCTAAAGCCTTCGCTATTTCCAAACTAACCGCCAGAGCCTCCCCTCTGTCTCCATAAGCCTGGACGGACGCCGAAAGAGTTAGAGAACCGGAAAAGCCGCGTAGGAACCGGTGCTAACTTTGGAGCACGCGCTTTCAGCACAATTAGGGGGATTCCATCAAGCCCACTCAACTTGTTGACTGACGTCCAAGGACAGGAAGTGCTTAGCGTACCGAGCGCTATGTAAAAAGCACATCCGGCATAGAGCACTCACACCGCGTGATAGTTGGCGGTTAGTTCCACCCGTCGTCGATAGTTGTGTTCGACGCAAAAAGAGAAACTAAAAGATCGACTTTCGCCTTTGCGGCCGGGGCGGCAAATCATCCCCCCTGCGCAAAGATGGTAATGATCACTTACAGAAATTCCCTTGGGCAGCCTTGGCTAGGAACTAAAATGCACGAGTTCCTGAAGGATGACGCAACTAATTTCTGAGGAATTTTCTCAATGTGCTCCGAATTTGCCCTAGCGATAACTATTTTAAAGGCTATGGAGTATAATTTACAGCGAAACCGGTAAAGAGAAACCTCGTAACTCAAACTATCAATTAAAAATTTATAATTAATTGACTAAATCAAATCAGGAAGTTGCAGCGGTGTTTGAAAAATATTTTTCTGATGTTCCTATCTTGACAACAGAGTCATTGAATACTTCTCCAACTGTCGCCGAGTCATTACTTAAATAGAATGTTAATAATAGTTTAAAAGAATTTAGATTTGAAAAAGTATTACCGCATAATATTGTAAAATACTTCAAAACCATTGATGTAAAGAAAACCGCAGATTTGTGGGGGACTTCCGTTACAGTGATTGCGTTCATAATAGATTTAATTGCACCTCATCTTGCTATTATTTTTAACACTTGTATCGATTCTGGTGTGTTTCCTGATTTAATGAAGTATAGTAAAACAATATCTATATTTAAATCTGGTAGTACATTGGACCCCGCTAATTATAGACCTATTTCTGTACTACCAACTCCCAGTAAAATTTTTGAAAAAATAATTTTGGATCAATTGGTAATTTTTTTTAATACAAATAAATTACTTGATAAAAACCAATTTGGTTTTACAAGGGGTCGCTCGACGTCTGACGCCGGTGTTGAGCTTATAAAATATATTTTAATGCCTAGGAAAATTCACAAGATGCCTTAGGTATTTTCTGTGGTCTATCCAAGGCTTTCGATTGTGTTCACCATGAGACATTAATCAGGAAACTACAACATTACGGTGTAAAAAATTTGGCGCTTAGACTTATTACTTCATACTTAAGTAACAGAAATCAAAAAGTCGTGATAAATGGTAAAGGTTCCTCCGGATCGGTAGTATCAATGGGCGTTCCTCAGGGCTCGATTCTTGACCATTCCTGTTCTTAATCTATATTAATGACTTACCTTATCTTGTAGGGGACAATCACGATATAGTATTATTTGCTGATGATACCTCTTCAAATTTCAAACTCAAACGGCAATCAATTCATTATGACGATGTAAATAATGCTCTATCGAAATTAGTACATTGGCTTAACGCCAACAATTTGCGCTTAAACGGAAATATGACAAAATGTATAAAATTTACAATACCTAATGTAAAACATTAGAAAACAAATGTGCTCTTAAATGGGGAGGAGTTGAGTCTTGTGGATACCTCTGTGTTTCTTGGTATTACTATTGAAGCGAAACTTCAATGGGACCCCCATATATCTAAATTAGCAAGCAGACTTAATTCTGCAGCATATGCTGTAAGAAATATTAGAAGTCTTACAGATGTTGAGACAGCTAGGTTAGTGTATTATAGTTACTTTCATAGCGTAATGTCTATTCATACCTTAAACAGTAGGAACAAATAGAAGCTTGTAATGCCAGTTACTAGACTCCACAAAATTCGTAATTCATTTATGGGGCAATGTATACGCTTTTACAACAAAATCCCAGAACATGTTCAAAGGTTTTCAATAAACTAGTTAAAAAGTTTTATTATAGAAAAAAAGGTACAAAAAGGGTTATTATAATATCAAGAAATATATGAATGGAAATAACCCCTGGGAATAAGGTGATCGCCACCATGCTGGTTCTATGAAAATTTATTTAAAATTTTATAAACAAAATTATTGTTAAGTGAAATTATGTTTAAAAAAAAGTCCCGCTGGGTTTCTTGCTGTTTCTTCCCAGGACAGAGGTATTTTCCGAACCAGTGGTAAATAAAAAAATGACTTTCAATAAGTGTTATGTAATAATCAATATTGAATAAAATCGTTCTATTCTATTCTATTCTAAAAATCATTCTATTCTATTCTAAAAATGATTCTATTCTATTCAGGACCTAGGGGCAGAGTTGTACTTCTTTTTGATTGCGCTAGTGTTTTCATGTCGGGACGCAGTAAAAAAATTCAAAATATTCTATAATCGAAATGTTTATTTTAAATTCTGATTTAGATACAATTATAAAACTTTGAAACATTCTAAACGAGATAACTTATTTATCTGTAACAACTATCGCTATTTTTTAACCTACAAAAGTGAACCATTAAAGAAGATTCATTTGTTTTATTTATTAACAGTGGTAGAGCCACGCGGCAGCTTTTGCTGTCGCACGGATTGGCCGGCTCGAACCGGGGTGGTACCACGACCTCACAGAAAACCAGCGTGAAGTAGAGGTTCACCTCTGCGTTTCGCTTGGTGAGTGCAGGTGGCCGGAGGCCCTTTTTACTGGAAATGAGGCATTCCATCTTAGTCCTCACGGGTGACAACGCATCTTTATTTTGAATTGTAATCGAGGATAGATGTAGATGTCTATGGGCCGCAGCAGCCACTTACCATCAGGTGGACTGTGTGCTCGTTTGTCACCCTTATCCTATAAAAAAAAATACGCTAATGATAAAAAATATATATTATATAAAATATTAATCAATTTACCGTGTAGTAAATAAAATATCTGAATGTCTATAAATAAATGGCATCCCGCCATTATTATACACTATTATCCTGGTTATGTCAGACCTAAGACAATTAGGCCGTTGACGAGGAGCCACGAAATTGCTAGACCTTATTTTACTTACAATAAGTAAGAGGAATAACTAATAACATACATATAACATAGGAAAGCAATATTTCAATAAGGAGACAAATAGTTGAGAAAAATGATCCCCCAGAATCAAAGAAAAACATTTTTTCTTTGATTCTGAGGGATTTAAACTATCCGGGATAATGTCGCCATTTCGGAACATAAAGTTCTTTGACTACTCTACTTTCCTCTAAATTTTTTATTCAAAGTTATAGATTAGAATACTTCCAACAGCAAGGTTTTCAAATCATTCACCTCAAAAACGCTGTTTCTGAGAAAGCGAAATGGAAGCACATTTTTGTCACGTAGGTAACATGTCAAAAGAAATGCTATAAAGTAACCGGTGCGGCGGCAAAAAGGCCGAAGTCGTAAAATGTCTGGATAAAAATAAATCATCAAATATAAACCATTAATTTTCTTTAGGTTTATAATTTGCAATTGGGTCCCGCCTGATACTAAACTTAGTGCGGATATTTAACTTAGGCTTTCCGCTCATAATGTAGTCTGTTTAACCGAAGTAGAATTTACGTTGTTTATAGTTTATTTTAATTTTGTTTTCTATTTTCAATCTTGTTTCGATCTTTAATGCTTTACTTTTAAATAGTCTTTTTGCAGTCGGGTTTTTTTATTTATATTATTTTAAACTGTTTAATGTTCTGGCACTCTTATGAACAAAAAGTTATTCATATGATAGCACGAGATCCTACACAAACAGGGCCTATTTTGAATTATTCCTTATTAATTTTAAACATACATGTATAAACTTAATTAGGAATATCAAATATATATATATATATATATATATATAAAGTTATTTATATAAATATTTTAATTTTTTTATTATTTTGATACCCTACTCGATAGGTTTGGTTATTTTTTTATTAATATATACACTATTCGCGCCAAAAATCTACCATTTTGTTTTTCTTTCAAACGGCTATTATTAATATTATTATATTAACGGCTAAACGGCACTTGGTTTTTTAAAACGAATATAAGGATATCTTAACTGTCGAAATCCATCCAGCCTTTTTTTTATAGGATAGGGTGACAAATGAGCACACAGTCCATAAGTGGTTGCTGTGACCCATAGACATATACATCTATCCTCGATTGCAAATCAAAATGCAGATGCGTTGTCACCCGTGAGGACTAAGATGGAATGCCTCTTTTCCAGTAAAAAGGGTCTCCGGTTCTCTAAACTCACCATGCGAAACACAGCAGTGTTAAGCTGCTATTTTACGCTGGTATTCTGTGAGAGCGTGGTTCTTCCCCGGTCAAGCCGACCCATTCCTGCTACAACTATACTATTAATATAGCTGCAACATGGCTCTACCACGTATAAAATGGAAGATACGAGGTAATAAAGAAATTTACAAATGAATTTACATACATTTACAAGATACGCGTGAAAAACATAACCCTTCCTTGTCCGTGGGGTAATAAAAGTAAGATAAAAGTTTAAATTAATGCTTCGATTTAGAAATGCAATAAATGTTAATTGAAAATTATTTTGAATAAAACTACTTTCACGGATTTTTTCGCGTTTAATTAACTTATTTATCTTATTTTTATTAATTCTCGACGATTCGGGTGCTTTACAGCACCCGAAACGTGGTCACGGGTCACGGGGTGGTCACGGGGGGGACTGAGGTGATTGACATTCCAATGTCAGAGTTAACCCGGAGTACCTTCAGCGTTTTTAATTATTAATTTTGGTCCGATCAACGCAAAATGAACTTACTATGTCTTGAAGTCTTGCAGTGGTATGCTTGGGTTTAGTTTTAATCTTATTAATTACAGGATCCCAAGCAGGTGGTAGTACCCAGCCTCTCTCTCTATCCAAATTAGGATGTTTTTTTTTAGTTTCAATAGCCTCACGTATCATCCTTGGCAGGAGTCGATGTTCTTTCGTGAGAATTTGTGATCTATCAAATCTAATGTAATGACGGGGGCCGTCTGGGATATGATCATAAACAGCAGACTTCCCGGAACGTTGAAGCTTCACGTCAGCTATGTGTTCTTTTAGGAGAGTTTCTAACACCTGCTTGGGATCCTGTAATAAATAAAATTAAAACTAAACCCAAGCATACCACTGCAAGACTTCAAGACACAGTAAGTTCTGCGTAGATCGGACCAAAATTAATAAACCTAGCAAGCTAACAACATAGCAAAGAGGCGAAGCAATCAGCTTTTTTTTGAGCAATCAGTTTCCAAATAGGAGGTTCAGATGCCTGGGTGATCAGTAATCGATTGCTGAAAACAGAATTTGAAAATTCGAAACCGTTCTCGAGATAATCGTGGGAAAGGCGGACAGACAGACGGACAGACAGACGGACAGACATCGTGAAATCAATAAGTGTCTTCGCAAGCTTCGCCACTTAATAATTAAAAAAGCTAAAGGTACTCCAGGTTAACTCTGACATCGGGACGTCAATCACCTCAGGCCCCCGTGACCACAGGTGCTGTAAAGCACCAGAAACGTCGGAAATTAATAAAAATAAGTTAATTAAACGCGAAAAAATCCGTAAACTTAGTTTAATTCAATATGTAGTGTTCGCGTAAATATAAGAATTCAATATGCAAATTATTTATTTATTTATTTAGAAAACCAACAGCTTTTACCAAAAAATATTTTACATCAAATTGGATTAACATAAGCCATATTACAAGTTTCCCTATATTATATATATATACACAATTAAAAAGAAAGAGCGACGCTTCCTTTTCGGTACAAGAATATTAAACAAAATAAAAATATTTATGTGTGTGTGTGTGTGTGTCCCAAGTAGCACACAAGTGATATAACAAAGTGCTACAGTAGCCGCTTCTATACCACTGTAAAGCTGGTGGCCCGTATAGTGCTACCGACTTCAGTGCTACAGCAGCGGTACAATAGCGGAATGGTGAGTTTGTTAAGCGATACAAAGGTGCGTGAAATGTGATTTTTGGAGCTAAAATATAAACAAGAAATTCTTGTGCCACCCTTATAGAATTTGCACATGATTGCAACGCGACTGTAACTCGTAACTAAATCTTTAACTAATTTGTAGGTATTTCTTTATATGATATACCTATATTATAAGAATTATTGACAGAACATAATTGACAAATATTATCTGATACTCGTATTGACCATAAATGTATAATGATTTAATTTCACTTGTTTACGTAGGACAATGGTGCGAGCATCAGTTTTCTGTCAAAATATGCATTGATTAAAGCAAATTTTTCATGCACTCGCGAAACCTGTAGAATTTGCAGTAATTTATCTTACTCCAGTGCATTAAAATTTAAAGGTTAATTTTCAGTTTAATTTCGATTGAGTTATTGGAACTTGTGGTTTATGAGTGCATAAAATGCAAAAGGGTTTATTTATAGTGAAAAGTATGCTCTCTAACATAAAAAAATTATTGTTTTATTGACATCCATAATTCATTAAATACATGTAATGGCAACTTTTTACAAAAGCCTTAGAAGTCTACAATATCCGTTATAACGGATTTAGATATATTATGGCGATAGTGATAATTTTTTATAGCTTTAAGATCTACAATCATCGAACTATGAAGTATTTTTACTTATTTTGAATTACAAGAATAATTTAAAAAACCCTTTTACTATCGAAAAAATTTAAGGTTCGTTTGTAATTTGAATTAATTTTCTGTCAAATACGCAAGATAACTAATAATTCGTGAAATTATTAAAGGTCTTGTACGTACTTTTCTCTAATAATGGTAATGGTTCTCTATAAAATACAGGATAAGTTAAAAAGTCGCCGTGTAGTGGCGGTCAAGATATTCCACTACCCCATATCTTCCCCTGGGTATCTTAAAGGTGACAAAGGGAAACAGGCAGGAGATGGGCAGCAGCATCTTCCTGATAATAGCCAAAATTACAATAAAAAAACTGCGGATGCCAACCCGCTCGCCAAGCGTGGCAACTATGGCAAATACCCCCCCTATGAAGAAAGTAACAAGGAGACGGCCCCCAGTCCCCGGCGGCCCCGCTATTCCTGGCTACGGTGGCGACCATGGTAACGGAGGGGCAGAGGGTGCTAAGAATCTCCGGTAGAGGTTCAGTTGCCACCTTAGACGACTCGACTTGGCAACGTACAACGCACGCACCCTGAGGACTGACGAGACAATCGTGAAGCTGGAAGAAGAGATAGACAAGAGGGCTATGCTCGGAGTTTCCCTGCGTGATATACTTAGGAATGAGGATATCCGCAGTAGAACTAGAGTTACCGACAGAGCCCAACGGATTAGTAAGCTAAAGTGGCAGTGGGCCGGGCATATAGCTCGAAGAACTGACAACCGATGGGGAAGAAAGGTTCTCGAGTGGCAGCCTCGTACCGGTAGGCGAAGTGTAGGGCGACCCCCCACGAGATGGAGTGACGACCTGGTAAGACATGCAGGAAGTCGATGGATGCAGGTGGCTCAGGACAATGCTTGTGGCATTCCTTGGGGGAGGCCTATATTCAGCAGTGGACTTATGAAAGGCTGTAATAATGATGATGATGATGAAGTTAAAAACTCTTATAGCCGTATAAAACATCTTAAGTATACACAATGCATACAGTGGCTATATTTTCGCGTTATATTTCACAAATATACCGCTTTTGGTGCTTCTGTTGAGTTATAATTCTCCAACACGGTAAAAGTGGTTTTTAAGATTTTCATAAATCTATTGTGAAACTGTAGACTATATAGTCCTTTTTAGTATTACCTTGAGCGTTATATACAATATTTATAACTCAATTAGAGCGCTTTTGTCTTCGTTATTCCTCTTTTAGGTTTCATAGTGTTAATAATAAGTAGTATTAAGTAAATATTTGTAAGTATGTATTTATAGAAAAGATGCATAGATTGCATGCTTGATTACGTTGATTAATAGAAAAAAAAATATAGAAAAAAATACGTGAACTTATTTAATAAAAAACGGCATTTACATAGTTATATACCTAATATATAAACAAAACAATGTTGGACTGGTGTGCGCTGTAACTTCTTACACATTTTAATATTTTTTTTAATTCTTCCACTTTTAGAAATATGCGTAGTTTAATTTATACATTTTTTAATATATTATTTTGTTCTAATCCAACTTATTCAAAATTATTATAAATCAGAATAAACACATCCATCTTTAAACATTTATAACGATTTTACTTGCCTTGCCTTGAAATTTCTCAAAATATTTCACCTCACTTAAAAGTGGCGCCATCTTGGCAATTTTATTTTTATAGAAAAGTAAATAAAGCCACCGAAAAAAATGTTCCGAACTTATACGTCTCAGCGGCAGCATACATACATTCTATCTCGCTCTTCGTATTCTTATCGCACCAGTTCTGGAACGTCTATTTTCGTCTATTACTTTAAGATCGTAGAAGCGAAATCATTGCGTTAGATGTATTTGTTAGCAAAGGACCGTAGTGGCTAATTTATCACTTTCCGACGCTTCAGTTTTAGCGTACTAGTAACATATCTAAATTTTTTTAAATATAAATATCATTGCACCTTGATGGTGGGAAAAAAAATTTTGGAAGCCGTCATATATAGTTACAAGATATTCCAAATTTAATTTGTTTAGAAACCGCAAACACCAATGACAATCTACAGTCCACGCTCCTAACACAAACAAAAGCGATTTCACCGGCGTGCTTTTTTAGTCATAGATATCGAGATTTGTACTAGTCGATGCAGTTTTTTGGAACGAAGTTCTTTATCGAAGGTACGGATGGGGGCTAGGCGACAAAAAGTGCAAGATTTTTTCGGTAACGACCCCTTCTGACCTAGTGTAGACGGCCTTGGCGGCTACGAGGAAGCGAGATGGAATAATATCCATCTGCCACGCACTTTTTCTTATCTTGCCACGAAAGAAATATTATTTTGTTTTAAATGACGCTTCATTTTAATAGCCGCTAATAATTCATTTATTTGTATTTGTTAATCAATAATATAATACTTTTATCGAAAATAATATATCAATAATGGAACTTCGTTCCGACCGAATGTTCCACGACACTCACGCATTTTTTTTTTGTTGGTTATTTCAAGAAATTTCCGTATTTTGCTTATTTTCTGCAAAATTGGTTTTCTTCCTCAATATAAGAGATATTATAGTATTTTAAACATAAATGTTCTGTGTCATCAACACTGCAAAATTTTGAAGAACTAGTTTAACTCTCATGTAGATAAATAATTGAATGTTTACGATTCTTACTTCTTTAGTAATAATAAACAGCTTTGTTCGATTCGTAAATTGAATTTCTTTTAAAAATTATAATAATAACGTGTAATATTAGCACAAGAAGGCACTTCGGTAATTGCGAGCTCACTCAAAGGACTTAACTTAATCCTTTTTTTCATATATTTTATATAATTGAAGATAAATTTATTTTAATCATCAAGCACTAAAAAAAAACTAGATACACAATCCCAACCAAAAGTTCTCTAAAACTGTCACCAATTGTTTTGGTGAATCACTTAGGCATGTCATCTCCGGTTGTTCGGCGCTTTCTTACTCTGAGTACTTGTATAGGCACAGCCTAGTAGCCAGGATTTTACGCCAGGAGCTCGCTTTGAAATACGGTTTCGTGGATCGGAAACTGCCTTATTATAAGTACATGCTGGAAGCCGTGCTCAAAAATGACCACGCCAGGGTCTACTGGACCGGGCAATCATCAGAGACAGGACCATTCTTGCGAATAAGCCTGATATTGTGCTGATGGACCGGGCACAGTCAAGGATATTTTTGGTCGACATTACCGTTCCGTATGACGAGAACCTCGTGAAAGCCGGAACAGATACGCGAACTAAATATCTGGACCTGGCTCACGAGGTGACCGACATGTGGGGCGGACTTCCGGCCGAAATTATACCTGTAGTCGTTTCTGCATCTCAAATGCAGAAGGCGGTGCTCCTCGATACCACCCGCATCGTCCACTGGTTTCTTTCCCTTTCCTAAATGGAAAGTTGGTTGGTCCGTTTGGTTTCCCCTACCGAGGGCTTCCATCTGGTTGGGTTTTTATTTATTTATGTACATTTTATGTATCTATTTTATTTTGTTGATATTTATGTATTTTTATCATTTTCATTTACAATTATATATTTATACAGCCCAACCAGATGAGAAAACTATATAGATACCCCATAATAAATAATAATAAATATTTATATTGCAAACCTTTTAGCGATAAGAATAATGCTTGTTCTTGTGAATGTGTTCTTTGGTTTGTTTTGACATTGTTAATCATTTCTAAACTAGAGTTTTAATATAACTCTGCATTGGGTTTCACTGGTGAATACTCAGTTCTCGTTTGAAACGATTTGAGGTTAAGTTTGTTGTGTGTGTTTCATCATGTTGATATAGACGAAGGAGAATCAAAATGATATAGATTGGATAATCAATTAGATAAAACTATCATTATATTTTTTTTATATGATAAGGGTGACAAACGAGCACACAGTCCACCTGATGGTAAGTGGTTGCTGCGGCCCATAGACATCTACATCTATCCTCTATTACAAATCAAAATGTAGATGCGTTGTCACCCGTGAGGACTAAGATGGAATGCCTCGTTTCCAGTAAAAAGGGCCTCCGGCCACCTGCACTCACCAAGCGAAACGCAGAGGTAAATCTCTACTTCACGCTGGTATTCTGTGAGGTCGTGGAACCACCCCGGTTCGAGCCGGCCCATCCGTGCGACAGCAAAAGCTGCCGCGTGGCTCTACCACTGTTGAATAATTAAAAGTTAATAAAGTAAGTTAAATATTCGTTATAAGTGTAATAAACGAGACATGTGACAGTTCCTCAAACACCGAAATAGAAGTGAGTGCATGACACAGGCGCACGCGTATAGTTAAAGTTAAAAAGCGTATAGTAAAAGTAAAAAAAGTAAGTTAAAGGCTTACACTCTTGTTTACGTATCTATGTCATACGACATATAGCATATTACCAATCTTTTTTCTTCGTCATTGTAGTCATTGATACTGTTACTCCAACGATAAATATCTGTGCATCATGTTCATAAGAGTGCAACGATGGTGTGCAATGCTATGTAAAAAGCAGTATGACTTTGGTTGTGCTGGTATAACCGCACGAGGCTTTCGGAACTTAGGTGCAGATCAAAGAGCTCAATGGAAATGCCTTCAGTGCAAAATAGTTTCCTTCAGCCCCTCCGGTCCAAGTTCCAAGTTACTCCTGGTCGCGATTCTGGTGGGGAGTCAGTGACTTTGGAAGTTATTCTTAAGGATATTCGCGAGGTGAAGAAGCTGGTTACTACAGTTCCAAGTCTTATCGATGACGTCATCTATTAAAGTTGAATTAATTCATCTGAAGGAGTCTTGTACAACTGTAAATAACTTAAATATTTTCAAGACCATGTCTTCATTTTAGAATGTCGTGTATCTCAGATAGAAAAGGGTAAAAATTCTCTCGCTATGGTCAACAAGAAGATAGCTTATTTTAAAAGTGTTGCTGAGACAAAGGTACAATGATCACGGCTTAGTAATGTTGAGGTAAAGGGCAACCCCCGAAAGCCCAATGAAAACCTATTTGATATCGCGGAGTCTATGGTTGGGTATGAATGAAAATTTCAAATCAACCACATATACCGAGTACCAATGTTTATACCAAAGAGAAGACCGTCATTATCAATTTTATAAATTGTTATGTCAAAGAAGAATTAGTAGCAGAAACGCGCGCCTGCAAAACTGAGGCGATGAATGTTGGATTTGGAGGCAATCGACAGCGGGTTTTTGTAAATTATAATTTACTTCAGAGCACAAACAACTTCTAACCTAAACAAGGACCTTAGCAAAAGACCAAGGTTATTCTTACATTTGCGTCAAATATGGAAAACGTCATATACATAAGACGTATACTTCGCCAGTTTTAATTATTGCTAAAGAAGCGGATTTAAACAAAATAGATTAATTTATTTTTATTATTGTTTTTCTTTATTATTTCTCTTAATTTTATTAACTATTCTTACCTAACTTTTACTTTCATAGTATTATGAACATATTCTAAAAAGTCACAAAATACGTAATATCCTGCCATACCTGCTTCGCTGACGCATTGCATTGCTATTCATTAAAATTGCCTATCGATTAGCAATCGCTCGCTTCTGTTGGCGGTCGCTTGAGTATGTAAAATATTTTGTTCTGATTAGGTGATAATATTCTATTCTTTCTACCCGTTCGTAAATACTATAAGCTAACTTATTATAGTCTTAGTGAATTTTGAAATAATGGTGCATTGTTTATTACTTTAACTAACGGGTTTTTTTAAATATGACGGGAGATAGAATTTTCTTTTTTATAGTAAAAATATTTTGGTTATAGATAGGCTTAAAAACGGCTGTAAGTACTACATAATAATAGTGTAGGTGCAGGGTATGGCAGTAACAACTTAAGAATATATTATCAAAGCGCACTAAAATGAGCATATTTTATCGTAATATTCTTATATGTGATAATGAAATAATATTAATAATGGAGACTTGGCTACTGGACAAAATAAGTGATATGGAATTATTTGATAACAGATACGTTGTATGGCAGCGTGATATGAATTACACAGTTACTGGTCTGAAAAACGGTGGTGGCGTTTTGATTGCGACGCGTAAGAATCTAGAAATTATTCCGCAGGCATCCTTTCATTCAAATGCTGAGTACCTATAGTTAACGTTGTCTATTCACCAAAACTCCCGTAAAAAACACACAAACGTGTCTTTGTGTCTTATATTTGTTTAAGGAAAATCGAGGTCTCAGTTTTGCTGCTCATCTTCAAAATTATTTGCACACGGTTAGCATCATCGTCATGAGTCACTCGGATGATATGTTTTTATAACTCGGTGACTTTAATCTTAGTGATATTACTTGCGTGCCTGATTTTTAGGTACAAATATTCGATCGAGAAATTAAACTTTATTAATAGACAAATTAAGTTTTGAGACAACTTAATGGTATAAAAATGACTATGGCAAAGTCCTCGACCTTGTTGCATGCCTTAAGCGCAAAGCGCGTAGGTATGTTCTACTAGCGCCTAAACATCAAGATTCCAACATTCTGTCGCATAAAATCGTATCTAGCAATAATATTGAACATATAAATGATATAAAAAGCACATTATCAGAAAGATAAATGATTGTTCAACTTTTACTGAATAGACTGCCTCGGCCTCACTGACTCACTTCGGCGTCAACCGTCGTCGTGAGTGGACATTGTATCGGTTGTTTGCAGCGGTTCAAAAATATCGTTCTACAAATACAAAATATTCAAAAAAACAAATTTCATACATACTTGATTATTATAATAATCAGAGATTTTTATTATAATATTCTAAAAGCACATAATATTATATAAATAGTACTACGTACTAAAAGTAAGTAATATATTTAAGTATATTTATACTTATATACGTCTTGGACTTTATGGTGTGACCTGAATGATACTATGATGATCATATGAGCATTATGAGTCATGCACTTTTGGATTTTCCAAACTATTTTTAAATTGACATAAAATTATTGCAAAATAGGAAGTATAATAATAAGGTTATTAGTGAAAACTTGTGTGTATTTAAACTTCTTTAAAATTTACGTATAATCACAATTGGATTTACCAATAGTTTTAGTTTTTTTTTAGCGACGCTGTAGCCATTCTTGATATAAGTAAAGATTCCCTTATTCCTGTTGATCCTTACCATAGTGCATTTTTAATATCTTTTGATTACTTCGATTGGGAAATCAAAAAGCAAAGTTTTTATATAATAAAGGTGACTACGTCAATAAATGGTGATACTGTTAATGTTGAATGGGATGAAGTTATGTCCCCGATATTGCTAGATGTATCTATTCAATATTTAAATAGTCACTTAGAGATAAATATATCCCTTCAAAATTAAATGGGATGAAGTTATGTCCCCGATATTAAATATTTGTCACTTAGAGATAAATATTTCCCTTCAAAATTAATTGTTGCTGACACTTATACTAAATGGTATACAGCGCCACTTAAAAAAGCTATTAAAGTGTTATGTAAATTTTGGATCTGTGGCAGTAGGCATGACGAATGAAGAAACTCATAACCATTGCGTGAGCGTGTATGGACATTAGAAAAGTTAGAATACCAATCTTACATAACCTCTGTGGAAAATTCGATAAATACAAATCCTAAACACTGCTGCTCGTATGTTAAACAAAAATCAAAATAACATTCAATACCTAGTTGTCTCAAATTTGAAGGTTCTGTAATGAACTCTAGTGAACTTATATGTAATGCTTTTTCAAACTACTTTAATTCCACTTTTTGGATTCGGGTGAAAGTAATACTCAGCTGTCCAAAAATTATTATAATTATTATCCAGCGTCGTCTCAGTTGAGTGTTGATATCACTTTAATCGATATAAATGAAAATACGGTCACGAAACTGCTTGATTTAACGAAATCTGCTGGTCCTGAGAACCTTCTTAATCATTCTCTTATTAACTGTGGGCATATAATTTATGTACCTCTAATTATTTTGTCTTAAAAAACTCATGGTACAGGTATTGTTCCTTCTATCTGTCTGTAAAAAGAGTTCCAAGACCAAAGTTACTAATTATCGACCAATTTCCAAGTTTTGCATAATATCAAAAGTATCAAAAAGTTAATCTGACTCAACATGAATTTTAAGAGGACGGTCTACTGTTTAAAATCTTGCGCGTTTTAATGCATTCTAAAATATGGAAAAACGCCACTAGGTAAATGTCATTTATACCGATAATAGTAAGACCTTGACAGAATATAACATAATTTGCTATTACTGAAACTGTCCAATATCGGTATAAACGGCGATCTGCTTAGGTGGTCCACGTCACGATCGGTAACTGTTCCAAGCGGGTTAACACAGGGCTCACGGCTGGGAGCGTTATTATTTGTTATTATTATCAATGACATTAGGTATTAAGTGGTAGAGCCAGGCGGCAGCTTTTGCTGTCGCATGGATGGGCGGGCTCGAACCGGGGTGGTACCACGACCTCACAGAATACCAGCGTGAAGTAAAGGTTTAGCTCTGCGTTTCGCTTGGTGAGTGCAGGTGGCCGAAAGCCCTTTTTACTGGAAATGAGGCATTCCATCCTAGTCCTCACGGGTGAAAACGCATCTGCATTTTGATCTGTAACAGAGGATAGATGTAGATGTCTATGGACCGCAGCAACCACTTACCATCAGGTGGACTGTGTGCTCGTTTTTAACCCTTATCCTATAAAAAAAATATTACCTAAAGAAAGCTTGCGTATTATGTTTTGCCGTCGATATGAAGCCTTTTTAAAAATGAAATTGATTAATGAGGCTTTACATGAAGATCTGTCCAACCTAGAGCGTTATTGCGGCCCAAACTACTTAGATTTGAACTCTAAATGTAGCTATATATCGTAAAGTCGCAAATATAAACCCGTTGTCTACCTCGTTGTCTTGTTGTGTTGTTTTCTTCGAAAACTCTTGGATTATGAAGCCTAGCTCTAAGGACTTCACTAAACCTGAAACTCCTAAGATCCGGTGTTGTTCTCTTGTTAGAAGTTATTTAAAGTACGCATCACAAATCTGGAATCCCAGGTATGTAACGCATAATATAACCTGACTTGAAAATAATAAAAGAAAGTACATCCGTTACCTTTGTTATAAAATCAAAGATTATCGCTTTACTTCTGATAATTATATTAGTTATTGTAAAAAACATCACCTTCTTCCTCTTGCTAAGTGACGTAAGAGTGCTGATCACACTTTTCTGTTAAAGATAGCTTGTAGTAATTTTAGCTAATTGAGCTTTTGTCACAATTACATCTTAACTGTCCTGCCAAACCTCTAAGACACAACACACTTTTAAGTTTCCGTTTGTATCTACAAATTATAGGCAAAATATATTCATTTGGCGAGTGAGCAATAATTTTAACAAGTTAGCCAAAAAGTTTGATTTCGATTTGTTTAACACTAGCACTGAGTCAGCCAAGCACACAGTTAACAATGCATTTTTTGATAACTTTAAGTGAGATATTTATGCGTTTGTTTTTTTATGTTATTTTTCTATAATGTATAATGTAGTATAACATGCTATATCAGTCAAGCCCTCATTTGGCATAAGTATGTTAGTATAAGATACTCTTGAGTGTTGAATAGCGATTATCACTATTATAAATTTACCTTTGTATCTACTAGTGAGGACCTTTAATTGACTTAGTGTAGTTATTAGTATTATCTAATCAAATTACAATAGCTATTGGTCTTCCAAATAAAATAAATAAATATAATTTATTGTTTCCTAAATACTGAGCAGACACACGTTTTAGTAACCGGACTCGACGATTTGTCAATAACCTAATCTAAATCAGAATAAGCCGGATTTGAAAACCGTCGCTCTATATTTTACAGCGGTTTGATGTTTGTCAAGTAATTCGTCCGGTTTAAGGCGACATTTGAAATCGTAAAAATTCATCGCACGGGTAAATGTTCCCGACATAGATTGATTTTGCAATGAAACACTATAAAAATGTGTAAAGAAATGTGAAACTGGAATGTCCATATTTTTACTTGTAAATAATCGTTTTTTCCAAAATAACTTATATCTAGCTAGTGCCTCATACAGGGTAGAGGCTTATTGTTTAATCGAGATCTATAAAATAAATACCGGAAAGGCGGGAGATTTTGATGAAGTGCAGTCAATATCCTTTGTTGACAATGTTCTCACAAAATCCATACATTTCCTTCCATCTGCTTTGTTGACAACATCACTCTCTGGAATGATTATAGGCGCGCAGGAAGGGTTTTTTTCAGAATCAGATGTCAGTTGGCCTTTGCTATCACAGCATATCACAGGATTAGTATCTAAAATATATTTTAGTTAATGTTACTTCATTATACTATTTACGTTGTCGAATTAAATTATTTTAATACAATTATATATATATATATATATATATATATATATATATATATATATATATATATATATATATATATATATATTACTTGGCAATAAATAATTATTTTTTCAGTCTTTATTTTCAAAAAAGGGGTTTTGTCATACAGTGACTATGTCACCCCCGTAAAGTATATTACACAAATAATAACAGGAAATTAACGAATGAACACATAATAACATCGACAGTAACACAACTACATACAATCAAGCTAAATTTAACGACAAAAATATATATTATATTGCATGTTCAGTCCGGTGATATGATTACCCTCATAGGTGGAGAATATTACATCTTTCTAATCTCATACTATACTACATATAAATAAAGTTTGATTAGCATTTTTGCCTCTTGACGAAGTGGGGTGGATAGAATAGAATTGCAAATGCCTACATTGTGGTTATGCAAACGTGACATATCTTGCCTATGAACCTCGTTCCGAACACACTCCGTCAAAACATGGTGCACATCTTCTACAATATCACACTCTGAGTAGTTAGGGGAATCTGATATCCTCATCAGAAATCGGAACTTATTTGACAGGATGTGTCCTGAACGAAGTCTTAAAAGCGCTACAACATTCTTCCTGCTTATTTCATCTTTTTCAAACCATGGGTAACAAGTAGGTTGACACTGAATTGTCTTGTACCACATTTCCTTACTAAGTGAGCGTTCATCAAAATACTCTTGCCATAACTGCCTACAATCTACTTTAACCTCACGTAATAATTCGCTGTGTACTGGTAATATATTGTATGTAATACCGTCGCTTAAAGCTTGGGGTAATATATTGTATGTAATACCGTCGCTTAAAGCTTGGTTCGCAGTTCTATCAGCCTCCTCGTTACCCGTGATGCCTGTATGAGCAGGTATCCATAGTATGATTACCACATTATTTAATGAATTAAGCTTACAAATGGAATCTAGGATACTGTAGGCTATCGGAAATCCTCGAATACTCGAGGGTAGCCGAGCCAAATGTAAAAGGGCACTTTTAGCACTTTTATTAAATTGATTGTAATTCAAAGTTGTAACATAAGATAAAGCCTCGGAAATCGCGATTAGCTCACAGAGCATTATAGGGAAACTACTTTTTGAGCAAGTGCGACATTGGTCACTTATCTCTATGTAAATAATAAATTTTACGAAGTATTCTAATGTAGGATGTTGTCTCATTTAACGACTACGATGAAACGCTTTGTCCGTTTTACATTTCCAGCTATAAAACAACTTGGGCTTGCTTTCAGTGCGAGTAATATTTTTTACTGGTCTAGGCAACCCATTTACGTGCCGTAACTAACATCTAACAGTGGTAGAGCCACGCGGCAGCTTTTGCCGTCGCACGGATGGGCCGGCTCAAACCGGGGTGGTACCACGACCTCACAGAAAATCAGCGTGAAGTAGAGGTTTACTTCTGCGTTTCGCTTGGTGAGTGCAGGTGGCCGGAGGCCCTTTTTACTGGAAATGGGGCATTCCATCTTAGTCCTCACGGGTGACAACGCATCTACATTTTGATTTGTAATAGAGGATAGATGTAGATGTCTATGGATTGCAACAACCACTTACCATCAGGTGGACTGTGTGCTCGTTTGTCACCCTTACCCTATAAAAAAACTAATAATTAACTTCGCATTGCTTAACAATGCTAATTAAGCAGATAATAGTGTTTAGTTTCTAAAATAGTACCTATTGTTATTCGGTAAGAATATACCAGTAGATTTAGACGAATGATGATGAACAAAATAAATGAAACAAAAAGTTACTTATAAGTGTAGTTCTACCAGCAAAAGACATGTCGTGGGCAATTATTTGACCCCATTGCATTGTATTGAGGTTCCATTTTAAATCAATAATATTTTTGGATGGAAAAACAAGTAGACTTATCGCACGGGGATTTGGTAATTGTTCATTCTCTGACGTTTCAGGAAATTGACTTACACCTGAAATTTAGAAAATTTATAATTATTACCAGAAAATGTACCATTTATTTTATTTCTTTTTGTTTTGAAATAGTTCAAGGTTTTCGGATAAAATGTAGCTAAGATCAGTTCTGGAATCGCTCTCTATCTCTTTGTGAAGTTTCATCTCAATCGGTTCAGCCAGTCTGAATACATAGCCCGGGCAAACAGATCATCATCATTACAGCCTTTCACAAGTCCACTGCTGAACATAGGCCTCCCCCAAGGAATGCCACAAAGCACGGTCCTGAGCCACCTGCATCCATCGACTTCCTGCATGTCTTACCAGGTCTTCATTCCATCTCGTGGGGGATCGCCCTTCACTTCGCCTACCAGTACGAGGCTGCCACTCGAGAATCTTTCTTCTCCATCGGTTGTCGGTTCTTCGAGCTATATGGCCGGCCCACTGCCACTTCAGCTTACTAATCCGTTGGGCTATGTCGGTTAATCTGGTTCTACTGCGCTTATCCTCATTTCTAAGTTTATCACGCAGAGAAACCCCGAGCATAGCCCTCTCCATAGCTCGCTGAGCGACCTTGAGCTTCTTCATACGGCCAGCAGTGAAGGATCACGTGTCAGATCCATAAGTCATCACTGACAACACGCACTGGTTGTACAATTTCGTTTTAAGGTATTGAGGTATGTCTAACTAGAAGATGTGTCGTAGTTTCCCGAACGCTGCCTAGCCGAGTTGAATCCGTCGATTCAATCGGTCGATCCGTCGTCGACCTCTCGGTCGAAGTTGGACTTACCTAGTTGGACTATTTGTCCCAGGTAAACATACTTGTCAACAACTTCGAGCTTAGTGCTCCCAACAACTACCGGCAAAGGTGTGACATGGACGTTAAACATGATTTTTGTTTTGTCCATGTTCATCTTAAGACCTATCCGTTAGGAGACACTATTGAGGTCATTGAGCATAGTGCTTAGGTCCTCCAGCGATTCTGCCATAAGAACTATATCATCGGCAAATCGAAGGTGAGTGATGTACTCGCCATTGATGTTAATACCGCATCCTTTCCAGTCCAGTAGCTCGAAAACGTCTCCTAATGCAGCGGTGAAGAGTTTCGGGGATATAACGTCACCCTGTCTTACACCTCTCTGCAGTTGGATAGGTTTCGTACTGTGATACTGCACTCGGATAGCCATCGTAGCTCTAATGTACAAACACTTCAGCACTTCGATATACCGACAGTCAACTTGGCACCACTGAAGGGACTGCAGCAACGCCCAAATTTCGACGGAATCAAAGGCTTTCTCATAGTCCACATACGCAAGGCAAAGTGGCAGATTGCACTCGTCTGTCTTCTCTCTCGTCTCTCGTCACAATTTGCCGATGGGTGTGTATGTGGTCCATGGTACTAAAGCCTTTTCGGAAACCGGCTTGTTCGGGAGGCTGGAAGTCGTCAAGTCTGCGTGCGAGACGATTCGTAATGACTCTCGAAAACAGCACGTAGACGCGGTTTAGAAGGGAAATCGGTCGCCTTTTTTCAATAACAAGACCACCGCACTTCTGCTCCACATCTCCGGAGTAGTGCCACCATGGAGGACGAAATTAAAGAGTTTCTGAAGGACTTCGAGTACCGGCTTTCCACCCGCTTTCAAAAGCTCTGCTGTAATTCCATCCTCGCCCGGGGACTTTCCATTTTTAAGGTGCTGGAGAGACATTCTAATCTCGCTCAGACTGACGTCCGGGATATCTTCGGAATAGTGTCGGATAAGACTCGCTCTTGGATCGTTATTCACACTTGCGTGTGGCTCCAACGATGATGTGTACAGCTTTTCATAGAACTTCTCAATCTCACTCAAAATCTCAGGTGTCCCGGAAACGATGCTGCCACACTCGGTCTTCAGCTTTGACAGTTGTCTTTTTCTGGCAGACAGATCTCTGGCAAAGACTTTGGAGCCTTGGTTCTGCTCGATCGCTTCTTCAATACAAGCTGTATTGAAGTTGCGTAAGTCCCGCCGCATACATTTGGAGATCTGTCTGTTCAGTTGCCTGTATGCCCCGTCTAACACCCATGAGATTAAGAGTATGACCGGAGATTTTTTGTGTTCTTCTGCGGCGGGCCTTGAAAAACTTAGCTCCGACTGCATGGACAGTTTCCACGAGCTTGTCATTCATATCGTCCACTTCATTGCAGTCTTCTAGGCACTGAAAACGGTTTTGTAACTCGAGCTGAAAGGTTTCGGGACTTTGTAACAGACCACGAGGGGGACGGAGCGTTGACTTCATTAGACGAGACCTCTCCAACTTAAAGTTTAGGTTCAGTGTGCCTCTAAACATTCGGTGATCACTACCAGTTTTCACCCTCGCGATCACGTAGACATCACTGAACAGTTGTCGTTTGATCGTCATAACGAAGTCAATCTCATTTTTTGTCGAACCGTCACGGCTCGACCAGGTCCATTTTCTGTGGGACCGCTTCTGGAAAAAAGAGTTCATCATAAAGAGTCCCTCTTTCTCCATGAAGTTGGCCAACTGCTGGCCCCTTGGGTTCCGTGGCCCTATTCCAAATTTCCCTATTATATATATATCTTTATATATAAAAAGTACGTGTCACGTTGTTTGTCCGCGATGGACTCCTAAACTACTGAACTGATTTCAATGAAATTTTGCACACTGTGTGCATTTTGGTCCAACTTGAGAGACAGGATAGTTTTTATCCCGCCAAACGACCCTCAAATTTTTTATTGCGAATTTAAGGATTTTTATAGGAAGGGCCGTTAGAAAGGGCAGAACAACGTCTGCCTGGTGAGCTAGTATATATATATATATATATATATATATATATATATATATGTGTGTGTGTGTGTGTGTGTGTGTGTGTGTGTGTGTGTATCAATTCAGTAGACATTTTGCATAATTGTAAGAAAAAATTGTCGAATAAATTAAAAAATAAAATAATTTTTTTAACTTACCATCTGCATAGCTATTATTTACTAATTCCACAAAGGGTTCTTCCGCTGCGCCCCAAGATGGATTTTCTAAATTATTACATGTACCGTCAAAAGACCTATATGGGTCTTTCTTACAAGTAGTAGGAGTAGATCTACATGACAATTTTTTTGTTCTTGAATCAGCTTTGATATATAGTTCATCTGGCGGTTTGGTGGCGATTGTAGGACTGCAACACAACTTTATGTTTCACTTACTGATGATTTACTAAATTAAAAAATAAACTTAAAGTAAATTACCTTTTCGTGAATTTCTTACATTTAAAATCATCCATAGATGACTCTAAGTATATTTCGTCTCCTAAATCGTCATGTAAAATAGATGACGTGCCCGAATGTACATCATGGGCTAATGTACTTAAACAGATTAAAAGAGTCCACCAGAACATTGCACCTGTAAAGTAAAATTATAATCAAGAATAAATTAAAAAATATATGCAGATATAAAGAAAAATAAGAATATAAAGATATAATGAATAATTTAAGAAAAATTTCATTTAAAATACTTAATTTTTTTAATTATATTTATAACAATGTATTGAGAAAATGAAAACACTAGAAATGTTATTTTATTACCCTTTAAATTGAAAAACGCACAAGAAAACAAGTAATTCCTAACGTGTCATGTACTGGGCGTGTTAGTTTAATTTAATCGCGAAACTTTCTATGTAACTTTTATATCATGAACTCGTATTACAAAGAAGTGCTGATAAGTAGGCAAGTGTAGGTCGACGTTTGAAAATGTAGTTCCGTATACTGTATATGTATACATGTAGAAGTCTGACAGATAATATTTTTAAGATGTAATGTAACAGTTTTTTATACATTATTACATCCTTAAAAAATTGACGGTAGTCTTATTTCTAAATGTATAACAACTTACCGGTGATCACAACATGCCATTAATTTACGATTTAGTCTTATTTACTTAACCTAAAGAATCCTTTATTTTTAAAGGATACGATATTGTGTGCGTGTGTTCGTGTGTATGTATTTTACATTAGTAATAAACAATTAAGTACGATCCGTACTTTGGCAATGTTTGAAGTACTTACATAAATTCTTATAAACTGACATGCATAATCAAATTTAACATCAATAATATCGCTACATTCATTAAAAATTTACAAATCCTTGCGACTGGCGAATACACACTGAGAACAGTTTTAAGACGTGGTGGGTAAAGAAGTGTAATTGGTTTGCAAGGAGTTCTGATTGGGTGTGTAATTTAAAGTGGGCGACAAGCTGTGGACAATCAGCCACATTTCTTAGCACCTTATATTAAAACATAATATCTATCAATTATCGACGTGCCAATAAAGATAGCATATTAAAATATTGAAGATTATCTACATAGGATGATATTTTCAGTGATTTACCAACAGAAAATGCAAGATGCACATAAAACGTTTTTGAACTGTCACAAATCGCAACGAATGTGAATTACATTTTATCGCAGTCCCAAGCCTTGCCTCCGCGAGGCGGGTATACGTAGGCATTTCCCCATGTAAAAAGAAGGTTAGTTTAGGTTAGGTAATTTTTCATAGGGTACTTTGTCTAGTGGCTAATGGCGGTGTAAAAATATCTTCTAACTCACATCGTTCTGAGGGTACGACGTGTGAAGACGACAGAGGGAAGAAAACCAGGAAATGAGCAACAGTGTCTTCCCAATAACAACTAAGAATAAAAAACTGCGGTTACCAACTCACCCGCCGAGCGTGGCAAATACCCTCCCTGTGAGGCAATCTACGTGGAAGGCCTATGTTAGTGGACTTATGATTGGCTGTAACGGACCAAAGTATATCAATAAATGATTGTTATTGTTTTGACTTGAGAGATTATAAAATTTTTATGAAGTAAAACTCGCTTTCTGTAATGTAATAATTTTTATATTATAAATGGACCCCAGGGTGAACTCTTTCATTCAAGGATGGATCTACAGTAACTTAGTTGACCAGGTATGACCAAAAGGTTTGACAAAAATAATATTAACTTTGATACAAAAACAAAGCGACCACTGTCTAAAATACCGCGAGGAAGAAAACCGGCATTGATCAATTTATCTACGCTTTGCAACAGTTCTTTAAATATGGAAAAACAGTAGATGACAATTCATGGTTATTGTTAAAGCGGTCTACGTACGTACGTACGGCTGCTGCACAAATGGGTCAGCTCGACTTGGGAAGGATCACGCTCGCACAAAATATCAGCGTGAAATAAAAGCGTCATTCTGCTGTGCTTCTTAAAACTACCAGCAAAAACCCAGAGACCTCATCTGCTTAGGGGTGACAACACATCTGAATTCTGATTTTTGATTGAGGAAACCCTAATGGTATAGTGCAACCGCGATTACATTTTAAAAAGTTCGTATACACTATTCGACTACTGTCGTGAGCTTTATTGAATTGCTTTCGAAGTAAAAGTCAATTTAAGTAATTTATTTATATTTATTTAGTTATAAATAAGTGGCGTACTTCAATGGTCCGTGACTATATTTTTAAGCTTTTATAGATGTAGGGTGGTTGTAAAGGAGATCAAAAGAATCAAGGACATCATATACAAATTCAG
This sequence comes from Parnassius glacialis, assembly GCA_033319125.1. Taxonomy (NCBI): domain Eukaryota; kingdom Metazoa; phylum Arthropoda; class Insecta; order Lepidoptera; family Papilionidae; genus Parnassius; species Parnassius glacialis. The sequence goes on from JAVANC010000019.1 coordinate 23,559,986, forward strand.
AATGCCATTAGCAAACAGTTAGATAACATTTTGCATGACAGTCAACATGGGTTTCAGAAAAATCGCTCAACGAATACTAACCTGATAGCACACGTGGACTATGTCTGTGCGCAGTGGGATTCTAGGAGACAGGTAAACGCCGCCTATTTCGATTTCAGGAAGGCTTTGACCTGGTGAGTACATACTGTTACAGAAGCTAGCTAAGTCGGGTTTTACTCCGAAGATTCTTCAACTTTTTTGCTAGCTATTTGGGTAATCGTCCGTCAATTCGTTAGATTAGGTGGTTTCAAATCCGTTAATTATTTCACTAGATTTGGTGTGAGTCAGGGTAATACTATTGGCCCTACGCTGTTTTTAGTTTTTATAAATGACTTGCCTACCAAAGTAAACTCTGCGAAGTGTCTGTTATTCGCAGATTATCTTAAATTAGGCTGAGGATTGGCAGTGCTACTGATTCACAGGCTCTTTAACAGGACATAGATGCGGTACCGGAATGAAGTATAGTGAACCATTTTCCTCTTAATGAGACTAAATATAAGGTTATCACTTTTGCATTAAAACAGAATCCTATAACTATTGATTATAAGTTATATGACGCGTCTTTGATAAGAGTATATAACATATATATATGACATATTATTTTCAGATCTGAGCTTTCTAGAGAAGTTCTGCGGTGATAGGATGAAGGCGGTGGGGCTGAAGTAGCGATGTACCAAGGTTCCAGCTGACACCTTGCACGTAGGCGGCTAGAAGAGAGTGGTCACTCCTGTAGTCGATTGAGGCGGGACTCTTAAGTGTGTCAGCACTACTGGTGAAAAAACAGTCCCATTTAGGATCGCACTGCTTTCCTCTGCATAGAGAAGGGGCTTAAAAAAGGTGGCCTAAACATAGTCTGTCTCATTTTTTATCTAAGTGCCTAACTGCGGGCACTTGGACATCGATAAATGCGGTCGAAAGATTTTTAAAAATAAGCAAAAGCTAAGAACCAAACAACAACTTTGCATAGCCACCTGGAACATACGAACCTTATTGGACAGTGATGGAAACTTATGTCCAGAGAGAAAAACTGCTCTCATAGCAAGAGAACTGGCACGATACAAAATTGATATTGCTGCAATTAGTGAAACCTACCTGAGTGACCGTGGAGAGCTTTGTAAACAACTTGGCGGATGCACTTACTACTGGAGCGGACGTCCAATCGGTGTAAGGACGGGTAACGGCGTAGGTTTTGCTATTCGCAATAGTCTGGCGAGAGATCTGAGTGATCTAACAAAGGATGTCAATGGTTGCCTGATGACTCTGGGTTTACCAATAGCTTACAAGAAATACATTCATCTCATCAGTGTCTATGCGCCCACTCTTTTCTCGCCGGGGGAAGATAAAAAAGCATTTTATTAACAACTTCGCCAAACTCTCGAAGGTGTTCCAAGTCACGATAAGATTATTTTGTTGGTGTACTTTAATGCTCGCGTGGGCAACGAACATGACCTCTGGAGTGGTGGTGTCATTGGCAAACATGGCATTGGAAAGTGTAACGACAACGGATTGCGACTTTTAACATTATGTGCGCAGTTCGATCTTAGTATCACGAATACGTTTTTCCGTCTTGCCAATAAGTAAAAGACCTCGTGGATGCACCCTAAATCTAAGCACTGGCATCTTTTAGACTACATCATCGTCCGCCGTAAAGAACGTGGAGCGGTGGGCTGGACTGATCATCATCTCATTAGATCGAAGATGAAACTACAGTTTAAAGTACCGCGGCGAGCACCTCACAAAATTCTACCTAAAACTGGCATTTTCAAGACTTATTACCTCCCCAGACTTGGGTAATAAGTTAGACACAAAATTTGCTGCTTGTGTCCCAGAAACTGACTTTTCCACAACAAATAACGAGTGGCGATCGTTTCCTATGCACCTTCATGTCTGTGCTGTTGATACTATTGGCAAACCACAGAGAAAAAAAAATAAGATTAAGTTGGTGCATCAGATCAGAATGCTTGATGAAAAGTACAGACATGAACTGAACTCCAAGTCAACGGATGCCAACAGAAAAAAGAAAGCTCAACACCAACTTAGATCTAAGATTCGCGAACTAAAGGATAAGTGGTGGAAGAAAAAGCTGCTGCATTACAGCACAACGCTGATACTCAGCAAACTGGCAAATTCTTCGAAGGCATACAAGTGATTTTCAGTCCGCGAGTCAGAAAATCGACCCCACTGTACTCAAGGGAGAAGCAACATCGAGTAACTGATAAAAATTACGTAATAAAACTTTAGGCATAACATTTTAATCATGTTTTGAATCCCAGTGCGCTCTATGCTAACCTGTCCTATATAAACTTGCTTGAAGAACAGCCGGTTTATCAACATTAAGATGATTCACCATCTTTCGATGAGTTTCGTAATGGCAGTGAAGCGTCTCAAAAACTTAAAAATACCCGGAATGAAACAACCTACAGCTGAAATATATAAATACAGCGAAAAACATGTTCTTAACAGGCTTTATCATCCTGCCTTGAGAGTGTGGGATAGTGAAGAGGTGCCTCAGGACTGGATGGATGCGATTATTTGTGTTATTTGTTGATTATTGTATGCTGTACAAAGGGAAGGAGGATGTCTCCAATTGCTAATCTTACCGAGGCATATCGCTTCTTTCCAGCGCCGGTAAAATTCTTGCAAACATAATCAACGCCCTTCTAAGTGTGGTAGCAGAATAACATCCACCAGAGAGTCAATGTGGTTCCCGTCCAAGCAGAAGCACTATTGACGTTATTGCTGTCGTAAGGCAACTCCAGGAGAAAAGCCTTGAACATCAACGGCCCCTCTACATGTGCGTTGTCGATTTGGAGGAAGCATTTGATAGAGTTCCACGTAAGGCAATTTGGATTGTTCTTAAAAAAATTGGATATCCAAAGAAGTTCGTCAACCTAATTGGCCAACTCCATGTTAGTATGAGAGCGCAGCTTCAGCACGAACTTTCTCAGGAAATTCAAATCACAAGTAGAGTAAAGAAAGGATGCGTCATGGCGCCAACACTCTTTGCCATATATTTTTCGGTTGTTATGAGAGACGCATTAAAGTGTTGTAGCAACCAAATCCACCTAAATTTCAGAACTGAAGAAGGTGTGTTTGACATCTTAAGATTTACAGCAAAATCTAAAGTACAAAGACTCTCCATATTAAAGATTATTTACGCTGATGACGTGTGCCTCTTGTCAGATAGTATGGTGCATCTCCAAGGCCACGTTGACGTATTATATCGATCGTTTCAACAATTCGGCCTAGTAATAAGCGCTTCTAAGACTCAAGTCCTAAAACAGCCACCCAGGGGATGCAAACATGATCCAACAACACAGAATCTTGATGGAAAACCACTAGATGAAGTCGCTCACTTTAAATATCTTGGTAGCAATGTCCGGCGTGACAACACCTTAGCCTCGGAGATACCATCTCGTATTGCTAATGCTGCTGCCAATTTCGGGCGACTCACCGATCGTGTCTGGAAGTCCCATGATCTAAGTCTGGAGACAAAGATTAGTGTCTATAAAGCACTTATCATTCCTGTTCTTTTGTATAGCGCAGAGACATGGTGCCTTTACAAATCAGTCATAAAGAAACTTGACTCTTTTCACCGAAGGTGTCTAAAAACTCTATTAAAGATCAAGTGGCAGGACCATTTTACCAACTCTAAGTTTCTGCGTCGCTCTGAAATGTATGATATGGAAATCCTTTTAATGCTACGTCAGCTTAGATGGTGTGGGCATGTCCTTCGCATGGCATGACCGACATTTACCAAAAGCTGTTTTCTACTCAGAGATGGCAGAAGGTAATCGAAAGCACGGTGGTCAGCATTTGCGCTATAAAGATGTGTTTAAAAGACACTTTAACGCTTGCACTATAGACCCCGCGTGTCGGGAAGAGCTTGCAGCAGATAGGTCATCCTGGTGGTCGACCATCTTCAAAAGTGTATAATCGTTCGAAGAAAGACGCCTCAAGACTTTAGACGCAAAACGCCAACTGCGAAAAGAGAGACCTAGCCCCTCCTACACATACACTTACAACTCAGCTAGACAACTATACTGCCATGCATGTCAAAGGGCTTTTAAGAACAAATTCGGCCTAGTAAGCCATATCAGGGCTCATGATAGGAAATATATCCTTATTTCTAGAGTTACCGTCATCGAAATCGATGAGAAGGACTATACGAGTATATATATATGACATACGTGACTTACGCTTAATATAAGATACTAATTTATTTCACAATCATATGACATCCATTTGTAAATTAGCTAGTAAGACTTTCGGTTTTTGAGAGAACTGCTGCTAACTTTGATGGTATAAGGGTGGCTAAAACTTTGTTTAATATGTATGTTCGAAGTAAACTAGAGTATGCAGCTGCAGTCTGGAATCCTTACGAGAATAATAATAATGCTCGATTTGTTGGTGCTGCGTTTGCACCAACGAATCGAGCATAAGCACGATGAAATTGACATATTTGCAGACAGTATGACACGTCTTATGACGACATCACAATTAATAATTCGGCAAATTAATTTACTCGACTATGTACTATAATATACTTTGTATATTATATACTTTGTATTTAAGATTTAATTTTCATAATGTGCGTATTGGAATTGTAATTAGCTTTTATTGATTTTGTTTTTTTTTTTTTAATTAAATGACAAAATATTTCATAGCCTGACATTGTACGAGTATGATTGCAATCTTTCTCTTTCTTAAATATTGTACAATTATTAATATTTTATTGTTTCAATTGGCTTTATTACTATTTTATTTCTTGGCACTGGCTGCTAAAAGCTTCGAGATTTGATATTAATTTTATTTTATAATTATTAAATTTATATCCTTTAATTTTTAATTACTATTTTATACAAATTTGTTATAAATGAAAGCAATTTATTGCACGTAAAATTTAACTTTCTCTGCGTATTCGATTTTCTGTAAGCCACAGTGATGATGATGAATGATGACAGGAGTTTTTTAATTAAATAAATAAAAATAAAGTGTTCTTTTTTTGGGCCAATAGCATAAAAATATAAAATTAAAAACGTTTTACTTAGCCATAGATTGCCTCCTTATGGAGATATTTGCCATAGTTGCCACGCTTGGCAGGCGGGTTGGCTACCGCAGTCTTTTTACATGGATGACAATAAATAACCTCTGAGAATGAGGTGTTCGCTTCCAAGCTGTTTCCAAATGAGTTTTGTAACTAATTTTACAACCTATTTTATATTGTACTAGCTGTGCCCCGCGGTTTCAACCGCGTCATCACGTGTCCGAGGTGCGCGACATGACCTAGTTCAAGCATTTTATAACGGCTAGGGTCTAAGCGTCGTTCGCGCGCCCAGCCAAGTATTGAATAATTTTAATTTTACATTATCTCTTAAACTATGCATCCAAATAACATGGTATAAATAACAAAGTTTATCTTCATAAAATTGTCTTGATGATTAAGTAACTTTCGTTCGTAAGGATAAATAGGCCTTGCCTAATAAAAACGCTTATAAATGACTTTTAAATTTTCAATATTTTTTGTCACAAAATACCAAATTATGGCTTATGTATAAGAAATAGACATATGGTATCGCGGACTTTTTTTTAGACGGAGTACAGGTCTATATCTTTTTAAACATTGTATTTACGTATCCCTAACGATAACACCAGCGTACGCGGATAAATCATTTCGGGAGTGCTTTTTCTTCTGACTTGCTTAACAAATATCTATATTTAAGGCTAGCTGAGTAATATAACTTAATGCTAGATAGCCTATACTATTCCACATGAATCTGGCTATAATATGCCAAAAGAATTTTTCAAATCGAACTGGTAGTTCCAGAGATTAGCGCGTTTAAACAAACAAAAAAACAAAAAACTCTTCCGCTTTATTATATTAGTATAGATAAAGTTACTGTAGAAAAACGTCGCGCTGCGTTTCTTGGTGGTTCTTCCAAGAACAGAGGATTTTTTGAACTATTAGTAAAAGTAAAAGAAAAATATTTTCATAAAATTTACTTATAAACTTAATAAATAAAAAATATTCTATTTTATTGTTTTATTTCTCGTGCCGACCTTTATTCAAGGCACTGGGGATCTTACCAGTGCCTTGTTTGTATATATTAAAAGTTACCAAAATTATAAAACAAACGGGAAGGGTTTTTATAAACTTAATAAAGAAGTGGTATCCATGAACGCGAGATACCCAGATCGGATACTAATTAGCGAAAACCAAAAAATTAACGCATTAGCGAGAGTTGTTACTGCATGGGTAAAATAATATACAATAAAACCACACACAATTAAAGCTCTTCCTGTACAAACATTTAAAAAAAATACACCAGTGACTTCTTCAAAATACATTTTACTCGGTAAATGAGTTCTTAAATTACTGATGACAACTTTTATAGGACTATAGCTAATAACTGACATTTTTACAAAGACATTTAAGTAGTTAGTATACCTATATATTTAAATCTCTTTGCATTTTTAATATTAACTGACATGTTATATTATTTTAATTTGCTTTATTTGTTAATTTCTTTTAATTACACTTTTGACATGTTTATTTAATGTGATGGATTGTTAGTTGTTGCTGATTTAATGTTTTGATAATGATTTATTTTGAGATGTTAATTATTATAAAACGAAAATTTCAAAGAATAAACAATCATGTCTCCATTATGAACTTAGTATGTAATACGTAGTATTTAATAGTTTCTCATCGTATATATATTACATAATAAAAATCAAATAAAGAAATAAATATTATTTAGAGTTGTCATTGAGTATATTATTTAGAGTTGTCATTGAGTATAAGGAAGATGTTGCTCTTCATCTCCTGTTTCATTTCCTTCTATTGTCTCCTACGAAATAATCCTAAACTTATTCAATTGCAGCTCCAGTCATCTTTATGATACTGTATAGTAGCATCTTGCAAAAGTAATCTTAAGGAAAAATTATAAGATATTATTTTAATTTAAATGAAATTAAGGTTGTAGACCTTAATTTCATTTAAATTAAAATAATATCTTATAATTTTTCCTTAAGATTACTTAATTACATTAATGTTTATTTATACACCACCTTAAACACTTCATCTCAAAAGTGTACAGTATTGATTATAGGTAAAATTGAATAAAATGGAATTGGAACAGATATTCTATTTTCTTTTTTTGCCCAACGTTTCTCAGAACGAAAATAAATGGTCTCTGAACATTCGTTTGAAGGTGTTAAATGTGTAAAGGTTCATTAAAACATGGCGGAGAGATAAGAAAATTTTACAATTAGTTCTTAGGTTCATTGATATGGTTAACGAGGTCATTCTCTTTAAACAGGTTACACTGATAATAGTTTTATTTTTTCTTCATTATACATTATTTACAGCTATTTATCCGTATGGTTCAATCAACATTGAGAAATAATTAAAAACGGCTAATTATAAATATAACACGATAATATTAAATGAAACTAATTTTTACGAATTTTATCTGGTTTAATTGAACGTTTTAACTTTTTAATTTCCGACTTTTCGGGTGCTTTACAGCACTCATGGTCACGGAGGAGGGGGGACTGAGGTGTTTGACGTCCCGATGTCATAGTTAGCACGGCTACTTTCAGTTTTTCAATATTAATTTTGGGGTCCGATCTACATAGAAAAATTTAAAAAGTTAAATTAAACTCGATAAAATCCGTAAAAAATAGTTTCATTTAATGTGTAGTCTCCGCGTAAATATAAGAAAGCATTAAGTATTTCCAAATTACAAAAATCGATAAGACAATGTCCTCCGGACTGAATTGCAGTCACGTCACATAGTAAAATTCGCGGGGCAATAAATACAGTTCTTATCACTTACCGCTTCAAGATGAATGTATTTAAAACGAAAGCAGATTAAAATGAACAAATAACATTTAGTTATTTCACATCCACGATCCTTTCGATCCGTGATATAAAAAGGTAAAGTAGGTGCCCACCATTTGGAATTGGAAGTCAACCTCTACGTGTTCGTTCGGTAAGTCCCCCATTATGGTAGACATAGTTAAACCTTTAAAGCTACGACATATAAGACATTGTCGCGATGTATTCCTAGCTAAATTGCGGCCCCCAATAGGCCAATACTGATCTCTAATAGAGGTGAGAAGCAGTTGAGGGCCAGCATGCAGAATTCGCTCATGTTCAGCCTTAAAAATTAGTTTCGTTAGTGGGTTATTAATTAGACTTTAGAATTATGGGGTGTTTATTCTCGTAGGGGTGACTAGAAGTATTTATTTTGATCGACTACCAACAAAACAAAGTTCCGGTGATCGAGAATAGGGCAAAGGGATGAAAGTGGAATTATAGATGAAAGAAACTCTTTGGTTTTAAAGTGAGTAACTTCATTTATGAAAGACTTATTTTAAACAATTTTAACAAGCAAATTAAGAGAGTATTTTAGCTCAAAAGCTTGTAGAGGGCCACAGAGTTTGTTGGTAGCGTTTTGAAAATTGTGAACGAACCTTAAAATTCTAGCGAAAACTCTTTGGAGAGTTTCTAATTTAGAAAATCTTTGAAAATCAACCGGATTCTGGAGCTAAGTTCTTTCTAAGACCAAAGTGGTGACCACTTCTTTGGATTTCGGCATCTTTAACGTAGACAGCGCAAAAGGAGGCCCAGAAGACTTCTCTTGTAATAGATATGAATCCATGGCACCATAGAGATGTGGAAGATGATTTTAGTGGCTCCACACCCTTGGAAGCAAGATCTGCAGGATTCTGCGGCGTGGGAACATAACGCTTAGAAGAAATATCTGTTAGTTCATGAATAGCAGCTAACCTGTTAGCGACGACTCTCTTGAAGAACTACAGACCGATTTCCCTTCTGAGCCGCGTCTACATGCTGTTTTCGAGAGTCATTACGAATCGTCTTGCGCGCAGACTTGACGACTTCCAGCCTCCCGAACAAGCCGGTTTCCGAAAGGGCTTTAGCACCATAGACCACATACATACCCTACGGCAAATTGTACAGAAGTCCGAAGAGTACAATTTGCCACTATGTCTGGCGTATGTGGACTATGAGAAAGCCTTTGATTCCGTCGAAATTTGGGCGGTGCTGCAGTTCCTTCAGCGGTGCCAAGTTGACTGTCGGTATATCGAAGTGCTGAAGTGTTTGTACAGTAGGGCTACGATGGCTATCCGAGTACAGAACCAGAGTACGAAACCCATCCAATTGCAGAGAGGTGTAAGACAGGGTGATGTTATATCCCCGAAACTCTTCACCGCTGCATTGGAAGACGTTTTCAAGCTTCTGGACTGGAAAGGATGTGGTATTAACATCAATGGCGAGTACATCACTCACCTTCGATTTGCCGACGATATAGTCCTTATGGCAGAATCGCTGGAGGACCTAAGCACTATGCTCAATGACCTCAATAGTGTCTCCCAACGGATAGGTCTTAAGATGAACATGGACAAAACAAAGATCATGTTTAATGTCCATGTCACACCTATGCCGGTAGTTGTTGGGAGCACTAAGCTCGAAGTTGTTGACGAGTATGTTTACCTGGGACATTTGTCCCAGGTAAACATACTCGTCAACAACTTCGACTTACCTAGTCGGACTATTTAGTCCGACTAGGTAAGTCCAACTTCGACCGAGAGGTCAATCGACGGATTCAACTCGGCTGAGCAGTGTTCGGGAAGCTACGACACATCTTCTCGTCAGACATACCTCAAAACCTTAAAACGAAATTGTACAACCAGTGCGTGTTGCCAGTGATGACTTACGGAACTGAGACGTGGTCCTTCACTGCTGGCCGTATGAGGAAGCTCAAGGTCGCTCAGCGAGCTATGGAGAGGGCTATGCTCGGAGTTTCTCTGCGTGATAAACTTAGGAATAAGGATATCCGCAGTAGAACCAGAGTAACCGACATAGCCCAACGGATTAGTAAGCTGAAGTGGCAGTGGGCCGGCCATATAGCTCGAAGAACCGACAACCGATGGTGAAGAAAGGTTCTCGAGTGGCAGCCTCGTACCGGTAGGCGAAGTGTAGGGCGTCCCCCCACGAGATGGAGTGACGACCTGGTAAGACATGCAGGAAGTCGATGGATGCAGGTGGCTCAGGACCGTGCTTTGTGGCATTCTTTGGGGGAGGCCTATGTTCAGCAGTAGACTTGTGAAGGGCTGCAATGATGATGATGATGATGTTAGCGACAAATATGTCAGTTTTGTTAGGCTAATGCAACCACCCGAGGAATCATTCCAGTATATGTGACGTTGGATCTTACAACGCAAGGCCTTAATTACGGAAGAAGTCAATTGAGCGTCTGCTTCTGTGGATTTGAGATAAACCCATGCTCCGTAGGCAACCTTAGAGGCATCGCAAAAACAATGCATCTCTACCGATATGTAGTTTTGTATGTCGCGGTAATTTAATTAAAGAAATATAAAATGCATTTCTTCTGCAAATTTTAGTTAATATGCCTTGCTGTGTTGAGGAACTGACTCATACTAGTCAAATTTATCAGAACATAGTTTCTGGAGAAGAATTTTTGATTTAAGTGTGCAAAGAGACAATAAACCGAGTGGGTCAAAATGTTTGAAAGTGGAAGATATGATAGATCTTTTTATAAGGCATTCTGGTAGCGAGTATTCAACTTTGAAATGCAACGTATCCAAAGGTGGAGACCAGTCAATGCCTAAAGTACCAGTGGCATTGCTTATTAATAAATCGCCGTTAGCTTGACCGATACTTTCATCCGACAAGAGTTCAATATTAGACACTGATCGCTGACTGTTACGAAGTTCTGCCTTTGAATCACCACCAGTAAGAAAATCGTCACAGTAGAGATATTTTGTATTATTATTTCATTTTAGGATCATTACATTCTTCAACCAATTGCCAAATGCACCGCGTACTAAGAAAACTAGCGCTCGGAGAAACAATACGTAACCGTTTTTAATTGTAGATTTCGGAGCGACTCTTTCTCCTTTTCTCGTCAGAGTTTAGGCTGTAGGATACCATCAGATGGACGAATTAGAACTTGCCTATAAAACTTAACAATGTCACCCGAAACTACGTACGTATGTTACCGAAACCGTAGGAGTATATTAAATATTGAATCATGGATGGTGGGACCTACCATTTGTAGGTTATTAATTGACAATCCAGACATACTACGAGCAGAAGCGTCGAAAACAACACGAAGTTTACTTGATTTGCTCTTTTCCTTTATGACATGATGGTGAGGTAGAAAATATGAGACATTAGATATTTTTTCATTAGACTGTGTAAGATGACTTAGAGTAGCGTACTCGTTTATGAATTCAACATAACAGCGTTTTAGATCTAGTCGCTTTCTAAAATAGGCTTCTTAATTTAAAAACTAACTCATATAAATAAGCTACACTATACGCTATATACTATAAGTTAACGCATGTGAATCGCCCAGACACTCTATATCGTCACGAAAAGGCAAAGCGACACAGAAACGACCAGTGTTCAAGCGGGTGGTAGTCGAAGTAGAATGCTGCTAACAAAGTCTTTCCTCTTTGGAATAGTTAGCGGTTTTATGAGAAATTTTCTAGGTCCCAAAACTTGGACGTTTGGTTTGGACGATTAGGAATATCTTCTTCTTTCAATATCATATTGCATATAACTAATTTATTAGGAGTTAGTTGATTTAAATAAAAAAAGGCCCTGCTACGAGCCATCCGAGCTTAGAGCTTTGAAGAACTTTGCCTTTATTAGATCCTAGAGGGCGTTGTTCAATCCTGATTAGGTTCCAAATTACGTCAGCACCAATAAACATTAAAATCAGGATCCACAAGTTTGATATCAGAAAAATTAAGAGTCCTGATATCAAAGGCAGTTTTAGGTAAATTTTCTGAAGTTTTTAGGTATAACTAAACAACCAAGAATAGAAGTAAAAGAAGTGTTATTGGATTGAAGGTGGAGCGTACGATGCTCTGTATTTAGTTTTATTTGAGTTCTACCAATACCGGCTATGTCGACATTTGATGACTGAGGAGTCATGCTTAATTTTAATTTGACATCTTCGGTAATAACGGATGACTGACTCCCGCTGTCAAATAGAGCCCGTATTATTATTGTTTTGTCAGTGTTAGGATTGGAATCTTGGACCTGAGTGATACACAGCAGGACTTCCTGGTAGGCTGGGGGGTAGAGTACAGAAGTAGACAAGACGACGGCTGTAGACTGAAGGTTGCTGTTACTGGAAATAGACGTTTGAGAGTTTTTAGGCGTGTTATGTAAAAGAGAATTGTGTCTCTTTTTACCTGACCGACATACGCCTGAAACATTGCAACTTTCAGTCAGGTGACCCAATCTTAAGTAGTTTTTACGTAAATTTAATGACGTCACTATAGCCTTTCTATCTTCCCAAGATTTAGAATTAAAAGAGAGACACTGAAAAAGACGATGAGTTCCTTGGCAAACTAAGCACTCAGGTTTAAAGCAAGATGTTGATGGTGACTATCTTGAGGTAACGACAGATGATTTGATTTTAGGTTGCCAGTTATTGTTATTAGAGATAGCTTGTTTAACTCGAGACCATGGGCGCGATTTTTTAAAAACGTGAAAATTTCTTTTAGTGTAGAGTATACCTCCTAAATTATTCCTATACTTCTCTGATTTATAACGTGTTGCATTGTCAAGCGTAGCTGTAAACATGAAAATAAGTAGGACATCTCACTTCCCCATGGGGAGTCCTAGAGTACAGAGAGCCCATAAGTTTTAAATAACATGATCTATGAAGTGTCGCAATGACTTGTCAGCCTCTCGCTCTGTTTCAATACTGAACAATGAACTTAAATGGTTATTTATCAATAGCCTTTTATTGTTATATCGCTCGAAGAGACTGAAGTTGATTAGGAAGTCTGGAATGGCGGTCAGAAGAAATTGTATCCTTGGGGGATGAATTCGACTTAGTGGATAACGGGATAGTGCTATATAATGATCGAATTCCTGTTCAAAAACTTTGCGAGCCGATAACTCTTTGGTTAACTCTGACGAATTTAATGCTTCAATTTGATTCTGCACTTTGTCAAATTCTGTGAACAACGCCTCTATCCCAGATATTTTGTCGCTAGTTTGCTAATTTCTAATTTAGAAATATTTTGCAGTGTTTTAAGAATCATGTTAATACTATCAGTATAGTATTAACATGGTTATTAAATTGAGTTAAGCGTCGTTTAATGCTACGGCGCTTATTAAATAAAATCTTTAAAATAGTGGAAGTCTCTTCAGTATCGAAAATCATCGCGATGAGTTTATCTAACAAAACGATCTACTATTACGAAAAAAAATACATACAAAACGATACGCTCCTAACTCCGTAGTCTAGTGGCCACTGAACACTAGCTAATAGCAGTAGCACTCGTAGGCCGGTTAGTATTCGTACTCGTAAATACGCTCGGGACAATATGTGCGCGGTCATTCTGTTGCGCTGGAAATGAGATAATTTATTCGCTAAATAGCAATCGCGACAATAATTATTAGTAATTCTTTTTTAAACGAACTAATAAATTAGCTTGTGTGCTGCTACACATTTCTACTGCCATTAACAATAATGCCAGTAGAAATATGTAGTAGCAATGGCGCTATTAATTTAAATTATATATAAAATATGTAAAACCTTTATTTTAACTCAATTTCATTAGCAAAATAAGCTCGTGCAAGCATAAAATGAGCTAATTCTAGATTAGGATGGATGAGCCTATATGACTTGCAAAGTTTACAATTGATAACTAATTTAGATTTGTATTTATCGCTTATGCAAAATTGATATAAGTAATTGATTTAAGCAGTTTAATAATATTTATCTGATAAAATCTATTTCATTGAAACCGCAAAGGAAAATAGAGGAAAAATAGGAAATAAATTGGAACTAGCTAACAGATTAGGCACTGGCAGATAGACGAAGTTGGTCGGAGAAGAGTAGACCCGGAGTGGTGATGCTTGCTGCGTAGTAGGACTGAAGTCCTGTGGGATGCGAGCGTCGTCGACAAGAACGGGCGGAGCAGAGGTCTGGCTGCATGATGTATAAGTTGATGATCTTATTTAATACTTTCGCAGCAATCTCGATGTGAGGTGAAGAATTATAATCTATTTAATTCCGTCCTTCACGGAGGTACTACGCCGGAGACGTGGAGTAGATGTGTGATAATTTTATTATTCAATAAATTTGATAATTAAAAAAAAGTCTCGCTGAGTTTCTTACTGGTTCTTTCCAGGACAGAAGTTTTTTCTGAACCAGTGGTAAAATTAAAAAAAATACTCAATAAGAATTACATGTAATATATATTGAACAAAAATTATTATATTCTATTGTAATCTTATCTACATAGCATTTTTATATTTAATTGCGCATATTTCTTATTCTATACACTGTTGAGTGTCGTGAGGTAGTGACGTAAGAGCATCCATCACCCCATTTCATTTCGTGGATCTCGTTAGAGGCAACTACGGGAAATGTCGTAAATATTTAAAAAGCTTTCGATAGATGGCGGTTAAACCGCAAACTTGTTATCGTCATCATCATCATTAAAGCCCTTCACAAGTGCACTGCTACATATCCCTAAAAATGCCACAAAGCACGGTACTGAACCACCTGCATCCATCGACTTCCTGCATGCCCCACACTTCTCCTACAGGTACGAAGCTGCAACTAGAGAACCTTACTTGCCCACCGGTTGTCGGTTCTTCGAGCTATATAGCCGGCCCATTGCCACGTCAGCTTAATAGACCGTTAGGCTATGTCAGTTACTCTGGTTCGTTCTCGTTCGTCGAGTGTGGTTAACCTCATTTCTAAGTGATAAACTTAGAAAACGCAAACAAACCCCGAGAATAGCCCTTTCCATAGCTCGCTGAGTGAAATTGAGCTTCATCATACGGCCAGCAGTGACAGACCACGTCTCAGATCCACAAGTCATCGCTAGCAACACGCACTAGTTGTAATATCTTTATCAAGCAGGGAAACCCCAAGCATAGTTCTTTTTATTGCTCGCTGAGTGACCTTGAGCTTCCACATACGGCCAGCAGTGAAGGACCATGTCTCAGATCCATAATCATCACTGACAACATTGTTTTATAGGATAGGGTGACAAACGAGCACACAGTCCACTTAATGATAAGTGGTTGTTGTGGCCCATAGACATCTACATCTATCTTCGTTTGTGAATCAAAATGCAGATGCGTTGTCACCCGTGAGGACTAAGATGAAATGCCTCTTTTCTAGTAAAAAGGGTCTCCAGTTCTCTACACTAACCATACGAAACACAGCAGTGTTAAGCTGCTATTTTACGCTGGTATTCTGTGAGAGCGTGTCCTTCCCTGGTCGAGCTGACCCATTCGTGCTACAACTATACTACAAATATAGGCTGCAGTATGGCTTTACCACGTGTATGCAACACAATAACATGCACTGGTTGTACAATCTCGTTTTCAAGCTATGGGGTATAACTGACAAGAAGATGTGCAGTAATCGCCTGCCGCTGCCCATCCGTCGATTGACCTCTTGGTCGAAGTTGGACTTACCTAGTCAGACTATTTGTCCCAGGTAAACTTACCAGTTAACAACTTCGAGCTTAGTGCTCCTAACAAATACCGGCATAGATGTCACATGGACGTTACACATAATCTTTCGGGGATATAACGTCACCCTGAGAGAGGTGTAAGACCTCTCTGCAGTTGGATACGTTTCGTTGTATGGTTCTGTACTCGGATAGCCTTCGTAGCCCTTCTGTACAAATACTTCAGTACTTTGATATACCGACAATCAACTTGGCACCGCTGAAGGGACCGCAGCACCGCCCGAATTTCAACGGAACCTATGGCTCTCTCAAAGTCCATATACGCAAGACAAAGTGGCAGATTGTACTCTTCTGTCTTCTGTACAAGGGAATTTGCCGGAGGGTCTATGGTGTTTAAGCCTGGGTGTGAGACTATTCGTACTGATATGCGAAAACAGCACGTAGACGTGGCTCAGAAGGAAAATTAGTCTGTAGTTCTTCAAGAGAGAGCTGTTGCCTTTCTTAAAAAAAAATATCACCACACAATCTAATTGTGCCAAACGTAAAATATTTAAACCGGTGACAGACAGAAGCGTCAAACAAGACCAAAAAAAAATTACTACTAAAATACCTATATTTTAGGTACGGATTTTCCAGCCTTTCTAACCGTTTATTTATTTATTCTTTATTGTATTACACCTTAAACTAAGGATTACAATGGGCGGACTTAATGCCATATGGCATTCTCTACCAGTCAACCCTGGGAGAATTAAACAAGTAAAAGTTGGTAGGTGTCGGAAAATGTTAAAATTACTAGACATAATATATTGTATGTAAACATAAAATATAATTCGCATACGTTCTAATATTACATATATAAAAATAATATAAATTAAGAAAATATTAAATAATAATATATATAATAAATAATATAATAAATATTGTATGTATAATATATAAAATAACTAAAAAATAAAAATAGAAATCTACAATCAAATGCAGTTTTCCTTAAGATAATGTTGTCGGACCTGTCTCTTAAACGTGTGCTTATTCGGTGCTTTTCTTATATCAACGGGCAAGGCGTTCCAGAGAAGTATTGCCTGAACTGTAAATGAGGAATTAAAGAAACCAGTATTATGCTGAGGTACATGAAGCTTAAGGACGTTAGTGGAACGAGGTTCACGCTCTAGAGTTGGATACCGAAAATATTTTTTATGTATAAGATTAGCTATAATATTATCTTATTTATTGTACCATTTCATTTTTAACTTGTTAGCTACTATAATAATCGAGTCATTATCGTCTTTATCGCTATTATAAAACAAATTTTGATAAAATAACTTTTTTGAGTAAAAAATTGGAAACAGAGTTAAACGTAATTGAAAAAATTAATGCAATTTTTTTTTATTATTTTGCTATTATCAGAAAGATGCTGTTGCCTATCTCCTACCTCAGTTTCCCTCTGTCGCCTCTTACGACACCCACGGGAAGATATGGGGTAGTGGATATTCTTAACGGCCACTACACGGCAATTATCTATTAATTACGTATTACTAGATTCATTGTTTATATGTATTGTCACTTTAAATTAAGTAAAAATTTAGTTAATTACTTTACATTTTAATATGTTGTGTAAATCTATTATACTACTATGTATAATGTACATAGTAATGTAGTATATGCGCTGAACTGAATTTTATATTCATCTCCACACCACCCATGAAGGTAACCACAAACTATTATTAATATTTTTATTGTATGTAAATGAATAGGAGAGCCGTCCTCATCACGCAAACATTTTAATAATACAACTTTTTATCTTCATAAAAAGAGGAGTTTTGCTATTATTATGTTTGTACTTTATAATTGGCGACGTTGGCAAATATTACGAAACAAAAACGAACCCGAGCATCACTACAAGGTGCTCTGAAGAAACTGCAACAAACTGTAAGTGAAGTAATAGATATTTCCGAACAAGAAGCAACTTTGCGCATAGAATTACTTATCGAAAATCTACACAAATTGTGTAAATTGTGTGCCAAGCAATAATTGAATGCGAAACAGATGAAAAGAGAAATAATATTATAAAGTTTTCATATTTTATTATAGTTATCATGACATAGAATTATTGGTTCCGTTACTAACTTTTATTAACTTACTTACTTATTTAAAAGCTTAGGCTTCGAATACATTAGTCGAGCTAGGCTTAGAACACATACATCCTCCCCCCCCCTGGACGGGTTCTCGTGTCGTCGTGGCGGGGGGCTTGGTCACGCACGGTGAACAAAGACGAACCAACTTGGCTGACCCGATTTGGCAACTCCGAGTGGGCTTGGCGGGCTTACATTGGATGTGTGTTGGTGGGCTGTGGCGAGAGGGGTGTCCTCTTCCCATACCGCTGCAGCCATACGAAGCATCCTTAGGTGAAGTAGACTCTGCGGAGGCTGGTAGCTAAGTCACTTAGCGAAAATCCATTATAATGGGGTTGTTATAAACTAATTTGCTTAATTCCGCGTAAAGAAAGAAAATGCTACTTAGCGGCTAGCTTCCGCAGAGTCTACTTCACCTGAGTATGCCTCGTGTAGAGACGGGAGTGGTGTGTCGTGCTTAGAGTGGTGGTGCAGGGGTGGTAGTGCGCGCGATTGAGGGAGGGTGGGAGGTCCCCTTAAAACTGGGGAGGACACATAATTTTCTTTCTTGATGCGGAAATAAGCAAATTAGTTTATAACAACCCCATTAACTTGTTATTGTTTTCAGTTAGGGAAACTTTATTGTGCGTTTACGATAAAAATGTTAATTAAATAAAACGTCTGGTTTCGCTTTATTAGTGTTTCACAAAGATAAGAATTAGGTATGTTATGTTTAATTAAGGCAAAGAATTGTAGTTGCCATGTCCAATTCGTATGTAGTCCTGTTTTACTTATTGGGGTCGAAGCCGTTTTATGAGGCGTCCGCTTTCTTTAACTTTCCTTTGCTTTCGTTTCCTTTGATTTCGTTTCCTTTGCTTTTTCATAGCAGGAGCTATGCAAACACAATAGTTGGAAGTTTATTTCATGGCCGATGAAGAAGCACAAGTTAATAGACATTTTAAGTACGTACAAAGTGTAGAGACATACACGGTTCTAAAAATACAATAAGTTCTACATGATCACAACATTTAAGTGCATAAATTTAAAATTCCTAAAGATAGAGTGATCAGCGATAATTACAAGGTCGTGATTCACCCAGACCGAATACCGCGTGGTGAACACGAAATATGATTCAATGCCCCGACCACAAACGAAATAGCTGGCGTAGTAATTAATAGTGAACAAACTACTTCTCGGGACATCATTGTTCATGCACATGATTACAAGCTCACTAGAGTTCTGGACACTCATAGATTTTATGACGCTCTCGAGTACCCAATAAGTTTTTGGAAATGACAAGAGGGATACAGCTTTGACAGCAACCAGCTACCCATACCAAACAAAAATTTGTCCCGCAAAGACTTATGCGTATCATATTATGGTATATCCCTACAATTTTAATTTATTGCTTCGATGTAGACCTCTCTTCTATCACATTTTGGTGTATATGTACGTCAAACTGGAGAGTGAGCACTTAAGGTTTATTGCCTTGAACCGAACGAAACGGCGAGTAGAAAATTATACTCATATACAAGACGCAGAAGGAATATAGATAAGGAATGATGCGGTTTTAGATCCAAATAACTTAGGTCAAATGGTAATCCTCCCGTCATCATTTCTAAATAGCCCGATAAATCTTTATGAATATATGTAGGATACGCTCCTACAAGTGCGCAACTACGGGAGGTTCGATCTATTTACTACAATGAAATGTAAACCAGAAATCACTAAAAAAGTGGCCAAAACTAAACATGCAGACAAGACTTAACAGCCAGATTTAAAATAAAACTTCAAAAGTTAGTTGCTCTCTCTCTCTCTATTACAAGAGGTAAAATATTTGATGCCCTGAAGTGCTTCATGTACTCGATCGAGCGGCAATAAAAAAATGCCTCACGTGCACTTACTGCTGTCTTTGACGGAAAAATTACAATCTAACCAAATTGACGAAGTCATAAGTAAGTAAAGCGCTATCTTGTGTCTCAAGCAAACTGTCAAATTCTACACTGATAGGAGCACTCCAGTCTTTGCCTGTTTCCTTGTCCAAGGCTTTCGATTTGGTGTCATATGACTTATTATAGAAAAAACTTCAAAGTGAGACTGATGTGCCGCACGAGTTAGTCGCGGTGCTACAATCGTGGTATGAGCGGCGGACCAACTGTGTTGGATGGACGAGCTCATACTCTGATGTAAATAGACTTAAATGTGGGGTAAGGCAAGGTGATGTTACATCTCCTACACTCTTCAATATGTATATTAATGGCCTGATCGAGGAATTCAGCAGAAAAAAGTGTAGGCCGTCATATTTACGGTGTTTATATCAATAACATAAATTACGCAGACAATATGGTGCTGCTCAGCCCTTTGATTGGTGCCATGCATAAATTAATAAATGTATGTGAGGCATATGCATCCCAGGGAGGCAGTATCCCATAGACAGATACAATGTGAAAAAGAGCGAATTCTTAGTGGTCAAGGCAGGAGTCAAATCCCGAACAAGTGCGACTACCTTCACAATCTGTAACTTATCTCTAAAGCGAGTCTGACATTTTTTAGTATCTGAGTCACTATGTCACTGAGGAACTGCGTGATAATATGGATATCGAGCGGGAACACAAGGCGCTGTCCATCCGATGTAACATGGTGGCCCGAAGGTTTGCTCGTTGCAGTAGGCAGGTAAAGATTACTACATTAACATACTCAGATGTTAATGTAGTATTGCTTGACATTGTTTTAGAGGAGTTCAAGTGCTATTGTGGATATTTGTAACATTTTAAGCGCACTAATAAAAATTGTCGACTTGTGCATAGAGTGCAAGGTTAGTTTATTTCGAACTTTTGACACGTAACATTCTTGGTTCTGTGCATCGTAGTGACTTAATCTTTTAATTATTTGTTGGAGCAGACATATCGTTACTTTTAACCATAAAATATGGATACCACTGAAGCAAAAGCCGCTCAAGTGGTAGCTCTCGTTCGTGAAGGGCTAAGTCAGTGAAATGTGGTAAGGAGATTAAATTTGAGTGAATCTGCAGTGCGTACAGTTTATAAACGATACTTAGAGACGGGAGAGTACCGCCGAAGACCAGGGTTTGGAAGAGGACGTCTCACAAACCCGACGGATGACCGATTATGTGACTTGACGTCTTTGCAAAATCGGCATATTTCTTATGTATTGATGTTCAGAGTAGGCTGAGGGAAATTTGTGGAATGTCTGTAAATGAGAATACGATGAAAAGAAGACTTTGGGAGCAAAACCTGACAACACACAAAACCAGCGACGGGACCTAAACTCACTGCTTCTCATCGGCAAGCAAGATTAGAATTTGCTAGGCAACACATGCAAAATAATATATATAAATGCTGGATTGTGAATGTGGTCTCTCTTACATAGGACAAACAAAAAGATCTATAAAAACCCGCATGAAAAAACATATAGCTGACTTGAAGCACCGACGTTCCGGGATGTCTGCAGTGTGTGGACATGTTCTAGATCGTCCCCGCCATTACATTAGATTTGATAAACCACAAATCCTCGCAAAAGAACACCGATTCCTACCAAGGATGATTCGCGAGGCTATTGAAATTAAAAAAAACATCCTGATTTCAATAAAGAAGATGGATGGGTGCTGTCATCTACTTGGGGTCCTATAACTAATAAAATTAAATCCAAACACAAACATACCACTGCAAGACTTCAAGATACTGTAAGCTCATTCTGCGTAGATCGGACCAAAAATTGATATTCAAAAACTGAAGGTAGCTGGGCTAACTATGATATCGGGACGTCAAACGCTTCAGTCCCCCCCCCCCCCTCTCCGTGACCATGGGTGCTGTAAAGCACCCGAAACGTTGATAGTTAAAAAGTTAAATTTAACGCGATAAAATCCGTAAAAACTAGTTTCATTTAATGTGTAGTCTTCGCGTAAATATAAAAAATCAATAAATTTATTTTTTCATGCAAGCATTTATAAGCAAACTTAGTATATTATAATATGAGATATGTGTAATAAATTCAGGACTATATAATTTAATATATCATTACGAATATGAAACAGACTTTCATGAAAACTGAGGCCACTTAAACAGATAAGTAAGTAGTAAGTACAGTAAGTGCACCTAAGCTTATTTCGTATTATTTTTCAACGTAACTCAAGTTATTTAAAACGTTATTAAGAATAACACTAACAACACATTTACGTCGAAAATAGCAATATTGACTGTCAGTAAACTAATTTTAGAGATAAAGAATATTTGCAATAGAATCATGTAGCTTATAATGAGAATGATTAGTCTACATAATACACAAAATAAAAGCTTCTTTGTTTGTGCCATATGAAAAGGTATATAATAACCATTAATCCGATAACGATGAAACATTTGTGAGTTGTGTGCACGTCAGCGAAGATTTTTGACGAAAATTTAATATTTATTTATTCGTTTTCTATCTGTTTTTTTATACCATTCATTCAATTTTCGAACATTGCATGTAGATAGATGATCGATATAAGGCATGTCGGGCACAGTTAAGGTCTGTCGACTGTGGTCCATAGACATCTACAGCTATCTTCGTTTGCGAATTAAAATGTATAAATATAATATAAAATATAAGTTAACTTATATCTAAAACAATCTAAAACAGGACCACCAATACCACAACTACTTAGTTTCGTCAAAAGTATCTCATGGTCAACTTTATCAAATGCTTTGCTAAAATAAGTATAGAGAACATCGATTTGAGAACACTGATCGACATGCTGGATAATATAATTGGTGAAGACAATTAAATTAGTAGTGGTGGACCTATTTCTAAGGAAACCATTTTGATGATCAGTAATTTGACATTTTAGTAAATTGAGAAATAAATATGGGTCTGTAATTTCTGATGTTATTCTTAGCATAGATCTTTGTAAATGGGAACAATTTTAGCCATTTTTTATTAGGTAGGAAATATTACAGTTTTAAGAGATTCGTTGAAGATACAAGTAAGCGGCAATGAAAGTTGCTTAGCACATTGATATATAAACAACGGCGGTAATCCATCTGGACCCAGGCCTTTATTTAAGTCAAGTCCCTTTAAACTCGTGAGAATTAAATTATCCGACAGAATAATAAAACTAAGCGAGGATGAAAATGAATGGACACCATCACGTTTATGGTAAATTTGTGGATTTAGACTTTTACTATAAACAGAAGAAATTTTATTCGCAAAGAGTTCACTTTTGCTTGTTTCATCCACTCCAGTTTCATGGTCTAATTGCATACGGGATGGTATATTGCTATTATTTTTACGCCTATGCTTTATAAATGTCCAAAAATATGTAGGATTTGAGGTTAAACTATGTGTAGGTTTGACTTGAGTCAAACCAGCGCAGCGCACGCGCCGGCATCGTGATATCGGAGGGGAGCGGGAAGACAGTGCGAGCGGCGCTGCCGAGCCGACAGTACGCACGATATGTACTATAAGATTATAACCTCATAGCTCGCGCCTTTGACACTGTGTAAACAAATAGTGATTGTACTTGTTGTTGATTCAGGTATTTAGCATTACATCGTCTTTGTAAACATATGTCTCCTGTATGTAACGTGTATTATTCATAAGTACTAATGTGTTTTGTGATTAAACTTGCAGTTATTACTCGCATCAACAGCCGTACTTATTGCCATATCCCACCTAAAGGAAAAAAAAAGTCGTGATTTCCGACTTACAAATCAACAACATAATCATGACGTCACTACGGGCGAAATTTCACTTCGTTTCGGATTCCCTGGACGCAAAAACTACGATCGTGAAAGTGCTTACCATACAATTAGAAGGTGAGGATACTATATTTCAATTCCCTAAGGAGTATCAGCGTAAGGAGGATCACCCGAAATTATTCGAAACGAGTGTTGTAAAGAATGTAGTCAAGAGCATGAAGACCCGTGGTAAATTCCGGAATATATGGGTATCGCTGGCGGATGAGCTGAAGGATCAGTACCTAGACGAGGAGGGCAACGTATGCTTCGACGGGATATATCTGGACGAGGCCCCTGTCAATCCTAACCCCGCATTACCAAAATTTTCCCAATCCGAACCGGTCGAAAACAAATCCATACATTCAGTGGTAAGAGATATGATTCTAGATAAGTTTTCAGGAAAAAATCAAAACGCGAAGGTATTTCTAAACCTTTTTGTACAAGAATGCAACCGTTTAAAAATTGAAAACACACGTTTTCCAGAAGTGTTAAGACTTTTTTTAGAAGGACCGGCCCTTGATTGGTTTCTTGCCTTTCTAAAGACACATACAATCTCACGACCGTGGGAATTCTGGCAAAACTCTTTTCTTGATACCTTTGCAGAGCTGAGTTGGGCCGAAATAAATTATGCCTACACTTTTCGTTATGTCAGTGGGCCAATGTTAGATTACGCGCTCAAAAAGATAAACTTACTCTTGGACGCGGATCCGGAATTAACCCCAAATAGCCAAATAAATTTTATTGTATTGGGTTTACCATATCAAATAAGGACACGAATCAATAAAAGGGATTTAAATTCAATTGATCAATTGATGTCGTGTATTCGACAATTAGAAAATTCATCTACGAGTAATAATAACAAAAATAAAAATTCGTTCGTAATTGAAAATAAATCGCAAAATAAATTACCAAATAGATCAGAGTACAAACCTTGCTCGTACTGCAAAGATAAAGGTTTTCCAAACAGATTCCATCCTGAAAATCTTTGTCGCAATAAACAACCAAGCCATAAAGAAAACTTCAAAAATGACAAAATCAAAATGGTAAATAACTTAGAAGTACAAGATAGTATTTCATCAAGTGACGACTCGAAAAACGAATAACTACCCCACTTATCAAATTAAAAATCCTGGTAAACAATAAGCCCGTTATTGCGCTTTATGATTCTGGAGCCAATATCTCAGTAATTAATTATTCCACTGTTAAAAGATTAAAACTAAATGAAAATATAAGTGGGGCTAAAAAAATAAATACTGTTTCAGGTGTGACAGAAACGTTGGGTTTAATTATAATACCCCTAAAAATTTTTGCTATCTCTAAAAATTGGCCTTTTTTTGTAATAAAAAGCGAATCATTTCAGGATGATATCCTTTTAGGGTTAGACGCCATTAAAGAATTTAAGCTATGTCAAGATGAGAACCTAAAAATTTCTCAAAAACATGACGAACATTTTGAATTACGCAACCAAAGTAAAATAAATACTACAACTATAAATGTAAAAACTAATAGCAAAACTTCTTTGGATTGCCTATTAGACAACCATAAAACAGTTTTTGCCGAACATAAGTACGATATCGGCACGGTAAAAAACTATGAAGCAACGGTAAAACTTACCAAAAATAAATACATCGCTAGAAAACCCTACAAGTGCTCGTTGCAGGATAAAGAGGAAATAGATACACAAATAAAATCTTTACTAAAAGCTGGTCTTATAGAACATTCCACCAGTCCATACGCTTCTCCAATAACTCTTGTTTTTAAGAAGGAAGAAGGAAAAAAATCGCGGTTGTGTATTGACTACAGTGAACTCAACAAAATAGTTGTTCCTGAATGCTATCCTTTTCCTATAATAGATGACTTAGTACTATTAGCACGCGATTGCTCGCTTTTCACGAAACTCGACATAAACTCGGCGTTTTGGTCGATCCCGGTTAGAGAAAAGGATAAACAAAAGACGGCATTCATTACACATAATGGCCACTGGCAATGGTCATGTTTACCTTTCGGTCTTAAATCAGCTCCGGCAATATTCCAGAGAATACTGAGTGACGTCATCTCTAAAAGTGATCTGAATGCATTCGCCATAAATTATATAGATGACATCTTGATTTTTTCGAAAAACATTACGGACCACCTAAGTCATATTGATAAAACCCTTACAGCCCTCAAAAATGCGGGTTTCAAATTAAACTTAAAGAAATGTTCTTTTGCAAAGGAATCAGTTGTGTATCTCGGTCATGAAATAGGAGAAAATTTAATAAGACCCCTAAATGACAATTTAGTTGCAATAAAAAAAATTCCAATACCACAGAATCAAAAAAATATTAGACAGCTTCTAGGTAAGATAAACTTTTATTTAAAATACATTCCCAACGCATCAATAATATTAGAACCTTTTCATAACCTACTTAGGAAAAATGTTCAGTTTGAGTGGTCTCAGAAGTGCGAAGATAGCTTCAATAAAATAAAACAATATCTAAGTTCAGAACCTATACTAGCGATCTTCGACCCGACACTTCCAATATATATTTTTACAGACGCATCTAAAGAAGGAGTCGGAGCAATCTTAAAACAACCGCAAAAAGATAATTCTCTCAAACCTGTATTTTACTTTTCAAAAAAGCTGACTCAGTCACAAAAAAATAAACGTGCTATTTTTCTAGAATGTCTGGCCATAAAAGAGTCAATACTATATTGGCAATACTACTTGATGGGTCATAAATTTACCATTTTCTCAGACTATAAACCTCTTGAAAATTTCAATGTAAAAAAGAGCCAGGACCCAGATTTGTTACCTATACTAAACTTTATATCAAACTTCGATTTTAACATAATATACAACCCCGGAAAGAATAATATAGAAGCAGATAGCCTTTCACGAAATCCGGTTTTAGAAAATAACAATAATAATGAATCTACTATTAAAACAGTAAACTTTGTATTGTTGGATGATGTAAAGAACAACCAAAAACAATTACACACTGAAAATGAAACGTTTCAAACTGAAAATAACATTTATTATAAAACTATGAATAATAAAAAGAAAATCTGGATTACAGAGGATTTCGGTATAAACCTGATAAAAAAAATCCACAGTAACAGCCACATAGGTGTGAAACAAATAACCCTAACTTTGAATCCGACATATTATTTTAAAAACATGCACAAACATATAAAACTCGTATGTCGAACATGCGACACATGTATAAAAAATAAGTCAAGATTCGGAAATTTTATTCAACCCCTGTCTCAACTAGGTCCAGCTACGGAACCGTTTCAGATAGTATCTTTGGATACAATAGGAGGGTTCGGAGGTAATAGATCACCAAAAAGATACTTGCATTTAGTAATAGATCATTTCACTAAGTTTGCTTTCGCGCTAACATCAAAAACTCAAACGGCAAAAGATTTTATTAATTTAGTAAAAAAAATACAAAAAAAAATACAAAATTAAATTACTTTTAACAGACCAATATTCCGGTATAAACTCCAATCAATTCAAAAACTTTCTGAAATCCGAAAACATAAAATACATATTTACAGCTGTGGATTGCCCTTTCTCAAACGGGCAAAACGAACGTACAAATCAGACTTTAGTTAACTCAATAAGGTGTAAAATTTCAGAAAATAGACACCGACCGTGGAGTATTATAACCGAGCAATGTATTGAAAATTATAATAACACTGTACATAGCACAACAAAATTTACACCTAGTTATCTTTTAAATGGTATTGATAATTCTTTTCTACCTCCTGAATTGAACAAAAACAACTTAGAAAACTTGACAGAAAACAGAGAAATAGCATTCTTAAATTCTAAGAAAATTCATGATCAAAACAAAATTTTGTATGACAAGAATAAAAGGCCTTTAATATATCAAGAGGGAGATTTGGTATACATTCAAAACACGAGTCGCTTAAATCGAAACAAGCTGGATCCAATTAGAGTGGGCCCTTTTAAAATAAAAAAGAAAATTTCAAATCTATTATATATCGTAGATTCAGGTTTCAAAAAGAAGGAATCAAATATTTTCCACGCAAATAAAATGATCCCTTACTGTCCTACTCCTGAATACTATCTTTCCTAAGAGGGGGCGGAATAGGGGCGATGTAGGTTTGACTTGAGTCAAACCAGCGCTGCGCACGCGCCGGCATCGTGATATCGGAGGGGAGCGGGAAGACAGTGCGAGCGGCGCTGCCGAGCCGACAGTACGCACGATATGTACTATAAGATTATAACCCCATAGCTCGCGCCTTTGACACTGTGTAAACAAATAGTGATTGTACTTGTTGTTGATTCAGGTATTTAGCATTACATCGTCTTTGTAAACATATGTCTCCTGTATGTAACGTGTATTATTCATAAGTACTAATGTGTTTTGTGATTAAACTTGCAGTTATTACTCGCATCAACAGCCGTACTTATTGCCATATCCCAACTAAAGGAAAAAAAAAGTCGTGATTTCCGACTTACATATGTTCAAGGCATTTGTAATAACCATTATAGCACTGTTTCATTAAATTTTTTATTCTTTGTTTTAGCAAGTCTAGGGCAATTTTATCCATCGGATTTTTTTTACAGAACAAGGGTGAAAAACGAGCACATAGTCCACCTAATGGTAAGTGGTTGCTGTGGCCCATAAACATCTACATCTATCTTCGTTTGCGAATTAAAATGCAGATGCGTTTCAGCCGTGAGGACTAAGATAGAATTCCCCTTTTCCAGTAAAAAGGGTCTCCGGTTCTCTACACTCACCATACAAAACACAGCAGCATTAAGCTGCTATTTTACCTTGGTATTATGTGAGGGCGTGGCCCTTCCCCGGTCGAGCTGACCCATTCGTACCACAACCATACTATTAATATAGCTGCAGCATCGCTCTACCACGTAAAAAATTTTTCTTTAATACTCTTTATAATAGCTTTAGTAAACCAAATTGGATACTTAATGCTTTTAGGTGTGGTTAGTGGTACATGTTTACTTATAGTATCACGCAATACATCATAAAAACGTGTAACCATTTCATCGGCATTCCTACATAATGCAAATATATTGAACCAATCAACACTATCCAATTCATTTTTAATAGACTCGTTGCTAGCTTTGTGGAAATTTGGTCTAGGTTGTAGGGATGATTGTAAATAATTGATGGAGTAGAAATTAATTTCAAATATAAGAGGTGGATTAAAAAGATCAATAGCGGTTAATGCTTCGTTGGCTTCACGAACACATACTTTACTTTCTGATGAGAATATTAAACCAAGCATTTTAGATTTTTTGTTTAATGTAATTGAACTGCTTAAGATTATTTAGGGCCATAAACTCAGAGATCATATAAAAGTATTGGCATTGAGTCGTTTAAAATAGTAAATAGGTCATTATCATTTTTCAGCCCCTCCAAATTGGAAAGTTTAAAATCACCAATTATTAACTAGTGATCAAAATCGTAAAGATTATTATTAATATTATCTACAAACTATTCATAATTCCTTATTTTAACGGAAGGTGGTATATAGACTGCACATATGCAAAGTTTTATAAGGTTATCACTATATTTGAGATGAACTACAAACCAAAGATCTTCTATTAGTCCAGTGCCTTCATTTCTATTAATCCTATGTATGTGAGTCAAAATTTCTATTAACGGCAATCATTACACCATCTCCAGTCTTCTTTGAAAATGATTTAGTTAAGCCTATGTCTCGTCTATATACAGCATAATTATCTTTAAATAACTCTAAATCTTTAACATTATTTTGTAGCCAAGTTTCCGTTATTACAACAATATCGTACTTATTCATACACATGTTACTGTAAAATTCATAAATTTTTGTATTTAGGCCTTTACAGTTTTGGTAATATCAATTTAAGGCAGCAGATTCTGTGCAGGTATACATAAAAAATAAGATATGAGTAAAGTAAAGTAAAGTAAAGTTGCAGCCTATTTACGTCCCACTGCTGGGCACAGGCCTCCTCTCATTTCTGACAGGGTTTTAGGGCAAGTAAATGTCTGCCGCGCTGCCCCAATGCGTGTTGGCGAACTTCACATGTCTTCGAAATATTTTTACTTATTTCTCAGACATGCAGGTTTCCTCACGATGTTTTCCTTCACCGCCGAGCACGTGGTAAATCAGCATTTAAAATTGCAATTAACAATATTATTGGTACCGGCGGGGACGTCCCCGCCGGCACCAATGATATTGTTAGATAAGAGTAAAAATATGAGTAAATGAGAAGAAATCTCATTGGTTAAGTATTGTAACGAGGATAAATTCTTAATAACTACAACAGGAGCTGACTCAGACTCTCTCACAAAAATGCGGCCACCTCTTACCCAAACAAACTTTTAGTTCTTTTCTTTGGCTTGTTGTCTTAAATATATATATATATAAACATTTTGAATAATTACGAAGCTATTTGAAAAATAATTTATTGTGTAAGCTAGTTTTACTACCAGATACCAGAGGTTGTTGCAACGATCGATTATAGTGTGATTATAAAATTAGTAAGAAGTTTATATCTACGTCAGCCGTGGTAGCTCAGAGGTTAAGCGCTCGCAGTGAATTTCACAGTACGCGAGCAACCCGAGTTCGATCCTCGTCAGCACCAATGAAATTGTTAATTGCAATTTTAAGTGCTTATTTGCCACATGCTCTTAATAAAAAAAATATTAATTTTCAAAGCGGGAAGTTAAAAATTTCTAAGACATGTGAAGTTCGCCAACACGCATTGTGGCTGCCCGGCTACTTTTCCTTGCCGTAAGATCATCTCAGTAATGAGAGAAGGCCTGTGCCCAGCAGTGGGACGTATATATATAGACTGCAACTTTTATATTAAATATTTATTAAATTATATTTATCAAAATTTATATAAATTAAGTAAATAAATTAACGTGAGAATGTATTTGGACATACATACACACAATATCACGTTTAGAGTTAAACATCTTAGTTTATATTTGCGATGATTGTCTCTTGTTGGAAATTTTATCCCTTTCTTGGAGGGAAATAAAAACAACATTAGAATAAAACTAATATTGTAGATTTTGTCGCTTTTAATTTTAACCTTTTTAATTCCCGACGTTTCGGGCACTTTACAGCACCCATGGTTGCGGGATGGTGTGGCGTAAATATGTATAAGAAATCATTATGGAAAACATTAAAGCTTAAAACTGTATCCTCGAATAGTCGCTGCTGGTGATAAGAGGGCTGATTATTTTCTCGCTCCAAGGCTATTTACAGCCATTCAGCGAGGAAATGCTGCCAGCGTTTTGGCACTTACTTACTTACTTATCTTCACGCACAATCCCTGACGGGGTAGCCAGAGAGGACAGATCGCCAAGTGTCACGATCCTTACATACCTCTTTCGCTTCTTTCAGATTCATTATCTTCTTCATACATATATATATATATAAGGTGAATTTCTCCAAATTCATACTAAATTTGAGTTTGAGGCGTTCCCCATAAAAGTATGAATTTGGAGAAATTCACCTTTATCTTCCTTCCACACAGAAATTCATTTTGCGGAAAACTGCAAAAATACTACTTCCACCATATATATCAACCATATGACGTACACAGAAATTTATTTTGCAGAAACCTGTAAAAATACTACGTCAACCATATATTATATCCTACGTGAACCATATATATCAACCATATGACGTGTATATACGTCATATGGTTAATATATATGGTTGACGTAGTATTTTTGCAGGTTTCCGCAAAATAAATTTCTGTGTGGAAGATAAAAGTTATACGTCATATGGGTTGATATATATGGCTGACGTAGAATTTTTGCAGGTTTCCGCAAAATAAATTTCTTTGTGGAAGATAAAGGTGAATTTCTCCAAATTCATACTAAATTTGAGTTTGAGGCATTCCCCATAAATTCCAAAGCCTAGGTTGAGGCCCATTTTGACCCAACGGTAAACCATACAAGGCTACCGACCTCACAGATGACCTATCATTCAACCACTCTTTTATGTAAGGTACATAGTTTCATTATATACATTTTGTTAAAACAGTAAAGTGAACGCATCATATCTGAGATCATGCATAAATCTTAATCTTAAGAAAGGAATCTCATACTCATTGGGCGTGGATCCTATATATACTAGCTCTCGTCTCTTTCTTTTCATAAAGATCAAAGGGCATTAGGCATAAAAGTGTATTAAGTGCCACTCCAGGCGATAATCGCATCGCTCCAGTTTTACAAGCAGTCCTTTGTAGACTATTTAGATATATATATATATAAACTCTGATAGTCAAGCTGCACTGCCAGCGATGAGACCAGATCAAACTACTTGGAGACTGACCCGTTTAAATCCTTGGGTGTAACATCAGGGTCATTTTGAGGTGGGTTCCGGATCATGGTATATTGTAGGCAATGAACTAACCGACAAGATTGCACGGGAGGGTTCAAATTGTACACAATTTAGACCTGAACCATTTTGTATAATCGCAAGAAGCCTGGCCCGATTGACCCTTGAAACTATTACAATATTTCAAGGGTAACTTAAGACCTGGTCTGATACAGTCTTAAAACATTATAAAAACCTTCAACCGGGCTTATGATCGCAAATTCGCATCAGAAGCCGTGTTGTCTGTCCTGTTGTCTAAATAAGCACATGTCCCTTTTGGGACTAAGCAACTCGAGGATGTACCAATTCTGTTCTTTAACGGAAGAAACACCTCTGCACATCCTGATTGTGGACCTTTATTGCGCAAACGTAACACTCATCTGGGAAACTACGTAATGAACCCAGAAGTAGTGAAATCGCTCACAGCTAAGCAACTGCCGTGTAGTGGCGGTGTAAGTATATCCACTACCCCATATCATTACGGGCGTGTCGGAAGAGGCAACACAGGGAAACAAATCAGTAGATGGGCAGCAGCATCGTCCTCATAACGACAAAAAAACTGGGGTTGCCAACCCACTTGCCAAGTGTGGTAACTATAACAAATATCCCCCCCCCCCCATCCATGAGGGAGACCCAAGTTCAGCAGTGAACTTTTTTAGGGTGTAATGGTTAGCAACTCTTTCAATTTATTGAAAGTATAGGGCTTAATATTAAACTATAGCCATAGCAACGATCTTACAGGTTGCATTGGTACTGGTGTTATTAGACAAAAAATGTACATATTATATATAATACTGGAACGAAGTTCTTTATCGGACAATACGGGTTTGGCGGATAGGGGCTAGGCGACAAATAGTGTAAGATTTTTTCGTCACGACCACTTCTGACGTAGTGTAGACGGCCTTGGCGGCTATAAGGAAACTAGCTTATCTTCACGCACAATCCCTGACGGGGTAGCCAGAGAGAACAGATCGCCAAGTGTCACGATCCTTACATACCTCTTTCGCTTCTTTCAGATTCATAATCTTCTTCATACATGCACGTCTAGGTATCCGAGTACTCTTGACCCTCCCCTCTTCGAGCAGTTTGCTCACATGGTCTTCGAAAGTTAGTCTCGGTCTACCTCGACACCTTTTAATATTAACTTTCGCGCTATATATTTTCTTCACCATTCGGTCTTCACTCATTCGCTCAACGTGCCCAAACCATCGAAGCACGCCCTTATCAATTTTTGTGATAAGGTCATCTTTCAAACCTGCCATATTGCGAATCTCTTCGTTTCGCTTTCGGTCGGCCATGGTAACGCCGCACATTTTACGAAGAGATCGCATCTCCACTGCATTCAACTTGCTTTTATGCTTCTTCTGGCATACCCAGGTTTCGCTGCCATATAACAAAGTCGGTACCAACACTGCGTTATGTATTGCAAGGCGTGCACTCTTCACTACGCCTTGCCTTTTGACTAACGCAGTCAGGGCACCATTGACTTTGTTTCCGGCAGCGACACGCCTGCCCACATCTAAATCACATCTTCCATCCCGGCTAAAAGCACTCCCCAAGTATACAATTTCATTTACCTGTTCTAGACATTCCTGATTTACCCATATTTCACACTTCGTTCTCTCTTCGTCCCTTTCAAATACCAGAACCTTAGTTTTATTGGCATTCAAACGGAGACCTTTAATTTCA
This sequence comes from Parnassius glacialis, assembly GCA_033319125.1. NCBI lineage: Eukaryota > Metazoa > Arthropoda > Insecta > Lepidoptera > Papilionidae > Parnassius > Parnassius glacialis. The sequence goes on from JAVANC010000019.1 coordinate 23,593,434, forward strand.
CATTCCTCTTTCATACACGTGACTAATGCCTGCAGTTCTGCCTCTGATGGTGCAATAAGCACTGCATCATCAGCATACAGCAGACAATTTACTTTTATGTCACCCAAACTAGATGGAATAATATCCATCTCATAGACTTAGAATATACTGGCGTATAGTAGACCAGACAGCACGTAAATGCGTGACTAATTTTGATTTGTCATTGTGTGTGTTAGCCAGCTATCTACATTTTACTTACAAGGACTATCAAAAAGTGATTCTTAAGGAAGCGGTAAAAACATTTAAAAAATAGTTTAGTGCACGAAATTGAATAACTTCAAAAATTAACTGAATTTTTACCATGAAAGTTCTAAAATAATTAAAAAATATTCATATAACATGTTTCTGGGAATAAGCTGAAACTACCTGTCTTTTGTTGAATTTTACTTCAAATTTAAAAACCCCAGGTGACTTAAAAAAACTTCCCAAGAATCAGATCGGATTGTTGCATTTTTTAAAAATTACATTTATACAACGCACGCCGATGATTTATTTTCTTGTTGTGTGGGCACGTCTATCGATTTATTAAAAAAAAAGGATTCAAGATAAATGTGGACATTAATTTTAATATACTTGAGTCAATCCCTATCATACATGTAAAATATTGTGTATAAAAATGTATTTACCAAATTCGTGCAATTTATCAACAACTTGACAATTTATTTTTCTTTCTTCTGATTTTCTTTGTATTGCAAAGAAAAAAGTCTAAACAAAATAACAAAAAACAAAACAAAACAAAAGTCAAAACTAAATTGCATGTACCTAATTATTGAAAACATCCTATATTTTAAACAGTATAACATAAACTTTCACCAGAAATAAACGCGTCATAACATTGACGACGTCTTGAGAATTTATCTGTGGTATGTGCAATAACAGGATCATTTCTATTACTAACGCCACTATCACTTACAGAACAAGTAACCATTTTGGAAAAAAGTTACCTATAAAAAATAACCACTAATACACCCCAAAAAAATTACAAATATCTAGGAGCTTCGCGTGCTGACTTGTGCCGACCTGTCATTAAAAATCGGTTACAGAGTCATGAGATATGGTATCCTTTTCCATCTTGCATTTTTGCCATAAGGATTTTTCTTCTCCCTTGCACACTATGTCGGTCTATATGCCATTATATCCTAAGTCTAGGATTCATCTCTCTCGCAATTTTTCTTATCTTGTCATGAAAGAAATATTATTTTATTTTAAATTACGCTTCATTTTAATAGACGCTAGTAATTCATTAATTTGTATTTTTTAATCCATAATATAATACATATATCAATAATAAGTAACTTCGTTCCAACCGAGTCATCCACGACACTCATGCATGTTTTTTTTGTATGTCAAAAGAAAAGCTTCAAAATATTACATCAAAATACAGAACGTTATAAATTTAAAACTCGTAGCAATATTTTTGTTTACAATACAAGTTAACAGTAATGCATGAACAAGGGCCATAAAATAGAAATTGAATTATAATTGTGATTGTAAAATAACCTCCTAATATTTAAAAAAAATTGAATATTTTATATTTAAATTTAATGAATTTTAAAATTTAATAGTATTAATGTTCGAAATGTATATATTTAAAACTTTATGCTTATTAAGGCATTTTAATTACTTCTTTCAATTAACTCTATTAACTATGGAACTACGTATAAATATTTGTTTACATTAGCGCTAAATATTTCATTACACTTGTTTATTTTGCGGTCTGTGTTGGTCTGTGGTGAATAAGCTTGATTATTTTGTATTTGTCACGTTTCGTCTTATTTTGATTCAAATCGATTTTATAAGTGGCGATAGAAATTTCATAACATTTAACATTGAAATACAGATACAATTGCAGAGTTTCGGTATTTACTTTATTCAAAGTCTGATCGGGCAAAGAAGATAGTGCATTAAATGCAAGTAAATTTCTTGTACAGCAGATACGAATTATGTACTCTTGCTCTTGATTAGAAATATGTTGTTGTTGGACAGTTCAGATTTGAGTGAAGAAAGTCAAATAGAAACATCGTCTACATCTAGTATGGCTTATAGTCATCGCTGTATTGAATCAAGAAGCAATGGACGGTCTAACCGTGGTGGACCTTTTTAGCACTTCATGCAGTGGGTGAAGTCTCGATTGTAAGCAATCCCACCGTAATAATGTGTGTTTGTAGCACTTACGCAGGGCACGATCCAGATAGATTTACGGAGTAATCAAAAAGTGCTTCCGTCACGAATAAGTAATTGAAAATTCCTGGTCCATAATGATTTCTTATATTAACGCGAACACTACGCATTGAATAAAACTATTTTTTACGGATTTTATCGCGTTGATGTTCATTCTGCGTTAATCAAACCAAAATTAATATTAAAAAACTGATGGCAGCCGAGCTATCTGTGACATCGGGACGTCAAATATCTCAGTATACTATATAATGAATACAAAAATAAACAAATAGAAAAATAACAAAAATTTACGATCAAATCAAGTGCCAAACATCCATGTCAACGTAGAAACGATACACAACCGTTGAGCACAGACACGAACAATAAACAGCTATGACCTATATGTATTGCACGGGACAGTGAAAGGGTTAAGGGGCTACTCCCAGCGAACGACCTTGAGCATTTGATCGCCGCCGACTCTCGCTACAATATATCGCGTCAGAAATATGCAAGACGCCACCTACAGTACGAACGTAGTATTATTTTTTCAACATCAATAAACTGTTTTATGGAAAATGGAAACACATACGGCGTACTTATAAATGTATTTTAATTTTTTATTCGGTATATTAGTTGCATTATATTAGAATTATGTATTCTCATATATTATCTAATTATGAAATTTTGTAATTAATTATATATTAAAAATTAAGCATTGAAAATAGTGAGTTTAAAAGATACTTACTCACTATAGGTAAGTAGATAGATAGCTCGCCTTTTGTACAAATATTTGGTGCAATAAAGAATAAATAACTAAATAGGATGTTTCGCAGATGTGTTTTTGATTATTGTTAATTTTTACGTGTCACGTATTGAAAAGTAACATACCTACCTACTAATTTTTGAACTGAGCACCTTGTAATTTAGCCTGCTTATCACCTATGCTGGCTGACATTATCCTCACCCCACTGATTGATGAGGATGAAAAAAAAACACGTCTGTTTTTATTTTTATTCAATTTTATTTCTACATACGTAATTATATTTATTTATACATAAGGGTTATAATAAAGGTAATACAAAAATCAACAAGAAGTATAAAGGTTATAGGTAAAGTGACCATACGTCCCGTTTTGAACGGGACTGTCCCTTTTCTCAGTCACCTGTCCCATTGTCTCCAAAGCTCCGGGACATAAAATTGTCCCGTTACTCGTTAGATGGAAGTATTCAGTCTTTCACACCAACAATCTTCAACATTATTTTTTTAATCGAATATATTTTATGTCTACCTGGTACAAATGCTCCAGTAGAAAGAGTATTTTTCTATTTTGAATAAATTCTGGACCTCTGAAAAAACACTAATGGTTCCAGTTCCAAAGGCGATGTTGTTAACAAAGGTAACAATAAAAAAAACTTGCCCAGAATTTTATTCTTATTTAAAATCATCACCAACTTTTTTAAAGCAAATTTGTTCCACTGAGAAATGTAATTAATAATTTAAAAAAAAATATGTTGCGTTTAATAATTACCGTCTATACCGAATATAATTTTATAGTGAACACTAATTGTATAAAGTTATAGTTTTTAGGGTATAAATAAACCCATGTCCCGTTTTGAGTTAAAAAATAAATGGTCAGTTTAGTTATAGGGTTTTTTGGGTTGAAAATGATGCCCGGGTAGGTATGACTACTTACGTACGTATTACTTTAGTAAAAGTAGGTAACTATTTAGATAAGTACCTTTTATCTAATCATAATACCTACATAGGTACCTATTATGATTAGTTATACTGGGTAGGTATATTAATACCTACTTTTTACCGAATTACTATACCTACTAAGATATTGTGGTTGGGTATTAGGATTATTTTTAACTGTATAATATTGAATTAGCCTTTTATAATGTAAATTATAATATTTGTCGAAATGTTAATTATGGATTGGAACCTTATATACTAATGGTGCTTCATTTTTTATTTGCATTTACTTCAAAGAAAATACACGCAAAAAGCTTCATCGTGCAGTAAAAAACACAACAAATATATGTATAACTAATACGAAAAATTATACCCAAAACAAACAAATAATACTACATATAAATAACCTAATAAGTAATAATAATATTATCGAGTGATAAGATGACGTGAGCGAGCGTGTGCGCTGCCCGCCGCCGTGACAAATGACACGGGTTTCATCTTCAAGAGCTTAGCGCTCCCTGACTCCAGCAACCCCGTGGGCAGTGAATACGCCCAGTTTTAAAAATAATTTATTAATAAAATGAAATTTTGGTCTTTTGAAAAAAAATGATAGAAATGTTCATTAATAAATTGCCTATCCATTAGTGTCAATCGCAAAATAAAATAATGATTACTTTACGAGGAGATGCATGTTATCAATAATTATTACACATTTATGTGGTTTCGTTGTAAGGAGATTATTTTAATACTTATTTTTTTAAAACAAAATTGGATATGACTCTTATGGAATCAAGATAACGTAGATATATAATGTGTTTTTTATTAGTTGATATATCTTTTAAGTAAAAAGTAGATAGCTCCTAAAAACCGCACAAATAACGACAAGCGCGAAATTTTGCTCAAACATGCGCCTTAATTATAGGAAATAAATAAATGTTGAATAAAACATTTAAATTGTTTTAGTTTAATAAACTTTGAAAATTATGAATATAATAGCAACGAATAAAGCAAATATTTGCTTATAATTTGAGCTTGAAACATAGTGGTCCGAGAGACTGCACGTCTATGGTAGCGTGACAAAAAATATTGTCAAAAATTAAAAGTTAACCGCTCAAGCGTCGACATTTTATTGCAACAACGAAGACCTATGGTCAAGCCAAAGAGTGTAGTTGATCAGGTCAAGGACATTTTTTTAAATAAAGGTAAATATAACTTAGAGTCACTATTATGTCCTTATCCAAAAACAAAAAATTATCAACTATTAAAATATCGCATTATTTATATGAAGGTTAAGTGAGCGCTAAAGAAACGACGATTGCAAAACGTTGTCGATAAATGAAGGGCACAGAAAAAGAAGGAGCTCATTGACATTCTCATTGTTTCGAGTAATTAAAGAATTAAACCTAAAATTTCAATTTCTACACTTACAACTCTACTAGATTATGATTTGTACCCATATAAAAAAGGAACAGTGTATATTTAACATGATATATTGTTATTTTAAAAGATTGGGTTGGTAAATAAACAATAGTTTGTAATTTAATTACCTAACTCCCAAATGTAAAAGGCAAGAAGGTGCTCATTGTCACAATGATCTCCTTTTTACATTTTACAAATTAATTTGTGATCATAAACAATGTCTAATTACATAAACACACTAATGAAATAAAATACATGTTAATTAGCATGAAATTCATTTGTGGGGTAAGTTAATATATTCCGGTAAAATTAATTTTAAAGATGAAAAAAAAACGGGGCCCTACAAACAGCAGTAACGGCAGAAAATGTATGAACTACTAAAATGTTGGTGCGAGAACACCCACGAATCACATATACGGACATCGAAAAGATTGTAGGCATTAGTTCGGGTAGCATTCATACCATCCTACATCAACATCTTGAAGTGAGGAAGCTTTGTTGTCGATGGATCCCTCGTTTGCTCTCCGAACGCGAAAAACAGACTCCTGTCGATTGATGCCGTGAAATGCGTCTACGTTTTGAAAGCGGGGCATCTAGGCGTGTTTCAGAAATCGTTACTGGTGACGAGACATAGATCTATCAATATGATCTGGAAAATAAAAGGCAATCATCGGTATAGGTCTACTCAAAAGGACAGTTACTGACAATATTGCAAAGACCTCGCAACGTCGGCAAAAAAATGGTGGCTAGTTCATTGAGATATTATGTACTAACGTACTAGAGAGGACACCGCAAAGCATGACTTTGCGCAACGACTTGCGGTACACCGTACCGCAACTTTCCAGTAAGTATCCAACGCCCGTCGTAACGAGTCGTGTTTTGTACTATCGTAAAAATGCCTGATTGTGTGCTTAAAGACATTTCTAAACACTCGAGAACATCAAAAAAAGTGTTGGTTTAACATTTCATAGATAAGTAGATATAAATACGCTTAAAACTTTTTGATAGAATATTTTTCGCAATGTAACAACGCCCAGGAGAAGCGAGTTGCCGTGGACGCCATTTTGCAGTACAAATTATAGAGTAATGACAATAGAAGACGCAGATACGCTAACATTTGTACCTACTTTTATTTTGTTGTTCAGTTATCATTATCAGTTTATTCAAAGATTTCAATAGTACAAACAATAGTACAATAATACAAAAAAAAATAGAACTTGTTACATGCGTAGTTTACGAAGAGAAACAATTTATGATTAACTATTTTACTTCGTAAAATAATTTGTACCATATAGCACGTGAAGAATGGAAAGAATATTGTGTAGAATAGATAAAATAAAAACTTGTTTTTGAAGGTCTCTACGGCCGGAACATGAGAAAAGAAAAGCGTGGATTAAATTTGTACAAAATAATCGGAATGAAGAAACAACTAAAACATTACAATGTTTCGTTGAGAAAGATGTATTCGTTTGTTTACTTGATCATTCTTTTGATTAACCTTCTACATTAAATCATAGAGTTCATCTGATTCCTGCTATAATAAATAAATATAGTAGTATATAACAATAATTTGAATTATTTGTGTAGTTTTATTTACCATATACCTAAATTTACTTAATAATAACAATTTACAATATAAAGTAGGTATATTATTTACACATAATCACCATTTGTCACTTCTGTCCGCCACAGGCTGCTCTATGACAACGAATCCTTCCACTGGCGCGCGGTTTTTGTTGTATGTGTCTGTTCTAGTACTTTAGTACATAATAGTTCAATGGGCTAGTTTTTTTTTCGCGGAGCGGACATTTGTCGACGTCAATACTGGAAAATTGTAGGTCAGTCAACTCTGAATGGTATACTACAGTTGCATTACCCAAAGCTTTTCAAGCTATGCGGGAGAGAAGACCAAAAACCGGGCTTCGGGGAATCATGCTGCATCACGATAACGCCTCTTCACATACCTCCCTTAGAACAAAAGCATTTATTGAGGAATCTGGTGTTGAAGCCGTGGCTGCCTACGAAGAAGCGATTTCCGACCTGTCTCAATCAGATCAAGACTGACAAAAGTATTTTCAGAGTTGACTTAGGCGAATGGAACTTTGTATAGAGCATAATGGAGAATATTTTGAAAAGATGTAAAATAAATATTAATAATATCAAGAATACTTTTCGTATATCTTAAAACTTATTGAGTGTCCTAGGTATTATTGTCCATTTTGAGATAAATAAGCAAAAACTTTTAAAAATCTAACGTACACTAAAGGAGTCGTAAAATTTATGCAAGGAAGCGTATCTGGCAGCCGTCATTTGTATGACAAAATAATACAGATGGCCGACTATGAGCGCGTTTTCTTTTACAATCGCTGCCATCAGCCCGTTCTAGCGTGGTTTCATAGACAATGGGCACCTTTTTACGCGGTATAGAATGCAATGAGCGCGTTTTATCCTAAAGTACAATTTTTTTAAATTCACTTTACACAAAATCAGCGCCTATTATCGTGTTTAAAATAACGTTCTCTGATTGGCCATAGAAAACGAAGTAAAATGGTATAGTTCATTCCAAAAACGTAAAATTGTCAATGAGCTCCTTTTTTCCCTGTGCCCTTCAAATAAAATGTTTTCAAAAGTTATCAATTACCGTGTAGTGGCGGTGTATGAATATCCATATCTTTCCGTGGGTCTCGGAGGAGCCGACTAGACTTGGGGTTATTTTCTACCGACTTCAAAAAGAAGACGGTACTCAATTCGACTGTATGTTTTTATGTGGGTGAACCGGTTTCGGTGATTCTTTTATTTTCTTTTATTTGAAAGCTGGTGCTTCACACGTGCTATATAAATTTTATCAAGGTCTGACCAATGGTTTTTGAGTTATTCTTAATAATTTATATTGAAGTCGGTTGTACAAAATTTTTAATTTTTAATTATATATATATATATATATATATATATATATATATATATATTTATATCTTTAAATAACCGTGGCCGTTGTTCCGGTTACCAAATAGTCACAATGAAAAATTATCGTGACCTTGTCACGTTAATAAAGTTGGATAACTACTTGGAACATGAAACGACTTATAACGTGACTTTATATATGCATTTTAAATTTAGTATTAGGTTTTGTTTCAGTAATCGATTTTGTATTACCTTCCTTATCTTAGCTACGTGGCTATGTTATAAGTAACGTTCTAATAATTATTTCTAAAATATAAGAATTTCACCTAACCTAGGCGATCAGTCAGTGTACCGTACAAGTACAAGTTACACGTACTTTATTACACACTAACAAGGTAGATATAAGTTAGATTAATACCTAATTTTATTTTTAGAAAATTTTATTGATGTCCAACGTCCATGATAGGAAAATCCGACACTACGAATGGGACATATAATGCAAAGATATCGATTCAAAAATAAAAATAAATCAAAATATTTATCTTTCTACTGACTAATTTAGGTACCATAAAATAAATACGGGGATATTAATAGAATATTTTCTTACAAATATTTGTGTGTATTTTATTTTATTTTGACTTAGAGATTTAGACTGAATTGATGGTTCCCTAGCCTAGCCTACATGTTTAGAAACTAATGTTATTAGTTCGCCCAGCTAATGATGGGCAAGAAAAAAAAATATAAATATCGTATCGATATTTTTAAGGCGACACCGCAATAAAATGCATCTTCTTTCATCGAGTAGTATAGGAGTATGACACGACTAATGAAACTGGAATTTTGTTATAGGTAAATGCATGTCTTTATCTTGAATTTGCTTATTCAAAAACACAATTGTAAAATTTTGACTCGATCATAATTATTTGCGAATACACCTCTAAAAAATCACTATAGTTGAAATTACAACGAAATTACTTAATCTATATGCTTGGAAACCACTCAAATACATTCATAACATCAATATTCGTAATTTACTTGCTCATTATTTTGATTACTAAAATTAATAATTTTCTAAAAATATCTTAAGATTCTAGCGATTTTAATCGTCGCGGGCGCTACGCAATTTTGGACCTTATAACGGCGTTTTTGAAGTTGTTATAGAAATTATGTTTCGTTGTCCGTTGATAGACCGCTTCAACGGTTTTCGAAGTGTCGCCTTAACCATCATCGATATATCCATCCATCCATTCTACTATTAAAGCCTATAAAGGTCCACTGCTGAAAATGGGCCTCCCCTATAGATTGTCTCATAGGAGGGTTTTGGTATCGATGCCACGCTTTGCATGCGGATCGGCAATCGCAGCTTTTTATTATTTTGAGTTTTTATAAGGAAGATACTACTACTGCTACACCTTCGAGTAATGTAGTGGCGGTGTAAGAATATCCACTAACCCATACCATCCCGTTGGTATCGTAAGAAGCGACAGAAGGAAATCGAAACAGGTGATGGGCAGCAGCATCTTCCTGATATCGACATATTTTTTTTTTTTATAGTAGAGGGGGGCAAACGAGCATGCGGCTCACCTGATGGTAAGTGACTACCGCCGCCCATGAACAACTGCAACACCAGGGAGGGAATTGCAGATGCGTTGCCGGCCTTTTAAAAAGGAGTAAGCTCTTTTCTTGAAGGTCCTTAAGTCGTATCGGTCCGGAAAAATCGCTGATGGTAATCGATTCCACAAGGAAGTCGTGCGAGGAAGAAAACATCTTCTAAATCGCACAGTGGTGGACCGCCAATCATCCAGATGGTGTGGATGGTATCGGGAGTTCTGCCGCGATGTGCGTTCGTGAAATTTGGCGGCTGGGATTAATCCGAACAATTCCTCAGAGCACTCCCCATGGTAGATGCGAAAGAAAATGCAAAGAGATGCAACATCTCTTCGCAGCGCCAATGAGTCGAGTCGATCGGAAAGAATTCGGTCGTCGACGATTCGAGCCGCTCTGCGCTGGATGCGGTCAAGTGGAAGGAGCTGGCACTGGGGAACCCCTGCCCAGAGATGGGAACAGTATTCCATGTGAGGCCGAACCTGCGCCTTGTAAAGTTGCAGGCGGTGTGCCGGCATGAAATACTGTCCCGCTCTGCTGAGCACGCCAAGCTTTTTAGAGGCCAATTTGGCCTTCTCTTCCAAATGACCACGAAACTGCACGTCACTCGATATGTTGACGCCGAGGATTCCGATACTGGCTGAGGTATGTTGTATGTGAGGTATCGTAATGTTTTGCAAAAGTTTTATTACTGGATGGTTTGATGTAGAAAATCAAATCGACAACAGCATATGAATGTTTAGTTGATTAATACAACATTGTAAAATATATCGAAATTGATACAAATTCGATACTCTAAAATAAATATCGGTATATCTTGATTAAAAATAAAGACGATATATATTATCGGTATTTTTATGAAAATGTATATATATATTACGCAAGCCTACGCACAGCGTCACGGTCGGAGAAAGACGACGACTGCTGACCTCATAAATGAGTACCGACTTCCGGAATTTCCCATCTGTGTTGTGTTCGTGCGTGTAGATTTACGTTCAAGTGAACATATCATAATTTTACACTCCAAAAGGCGTCCAAGAGTATGTGGCCTTCAAAACGTATTTTACTTAATGTACGTAGTGGTATAATTACAAAACACTCATGTTGGATTTTGTTTTACAGGAAAGATTGTTAAGTTATTTCTGACTGCTTTATTTCACACGTGAACGATACAGTATTTGAAATGATATATTTATAAATTGAATAAAAATTGTTCCGAGAAAATATACAAAGAAATAACTTTTAAAAACAGTGTAATTACTTACGTTCTAATAAATAACTCACAGCAAACTTTCTTTTGGCCTCTTACACTCGTGCACGGAAGGAAATGGAATGAACTAGACGAGATAATGATGGATGATATACATCGATGTATTAAAACACTCAATGTGAAGTATCGATTCATCGAATCTATCCAATGTTTTGTGAAGTCATCAACGTCGAGTAAACATTGATGTTTTTTGTTCGATGCATCGAAGAGGTGAACCTGCTTGGATACCATTGTTTTCGCATGAGCGCCACTTTGCGAGCATTCATCAGTGCTTCGTACATGTTTGAAAGAAAAGGTAGACTGCGCTAGCTGGTTGGAGGTGCAATACCAGTGCTTAAATTTGAAGTAAGATTATACTTATTTTAAAGAGATTGATAACTAGCTTTGGCAGTTATTTATATAAGCACCTACGTAATTAAGTGTAAATGTTCACGATTTTATTTAAAGTAATGGATAACATTATACAATGTTTTGACTTAAGACTGAAATATCTTGTACGTAAAACTGCGATCAAGCAATCAAAACCACAGTTGTATATAATATGGTTTTTAAGGGGTAAATTAATTAGATTTTTGTGTTTGATTAATAATTATCGTTTCATAAATTCGTAACTATGTTTTATTGAGCTAAAACATACCTTATAATTATCACTTACCTAATATTTACAAATACTTACATAATGTAATTAATAACTTAAGTAAAATAATGCATAGGCGTCTATCGTGGCGCATCACTATTCAACCACTCTCAACTATGTATCAGTATAGTCTATAGAACATCCGGTTACGCTTGGCATGATGGGCATTGAGCGATACACGCAGTACATACAGTATACATACAGTAAAACTCGCTTAATACGATCACGTTTTATACGATTTCTCGCGTAGTACATCATTTTATATCAGTCCCTGCAACGCCTCAATGTTTTTATACTTTTTAACACGCTTAATACGATTCTTCATCCCGTCTAATACGCCATCTGTGCAACACCCGAGTCGAGCTGAGAGATGCCGAGCGTGCTCGCTTGCGTGTGCGCATACACTATACCCCGTGCACTTTAGTTAACTAAGTTCACCCTAAAAATGTTGAGCTAAAAAACATCAAGCTCGTTTTCTACCGACTTCAAAAAGGAGACGGTACCCAATTCGATTTCAATGATTGTTTTTATTTGAAAGCTGTGGCTTCTCATGTGGTACTATATAAATTTGATCAAGGCTTGACCAAAAGTTTTTGAGCTATTCTTAATAACCTATAATTAACAGTGGTAGAGCCACGCGGCAGCTTTTGCTGTCGCACGGATGGGCCGGCTCGAACCGGGGTGGTACCACGACCTCACAGAAAACCAGCGTTAAGTAGAGGTGTACCTCTGCGTTTCGCTTGGTGAGTGCAGGTGGCCGGAGGCCTTTTTTACTGGAAATGAGGCATTCCATCTCAGTCCTCACGGGTGACAACGCATCTACATTTTGATTTGTAATAGAGGATAGATGTAGATGTCTATGGGCCGCAGCAACCACTTACCATCAGGTGGACTGTGTGCTCGTTTGTCACCCTCATCCTATAAAAAAGAAACCTATATTGAAGTCGGTTGTACAAATTTTTTTTTATCTTACCTCATATCAGGGCATTAAAAATCCTTAAACAAGGCTACAGAAAACGATTTATACATCGCTATCTTAAAGAAATGGAAGACCCTGACAGTAAACGACTCTTGACTATGCATGATGCGATCCTAAACATTGTAGCGGCATGGTAAACAATTAAGCCTGAAACCATTTAATTTTTTTTTAGTTGTTTAATTGTTTCAACAAAGCACGATTCCGAAGTAACGAAGCTGACGTCGTGTTGAGAGAAGAACCTGCATCCCTATCCCGCATGATACGCTTTCCCGCTTAAGTCGCGGTTTTTATTGGGTCCCTTCAAAATCGTCTTAAGCGTTTTATTGTGTTACTATACTCTTTGGCGGGGTCTAAAACTTTGACATGTAGATTGACAATTGGATATGCCGACGCTTGACAGATTAAGACGATTTGATTGTTACTGTCTGGTTGTTATTCATTGAAGATCCTGCTCTAGTCCAAAATTCTGAAAAAAAATATCTTGATTAATAAAATCGTTTTCAGTGCTTAAATATAAATTCGTGCTTATTTAAGGAAGTAAGGTTTCATTAATATTAGCTATGTTACTTTGAAAATATTTCTCCTGAGAATTTCATAGACTTCGTTTTAATATTGGGTTGTGAAAATTTGTCTAACGTTTTTGCAGTTTAAAACTTTACCGGAACTTAGTTTTAGCATAATAACTTATATTGATCTTCGACCAAATTAATACGTCGATGGTACAAAAAGGGGTGATGGATTATAATACACCGCCATCACTAGGTAGAAAGTATAAAAATAAGTTACCTACATTTTTAATTTTATTCAAAATATAAACAGTTTTAAACAGTGGTAGAGCCACGCGGCAGCTTTTGCTGTCGCACGGATGGGCCGGCTCGAACCGGGTTGGTACCACGAGCTCACAGAATACCAGCGTGAAGTAGAGGTTTACCTCTGCGTTTCGCTTGGTGAGTGCAGGTGGCCGGGGGCCGTTTTTACTGGAAATGAGGCATTCCATCTTAGTCCTCACGGGTAACAACGCATCTACATTTTGATTTGTAATAGAGGATAGATGTAGATGTCTATGGGCCACAGCAACCACTTACCATCAGGTGGACTGTGTGCTAGTTTGTCACCCTTATCCTATAAAAAAATTAATAAAAAAAATATAGACAAGAAGAGATGTGAATCAAAATATAAATCTTGTGCTAACTTAACCATTTCCTTAATTGCATCATAACAATTAAAAATAAACTGATACGACTTTGTTTCGTTAGAAAATGGTGAAAATTTTTAACTCTTAATTAACTTATAGAAGTTGAAAAATGATACGCTTTCATAGATTTTTGGGCCCAGATTTTAAAAAGATGAAAGTGGTGTCAATTAATAGCTCATATATTATCAAAACATCACTGAAAATTCTGTGAATTTTGGCAATCTGAGAGTGGAGTTATAATAGATTTAGTAAAAGTGAGGTTATGCAACAAGTTGGCAAGAACCTATATTAAACAGCTGGTTTTTGAAGTGCAATTGCTACTTTGTTTTATTAGACACTTGTTTACTACAAATATTAATTGTAGTATTTATTGTATTATATTGAGTGGGAGGATAATAGGAAACTCAGAAATAGATTGAAAGATAGGGAAGGTTTGGAGATGATGTTTAAAATTAAAATAAAACACTTTTTTATCTTTTATTCATCTTCAATTATACTTAGAATATTATCCAAAAATTGTGCAGGTAGTACTGTATTATCTTACCTAGCACAACTAAGATATCATATCATAGACATCACATGTGCGCAGTAGCCTACAGTTCGTTTACCTAGGATGCAGTTACAATAACGTTGAAGTATTGCTTCCCTACTTCTTCGAGAGCTGTCGACTAAGGATCGTCGGCCTATTATATTACAGTGACTAGTCGCTATGCCATAATTCACACAGCGATCCATTCTGTCAATATCCAATCAATAAAATCCAAACCATAAAATCCTCAATAACGAGCCAAAGTCAAACGAGTAAACCAGATTATCGGTATCGGGTATGATAGCAAGGGTCGCACGAGTTAAGTAAGATAATAAGTCCGTAGAAAGAAAGCAGTGGTCGAGGCATATAAAAAGATTAATAAAAAACAACGGGAATCACACTCAAAACGCACACGTACTAAACGAAACGAGACGAGTGATTTCCCTGTATAAAAAAGTACTTCTTGCAAGCGATCATAGATTGAGTCAGGCAGGAGCTGTTGCTGTCAGCATAGATTAAAAATACAGTTGACAAACACAAGTAGTCGAATCGAACTTTAAACGAGAATCAATTTAATGTTTTTTTTCCTATGTTGATATTTTATTTTTAAACTGTTGACACATGTTAATTCTCTTTCTCTTTTCTCTTTTTTGTTTGTTTTGTAAGAACTCATTAACATTAATCGATTAAATTAATCGATTTCCTATTTTATTCGTGACATTAATAGATATTTAAAATTTCTCATCTTCCAGATTGTGAATTGGGAATTTTTTTTATATTTTGAAATAGAAAAATGTAACGCTTTTTAAACCATATTTCAACTTGTTACAAATTGGGCCCAAAATTCTCGTTTCTGTTAGAAGCTACTTCCGTCATTAATAAGTTCAGGTCATTGTTCCAGTCATGCTATCTTGATTTTATTCTTAGAAACGACACGTGTCGATGGGTTTAGAGTTACAAATGTTAAAAAACCTTGTAATAAAAATAAAGAAAATAATAATTTACCATAAATGACTGTTAAAAATTAGTCTCCATACGAGAAAGTGATATTTGTTTTAATAAATGCAAATCGCTTGAACAGGTTCTGGAGTCTTGAAAAACATTGCCAAAAAGTTTCTCATCACTTATATACAAGTACGCTTAGATTATTAATAAGTCATCGCACGCTCTGACTAGATACCGCGCTACCTGAAAGTAACAGCTCCGTGAATGCGGCAACTCAATATTGTAGTGTGTATAAGACAATTTGCAAACATACTAGTGTGCGTGAAAAATTGTGTATGCCAGCAGCTTAACTATTACCCGATTAACGGGAAAATTTATTTTATGCTATGGCTGAGTAGTTCATAGTTATGAATATATTCCAGAAATACTTAAAAATGTATAGTTTATTAATAACGAATGTATCAATATTTGTGTATATTATGTACAGGTTTTTCTTCTGAATAAATGACATAATACCGGTAGGATTGAGAAGGAGACCAACATGTGAAGTTCCAACATCAAAAGAGGCATCTTTCGATGTCGGAACTACAACAAGAAAATCCCACTTCTGATCTCGCAAATACATCAGGATAAGGTTAATTATTGAATATAATGAAATTGTGAGAGCGGATGTTCAATTTACTCTTTTGGTTAGGTACTCAATTAATAATTATCTATCTTTACTATAATGCAATAAAGCGGAGGTTTTTGTTTTTTTTTATTTTTAGTTTAAACATGTTTTTGTAAATTATAGCCAAATTCACGAGTAATAGGCTATCTAGCATTAGGCTTCACCTCTCAACTAGCATTAAATATTGATTTTTGTTAACCCGTCAAGCGTCTGAAAATTTTTCTTTTTAACGCGCAAACATCCGAGCGTCCGGGCACAGTATAAATATGAACAGTGTGGATACTAAGCCTAGCTGAGGATGTAATTACCTACGCTCCATTGAAGCAATAGGGTTGTAACTTTTAATGTTTTGATATTGCTTTTTTTATCAATCAATCGAATTTAAATAACTAGCTCACAATTTAAATAGGTAACCTCAGCAAAAAACGATAGTTTAAACACGGAAAACAATTTAATATTAACACACAACAATGTTTAGAACTATAGATCTTTAACTTTGTCATTACGGCGTAACCTTTTGAAAAATTCGGCGGGAACGTACGAGACTAAAACGTACCTTTATTCTTCACTAGTTGTTCCCTGCGACTTCGCTCGCGTGTTATGGTTTTTATTTTTTAGCGCGGAACCCTAATTCTTTTTCTAAAATAAAAATAGCCTAAGTTACTCCTTAAGACATCAGCTATCTGCCAGTGAAAGTGCCGTCAAAATCGGTCCAGCCGTTTCGGAGACTAGCCGGAAAAAATTGATACCTATTGCAGCCGCCATCTTGGATTTACATTTCAACAGCACTATCGGCTTCAACATATTCAAACACTATGAAAATGACACCCATGACCAAAACATTGATACCTATTACAGCCGCCATCTTGCATTTATATTTAGACAGCACTATCGGCTTCAACAGCCTCGAAAACCATGAAAATTACACCCATGATGAAAAAATTGATACCTATTGCAGCTGCCCTCTTGGATTTATATTTCGACAGCACTATCGGCTTCAACACCCTCCAAAACCATGAAAATGACACCCATGTTTTTTATTAGTGATCTATGCACCCATGACGAAAAAATTGATACCTATTGCAGCCGCCATCTTGGATTTACATATCAACTGCACTATCGGCTTCAACATACTCAAAAACTATGAAAATGACACCCATGACGAAAAAATTGATACCTACTGCAGCCGCCATCTTGGATTTATATTTCGACAGCACTATCGGCTTCAACATCCTCGAAAACCATGAAAATTACACACATGTTTTTTTATTAGTGATAGATGCACCCATGACGAAAAAATTGATACCTATTGCAGCCGCCATCTTGGATTTATATTTCGACAGCATTATCGACTTCAACATACTCAAAAACTATGAAAATGACACCCATGACGAAACAATTGATACCTATTGCAGCCGTCATCTTGGATTTACATTTCAACAGCACTATCGGCTTCAACATACTCAAAAGCTATGAAATTGACACCCATGACCAAAAAATTGATACCTATTGCAGCCGCCATCTTGGATTTATATTTAGACAGCACTATCGGCTTCAACACCCTCGAAAACCATGAAAATTATACCCATGTTTTTTATTAGTGATCGATGCACCCATGACGAAAAAATTGATACCTATTGCAGCCGACATCTTGGATTCACATTTTAACCAGCACTATCGGCTTCAACATACTCAAAACTATGAAAATGACACCCATGATGAAAAAATTGATACCTATTGCAGCCGCCATCTTGGATTTATATTTCGACAGCACTATCGGCTTCAACACCCTCGAAACCCATGAAAATGGCACCCATGACGAAAAAAATTATACCTATTACAGCCGCCATCTTGGATTTACTTTTTGTGACCACTATTGCACTATCAGCTTTAAAAAGCCTCAAAACCGCCGCATTCTGGATGTACAAATAAGTTCACGAATTCATTATGATCAATCACACGGACTTATAATTCGATAGCGATTATAACAATGACAATAAAAATCATTCTTACCTTTCAAAATCAGCAGGAAGCTTAAAATAAGATAGCTCCGGTTTTGATGAAGCCGAGTTCAAACAGCCGTATACTACGCAATACGTTCGTAGCATCTTTAAAGTCTTGAGGCGACACTCGCTACTGAGATCACCGCGACGAGCGCTTAGAAGTCTCGTCGTTGCGCATGTTTGTGTGAGTGTGCCGTTTCGAGCGTTTGTAGGAAGTTTCCATACTGTTCCTACTATTTATTTACTGTGGTCCGGGCCTGTACGAAAGGTCGCCATATACACAGACTAACATACTAGCAAGCGCTAATGTAAAAATGCAAAAAATATATATTTTTTATTACTATTATTTGTATTAAAATCTGCCTCGAATGTAATACTAAACTTTGTAACACAGTCTTAAGGAATTTTTTTCATTAAATAATTATTGTTACTCTAGGACCACTATTTTGGTTTAAAAACCAAAATATAATATATAATGTTTGAAAAACATTACTAAAAATTATTCCAATCATCACATTGTTTACTACAGATTAAGTCAAACTTAAACCTTCTATTTTTATCACAGAAATGGCAGTTAGGATCTGGTAAAGCTGGCTTAGGGCTTCTGGATATTGACGGTATTAGAGGTCGGAGACGGTCTTGAGGATATGGGCCAACTAGCACAAAATTGTTTGGTCATTTTCTGGTCTGTGTAGAAATAAAGTACGACCAGCTATATTGTCAACGGAATCGCTATCCGCGACTTCTAAATTATCCTTGGTCTCACTGTCAGAGAAGCTCTCTTTTATGAAATTTGCAATCTGCTCCTCGATGAGGTCCATCTATCAAATAATATGTATTTTATACTTTATAATATTCAATAAACGAAGAAACATTCAGAAATGTAAAATAAGTTAACAGTAAAATACCTACCTTTAATACTAATAATTGCCTCCCAGGCGATCACATAGGCTATATCTTGGCAATGGTCTAATCTAGTCGAGCGCGCAAACACTGCCTTCCGCGTGACGGACTACATAATATAGTTGGCGCAAGTACATGGCACGGTACGTCCCCGCAATTTCAAAATAACCAGCAAAATCCAACCGCGGGTGGCCTGTCAGGCGATGATTACGTACTCTAGGGTTAAAGCACCCGAAACGACGTGAATTAAAAAGTAAATATCAAACGCGATAAAATCCGTGAAAATACATTTATTTAAAATCTATATATTATTGGTGCAAACGGAAGATAAGGTTGTACATTTACAGGACTTAGTCTATGGAAAATGTTTTATGTGGGCAGTGACATGAATAAGAAATAAGGGAATGGTACAAAGGCCACGTCGTGTTTACTTTCATGGTGAAACCGTAACAAGTAACCATTATTTTTTTTCACTTTTGTTCATTATCAGTGCTAAGTTTAAGTGTTTTAATTTATTTTTATGATTATATTGGTTATTCAATATTATTATAATATTATTTTAGAATATTATTTAATATTCAAGATATCTTTTAAATATCCAGTTTTAATTTTTACAAATAATGAATAAAGATAACCGAAACAAAAAAAATTAAGTATTCGATATATTTTATTTAGTGATTTAATTTAATTTTAAAAAGGGCTTCTAATAACCGATAAAGTCAGTCAGTCAAACCTGGATGATCTGAGAAACTGTGGCAGTTGCAAAAAAATCACTAGAAAAAATGATAAAAAAAATGTCAGATAAAGATACATATAATGTCATTCGGACGTATAGTTTAAGAGGTAGTGAAAAATTCAAATAATTTAACACTCGGTTCAGCGCGGGAACGGCGCATAAACCCTATTCACCCGATGAGAACCGAGAGAAACCAGCAGTGAACGCTTTTGTGATCAAGGTAGGTTCAAAAATTTTAGTTAAAAGATTGGCAAAATTAATGGAGTACCTTTATCTATCGGCATACGTACGTTATAGAGGAAAGTTAATTTATATCTACTTGCTCTCCCCTCCCAGGTGTGCGTCACACCGCCCCCCTCCTTCCCCCCACGCCCCAGAAAACGTCCCAAAGCGTGGTTCTAGGCCCGCCACATACATACGGAATTCCGTTTCAGGATTCCGTTTCGATATTCCGAGTCAAGATTCCAAACGCAGCAAGTTTATATAAAATCTATGACCCATCACACACGTACGGTAGTTTTCCGTTCGAAATTTTGCGGGCAAAACGGGATTCCGTATGTGGCCGACCCGTTCGGAATTCCGAAACGGAATCATGAAACAGAATTCCGTATGTATGTGGCGGGCCTTATTCAGTTTTAAAGAATACCGTACACGCTACTTGGAAAGGGAGTGAATAGAAATAATCCTTGATAAATTTTCTATCAACCATTTATACATACAAAAGCGATATATATCATTTATAGTTTGCACACAATCTGCCACGAAATATCAACATTTTTATGATTTGTCGATTTTTTTTTGCTCAAAGTTTAGTTTTCTTCAAATTTTCCCACTTTATTGCCAAGATATGTATGTATTAATATGGTAAAAATAGAATATGTTCTTTAAAAAGAGGTACAATTTATTTCTAAACTCTTTCATTTTACGTTGCTATGCTATTGTTACGAGCTTGGAGTTCGAGACAATTACAAACTGCCGATTGAATTACCAAAATTGACTATTTAATTACACAACACTAATTACAACTTAAAATCATACTAATAATAAAACACAGTTCGCCGATATTTCGCTTCGAAGTATTCTCTTGTATCGCCAATTCAATACTGCCCCAGTCGTGGTCTATACCGGCCTTATATAGGGCCTCAGATAGTTTCCAGAATCTTCTACTGTAGCGACATCTAGAATGTTCGAATACATATCGGTCCCAACATTTCTGGAAGGATATCGACTCTCATAGTTCTGCTACTCGACACTAGAGGGCGCTAGTGTAACTTGTGTTGCCATGTACAAGACATAAATAGTGGCGTGTAACACTATTTTGAAAATTTAATTGATTAATAAGTAAAAAATGGGCACAGTTAGTAATTAATGATATTAAAACTAAACCCAAGCATACCAATGCAAGACTTCAAGATACAGTAAGTTCATTCTGCGTAGATCGGACCGAAATTATAAATTAAAAAGCTGAAGGTACTCTGAGTCCCCCCTTGACCATAGTTGCTGTAGAGCAAGCATAACGTAGAAAATCAAAAAAAAAAATTAAACGCGATAAAATTCGTAAAAATAGTTTTATTCAAGTATAAAATTTCTAGCCATGCTGTAGCTATATTAATGATATAATTGTAGCACGAATGGGTCGGCTCGACCGGGGAATGACCACGCTCTCACAGAATACCAGCGTAAAATAGCAGCTTACTGCTGCTGTGTTTCGTATGGTGAATGTAGAGAACCGGAGACCCTTTTTACTGGAAAAGAGGCATTCCATCTTAGTCCTCAGGGGTGACAACCCATCTGCATTTTGATATGTAATAGAGGATAGATGTAGATGTCTATGGGCCACAACAACCACTTACCATCAGGTGGACTGTGTGCTCGTCTGTCACCCTTATCCTATAAAAAAAATGTCTATACTATTATTGTTTGACTTGGAACAGTAGTGTAGTTTATTAAATATAATCAAGTAGGTCTAAAGTAATAAAAAATAAAAACAAATAAATTACTACCACATATTATATGCGAATGAAGTCAAAAGCACAACTAATACAAAATAAAAAATACCTTCTATTAACTCGCATAACGCGAATGCAACATTTTATTACGGATTATGTATAACCGCAATCCTCAAATGATTTAATTGGAATTTCTTTAGACAAATTAAAATTAATTTAGTTTTTATGAGCGTCAAATTCTATAGCGGTTTTGAAAGACTTTTACACGAGACTCGACAAGAAAACGTCGCAATTTTTTTCGTTAATAAAATATATCATATAAACCACGCTTCACCATTCTAAAAGCTTAATCCGGGCGTATGACTATAAATTATCTTCAGAAGCCCTAGGATTAAGCATGTAACCCCTAGTTGAAGGACCTTGTATAGAGCCCAAATGCCTGGCCCGAGATGAAGGGTCAGGCCGAGGTGAGCACTTCCAGTTGGTTTGGAAAAGTAACTTTGGATGTGTTCGTGGACCACGGCGAAAGCAGTTTTTTCTACCACTACTACCGCTGCCGAGATGGAGTAGCAGGGAAAAGTTGTATCAGTATGGTGATGTGCCATCTGCCCTATCACTAAAAAACAATCTTAAGTAACTATATCCAGCAGTACTAAGTTAAAACTAAAAAAACATTTAAAAAAATTGAATTTGTTTAGTTTCAATTGGCATACATCATATATGTCGCTTATTGGTAGTATTTCTTGACTGCTTCGTTGATCTAGTGATCGTAACGCAGATGCTGATCATGGTTTTGAATCGCAAGTCTGGCCAAAATCAGTTATTGTTTTCTCTACCAAGAAATTCTCAGTAATAGTCCGGAGTCGGAAAGGTTTTTTTTTTATAGAATAGGCGGCAAACGAGCATGCGGCTCACCTGATGGTAAGTGACTACCGCCGCCCATGAACAACCGCAACACCAGGGGAATTGCAGATGCGTTGCCGGCCTTTTAGAAAGGTGTAAGCTCTTTTCTTGAAGGTTCCTAAGTCGTGTCGGTCCGGAAAATTCGCTGGTGGTAATTGATTCCACAAGGAGGTTGTGCGAGGGAGAAAACTTCTTCTAAATCGTACAGTGGTGGACCGCCAATCATCCAGATGGTATGGATGGTAACGCGAGTTTTGTCGCCATGTGCGATGGTGAAATTGAGCGGCTGGAATTAGTCCGAACAATTCCTCAGAGTACTCCCCGTGATAGATGCGATAAAATACGCAAAGAGATGCAACATCTCTACGCAGTGCCATTGTATCGAGCCGATCAGAAAGAACTCGGTTGCCGACGATTCGAACCCCTCTGCGCTGGATGCGGTTAAGTGGAAGGAGCTAGCACTGGGGTGACCCGGCCCAGAGATGAGAACAGTATTCCATGTGGGGCCGAACTTGCGCTTTGTAAAGTTGCAAGCGATGTGCCGGCATGAAATACTGTCTCGCTCTGCTGAGCACGCCATGCTTTTTAGAGGCTAATTTGGCCTTCCCTTCCAAGTGACCACGAAACTGCACACTATTCGATATGTCGACGCCAAGGATTTCGATACTGGCTGAGGCAGCAAAGGGAGTGCCTTGAAACTGAGGAGATACGACAAAGGGGTTCTTTTTAGCGGTAAACGCGCAAACTTGTGTCTTCTGGGGATTGAACTGGACTAGATTTAGTCGGCCCCAATCCTAGACTTTATTAAGAAAATACTCGACTTCAGACACAAGTTTGTCCCGGTACTCGATGAAGTTTTCCCGAGAAATATTGGCACGGCCGGTATATAAGGCAACACCAGTGCTGTCGTCGGCATAGCAATGAATGCTACTATTTAGCAACATATCATTGATATGCAGGAGAAACAGCGTTGGTGATAGTACGCAACCTTGTGGAACGCCAACGTTGATAGGCTTGAGATAAGAGCATGCACCGTCTACTACGACCTTGATGCTCCGATCAGCAAAGAAACTGGTGATTCATTTGCACAATTTCTCGGGAAGTCCATAGGAAGGAAGCTTCGAAAAAAGCGCTTTGTGCCAGACCCGATCGAAGGCCTTCGCTATGTCCAAACTAACGGCCAATGCCTCCCCCTTGGACTCTACTGCCTCCGCCCATCTATGAGTTAAGTAGACTAGAAGATCACCAGCTGATCGGCCCCGACGAAAACCGTACTGGCGGTCACTAATCAGTTGGTGATCCTCAAGATACCTCATGAGCTGGCAGTTTATAATGGCTTCCATTATTTTGGAGAACAAGGAGGTGATGGTGATAGGCCTGTAGTTGGACGGGTCTGAGCGGTCGCCTTTTTGAGGGATCGGGTGGACCAGAGCTGTCTTCCATGAATTCGGGACTACGCCTTGGGAGTAGGCGTACCGGAAAAGACGCGTTAAAACTGGTGCCAACTCCGGAGCACACGTCTTCAGCACAATGGGAGGGACTCCATCGGGCCCACTCGACTTGCTGACGTCCAGGGAGAAGAGTGCTTTGCGAACCGAGCGCTGCGTAAATCGCACATCCGGCATGGAGCACTCTCATCGCGGGATGGTCGGCGGTGTGTTCTCCCCGTCATCTAGAGTCGAATTGGACGCAAAAAGAGAGCTCAACAGATTGGTTTTCTCCTTTGCGGCATGGGCTAGTGAAACGTCCTCTCTGTGTAGAGATGGAAGAGATGGCTTACAGAATTTCCCTAGGACAGCCTTGGCGAGAGACCAGAATGCACGGGTTCCCGAAGGAAGGCGAACTAGCTTCTCACCAATTCTGCCGATGTGCTCAGACTTTGCCTTGGCAATGACGCTTTTGGAGGACCTGGAGGCGGAATTATACTTCTTTTTAAGTGCGCTGGTGTTTACATCCCGAGACGTTGATGCGTCAGTCCAGGCCCGGTAGCACTCCTGCTTATAGCGTGATGCTATTTTACAGGAGCGAACAAACCATGGCTGGGATCTGCCTTCAATGGGCACCACAGAGGATAGAATAAAAAGTTTCATACCCTGAAGTACCACATCAGCAACAGAATCGGCAACAACGCTGGGATCTTCCGGCGAGAAGCAAGCCCGCCCCAAGGGTAGGATGCAAAAAAAGACCGGTGACGGTGCTTCACTCCCGTGCCTCGGAAGGCGCGTAAACCCGTTGGTCCTGAACCTGGCCTTTTTCCGGTCTTGTCGGAACGCCGTCCCATCGGACTATAAGAGTAGGAGAATAAAGAATGTACCTGTGCTTATGCATTATACTTGGGCACTATAATCATGTCTCGGCAGATGGCTAATCTTCGTTGAGAATGGCTGCCGTGACCAAAATTCGGTCTGGAGGACATCGCTTCAACGTTCATACGACGTCACTTTTTCGTCACCTCGTCGCCTGTGAAGAAGAATATGGAATAAGATGCAATGCAAATAAATCTCAGTATTATTAGAGTGACGGTATTAAAAATCATTTGAATTATGATAAACTACATTAATTCTTGTTTAAATTTAAATATTAAAAGTGGTCTTTTGGCATATTTACATATTCAGGGAGCAATTACGTACTACGTAGAAAACTTAGTACATAGGCTGCACTAAAAGTATCGGGAATAGAATATTTCCACTGTTCCTGTCATATTTAAATCTTTTTAATTGAAAACGCCTTGGTTTAAAAAATCGAATACCATTTATTTATTTAAAAAAGGATTCTCGGTCTTCTCACAAGGTTTTATCAAACTTGTTTAGTCGTTGATAAAATGGAGTTGACTCGAGAAAATTCAAGAGCGATGGTTTATTATGACTTTCGAAGTGGTTTAACACAAAAACAGTATGTTGACCAGATGATTTCTGCATATGGTGATGAAGCTCCATCCAAAACCACAATTTATCGCTGGTTTGCTGAATTTTAACGTAGACGTGTCAAGCTCAGTGATGATCCCCGTCAAGGTCGTCCAAAAACTGCAGTCACCCAAGAAAACGTTGATGCTGTGCGTATGCTGATTGAGGAAGATCGGCATGTGACATACCGCGAAATTCAGGCAACTTTAGACATTGGCATGAGTTAAATACAAATAAACTTGCATTAACAATTAGGTGTAAAAAAGTTGTGTTCCCGATGGTTACCGCATTCGCTCTGTGAAGAGCAAAAAGCGGCTCGCGTTACTTGGTGCGTCAGAACTCTCGACAAATTCCACGCAAGATCCTCAAATGCTGTATTCAACATCGTATCAGGTAATGAATCCTGAATATACGCGTACAAACCCGAAACAAAAAACCAGTCACGAGTTTGGGTGTTCGAAAATGAGTTAAAGCCAACAAAAATTGTTCGTTCACGGAGTGTTGCAAAAAAAAATGGTGGCCACGTTTGTCTCCAAAACCGACCATGTTACGACAATTGCTCTTGAGGGACAAAGAACGGTTAATGCAGAATGGTATGCTAGCATTTGTTTGCCACAGGTCGTTTTTGGACTTCGTAAAGAGAACTGCAACCGCCGCATCATCCTCCATCACGACAATGCGAGTTCTCACACCGCCCACAGAACAAAAGAGTTTTTAGAGCAAGAAAACATAGAATTATTAGACCATCCACCGTACAGCCACGACCTAAGCCCTAAGGATTTCTATACTTTCCCTAAAATAAAGAATAAATTGCGTGGACAGAGATTTTCATCGCCTTAAGAAGCTGTGGACGCCTACAAAACGGCCATTTTGTAGACCCCAACTTCCGAATGGAATAGTTGCTTCAATGATTGGTTCCATGGAATGGAAAAATGTGTCAAACTTCGCGGAGAATACTTCGAAAAGCAATAAATACATTTTTAAATAGTAATGTTGTGTCACTTCCTTGATTCCCGAAATTTTCAGATTACTGAAGTCCTTCAATTCCAATTCATGTTTCTCTTTATTTAATAACTATTTTATCTTATCCAAGGGCAAGCTCAGCCAAATCTGGACCTACTGTTAACTTTTTTATTATTAAATTAAATATTTGAAAGTATTACATTCATAGAAATGGGACTTAAAAAGGATTTTCATATAATACTTCAGCTATCTTTTGAATAAAAGAGAACATACTTATTTGCAATTTTAAGTTTTTTATTAAATAGAATAAGGGTGGCAAATGAGCACACAGCCCACCTGAGGGTAAGTGGTTGCTGTGGCCCATAGACATCTACATCTATCTTCGTTTGCGAATTAAAATGCATTCTCAATTTGCTCTCTGCGTCTCAGATGACTCACATCTAAATAGCGTTGGTGTTTTATAATATAACAACTATAAAGTATCACTTTAACTTTCTCACATTTGAATGATTGAAGGCAAGGTGTTGGTGGGTGGTACAAACATCAGTTACACAAACCCTTTCTGATGACGCATTATTACTTATATCACCTTCTGGCTATACCAGCCGATGTATTGGTTGGTGGAGCATATGTGTCGATCTCATGGAAGGAGGAGACTCAAGGCTGCGGCCGAAAGCCGCTCTTCGTGGAACCCCATCCTCTTGAGGTGAGCAGTAGACTCATGACACGCTTTACGACTAGAAGCCGTGCTGATCATGCAATTGGTGGTAATGCCTTAAGTGATGTAAGACGTCTGCATGAGCGACGATTTGGCGCAGGTGGTGGCGCTCACGAAAGGATTTTTATGGCATATGTGACTACTATTTCGACGTGTACCTAAACCCTGTGACGTACATTCATTGTGGTTGGATTTGATCGTATTTTATATGGCGTTTACACGCATTAAAATGCGCGAATTCGGCCGATGTTTGTGGTTACGCACTACCAACGGGTCAAACCCTCTTTTACTGGTTCGCCAGTTATTTTGCTGTGGACTACGATCCAGTTCCCAACTTAACTTCCCTCTTCAGGGGGAGCTTTTATTTGTTAGTGCTCACCGCATACGGCGTTTGTGGTGGCGTGTATCTACTCCACATTTTTTTTAAATTTGGGAAAGCGATTCGCTTTCCCAAATTTAAAAAAAAATGAATGAAGTATAATATTCCTCTGCAAGATGCAGGAGTATACAAGCTTGATTGTGAATGTGGTCTCTCTTATATAGGACAAATTAAAAGATCTATAAAAACCCGTGTTAAAGAACACATAGCTGATGTGAAGAATAGACGCTCCAGGAAGTCTGCAGTCTGTGAACACGTACAGGATCGCCCCCGTCACTACATTAGATTTGATAGACCACAAATCCTCGCTAAAAAACACCGATTCCTTCCAAGGATGATTCGCGAGGCTATTGAAATCAAGAAACATCCTAATTTCAATAGAGAAGATGGCTGGGTGCTACCATCTGCTTGGAATACCATAATTAATAAAATTAAATCCCAACCCAAACATACAACTGCAAGACTTCATGATACTGTAAGTTCATACTGCGTAGATCGGAGCAAAAATTAATAATTTTTAATCTGGAGGTAGCCGTGGTTAACTATGACATTGGGACGTCATACACCTCAGTCCCCCCCCCCCCCCCCCCGTAACCATGGGTGCTGTAAAAGTGCTTGAAACGTCGGGAATGTAAAATAAGTTAATATACGCGATAAGATCCGTAAAATGAGTTTTATTTAAATGTGTAGTGTTCGCGTAAATATGAGACATCATTAGAGTACGCAAGTTATCCAACTGCAGACAGGTGTAAGACATGGTCTATATATAACGTCTTATATCCTCGAAACTTTTCCCCGCTGTATTGGAAACCTTATCAGTGATACAGGAAGTCGATGGATGCAGGTGACTCAGGACCGTACTTGTGAAAGCAATGGACTTGTGAATGACAGTAATAAGCATGATAAATAATATTTTTAGTTAGGCAGGAAAACGCATTGCATACTTAATAATAATAACATCCCCCATGGGATCACCTTGTCGTGGTGGGGGGGGGGGGAGCTGAAGGGAAAAGCATGTACTTAACTGCAGTCAGGACATCTATAATGTGTATCAATAACAAGCCAGGATCATCTATCTGCCTATTAATATTTAACATTTTTTTTTGTTTTACATTTATCCAAACCATGTTGCATATTAATATCGTTACTAAATTCTAATGTAATATCTACTAATTTATTCATATCTTTTTCTGTTTTTGCGTATAATTTGATGTCGAAACTTTAATACATAGATTAAAGTTTCCATATTGTTGTGTCGTCTGTATTGTGTTTGAGGCGATATTCGGCCTCACAGCTAAGCAGAAAACGAGACAGAGGATTTATGGCGAGACAGAACCACAGTGGGCCTAGGGAGTCACCTTGGTAGTTGCCATTTTTGATTGGAATATGTCGCGTTGTGACAGTATTTTGGTCACTATTTATTTATATTGTAGTTTTCTATTGTAAAATTATACGGCGTAAGAAATCTATTATTTTCGGGTTTTTTCTATAAATCTTGTCGTGAAGCGACAATTATAAGAGAAAGAACCTAACCTAAGAACAGCAAAACAACAAAATAGACCAAGAAAATAATATATTATAATTTTTTAAAAGGTATTTACAATCTTATAAAAAAAAATGAAATATGAAGGTGATAGATGAAATGAGATTACAATTAGGTTTTAAAAAAATAAAGGTTGGAGAATAGGACAATATATTTTTATAGTGGAGCCTGGAGCCTCGCTGCTTTTGTAGATGTAGGCACACGCAGAGCTTGAGGTTTCTCAGCGGCGACGGCACGCAGCGCCTGGACTGGGCACACGCAGCGTCCGGAGCCGGCGCACGTAGCGCCTGGGGTAGATGCGCTCAGTTCTTGGAGAAGTAGTCGACGCGCCCAGAGGTAGCGCGGGCAGTAGGGACGCAGCGCCTGGAGCCAGCAGTCGAAGCGCGCCTGAAGGTAGCGCGGGCAGTAGGCTGCACTCAGCGCCTGGATCAAGCAGTCGTAGCGCGCGGAGTAGTGTGGCCCCGCACTTGAATTAGAATTCACCGACGACTTCACGTGTAGATGGAGGCTTGCAGGATCCCGGGGCAAAGCGGCCCCGGGATAAGGCCTTTAGTAGATGTTTCTCGTTTGAGAACCGAAGCGAGACTGTCCTGTATTCTCCAATTGTTTGGCTTTTATACCTTTTTAGAGAGAACGAGAAATTATTTAAATTAAAACGAAATTTATTGTAAATGACCTACAGCCAAAAAGTATTTATGTAGAAAGAACATCATACCAGAGACGAATTTAAATAAAAGTTACAATAACAACCACAAAAACAATGGTTGTCAAATTGAGGAATTTTTAGTTTTAGGACTGTTATTAAGAAACTATTACATTTAAGTAAGAAACGAGATAAAAATCACATAGGAAAAACTAATGCACGACAACGTACACTAAGCCTGAAATTGTAGAGTTACAGAGAATTCAATAAAAGACCAAAAAAAAGGTAAGACTTCGTTGACAGCTAGTTTAAAAGTACTAAATAGTGTGAAAATACGCAGTAAAATGATATGTTATTGTGTAAAAACGTTACAGGATCCTATGGATATAAAGGTGATGCTAAATATAAATGCAGAAAATAAAAATCAGAATGGAAAAATAGTATAAAGTGATGCAAAACATGAATGCAGAAAATCAAAAACAGAATGAAAAAAATAGTATAAAGTGATGCAAAACATGAATGCAGAATATCAAAACAGAATAGAGAATTAGTGTACAATGAAATGTAAGTAGTAACACTACATTTTCCCCCCGACCCTGGAAAATTTTTGACTCAGCAAAAATTTTGACATGTACATTCTAAAATAAACCATAAAAACACAGCTTTGCAGAAACAGACATCACCAGCCAAAATCAGATATACTATCTCTTACATTCATCATCTGCATTCAGGTAAGGGTGGAGTTCACATTCAATGACTACCACTCTAAAAGTGTGTTTTCAAAACGACATTAAGGCTTATTTAAGGAGTAGTCAACCGCTCCTGTGTGGAAAAAAAAAATTAGACGAAGAGACACCACTCTAAAAGTGTGTTTTCAAAAGGACATTCAGGCTTATTTAAAGAGTTGTCAACCGCTCACAAGTGAAGATAAAGTAAAGAACATTAAGAGAATAGTCAGCTGCTCCCAAGTGAAGATAAAGATAAAGAACTTAATCTTAAGCAAGCATTAGTCGCTATGACTTATGCAACATCATCAACGAGATGTGTCTGAAACAAACAGAAAAAGTGAAGATTAATCCAACCAACATTCGAGGTCTTAAAGCAAGATGTGTTGAAGAACACTGGATCATCAAAAAAACAAACAAATTAAAAGAAATAAAAATAATAAGGTGAAAATGGTGGTGATATTTATACATATATACAAATTAACAGTAAATAAAAGTTAAGAAAATTTATGATTTTACATCTTTGATGTGCCACTTGCCTCTAACTCCATTAGGGTCTTCAAGCACATAGACTAGTGGTGACAGTTTAGCTATCACTTTGCACTTGATGAACTTAGGGGCAAGTTTAGCATTAAAGTATGCGCCGGCATCGCTTAAAACATGGTTTTTACGCCAAACAGTGTCTCCCACATTAAATTCTTTAAAAGACCGGCGAAGATCATAGCGAGCGCTATTTTTAGCGTGAACTATGTGAAGTTTAGTTTGAACTTTGTGAAATATAGACGAGAGGAGACCAGCATTAGACGCGTAAATATCACGAGGCGTAAATACCAATTCCTCGAGGTTCTGAGTTGGAGTATAGAAGGAACCACAAGGTATTGTTTCCCTACCAAAGACTAAAAAATTTGGAGTAAAACCAGTAGCTACGTTTGTAGCGCTGTTCATTGCGTACTGAATCTTAGCAAGATGGTTGTCCCAGGATCTATGATCGTCTCCTACTAGAGATGCTAGAGCTGTAATAATTGTACTATTAAACTTCTCCGTAGGATTAACCTGAGGACAATATAAAGCTGTGTGAAAAATACAAGGAACATTATAAGAATTTAAAAATGAGTGGAATTCTCGCGACTGAAATTGAACAGCGTTGTCCATTATAATAGTTTGAGGAATGCCATGAACTAGAAAAACTGAATTTTCTAAAACATTAATAATATTAGCTGAAGTAGCACGTTTAAGGGGAAAAATCATAGAATATTTAGTAAAATTGCAGTTAATTACTAGAATATACTGATTTCGTCTTCGAGTCATAGGCAATGGACCCATAAGATCTAAGTATATAGTTTGAAAAGGTCTGGAGCAAAGTTTGGGTTTACCCATAAGACCATAGGGAGAATGATTAGGGTGTTTGTAGGTTAAGCAGGTTTCACAAGTCGAGATTAATTCGGCAATGTCCTTAAACATACCAGGCCAATAGTATTTTAATGATATTTTCTTGAATGTTTTGAAGATACCAAGATGGAGTTCTGAAGGGGAACCATGGTTAGCTTCAATAAGTGCCTGTCTATCTTGAGGTAGTGGAACTTCTTTCCAAATAAAGTCATCGTTTAGACGATCGGGAGAATGTATACAGCGGTAAAGTTTGTTATCCCTGATAGTGTAGTTGGGATATGCGTCTGGATTGTTGGAGCATCCGAGAAAAATTTTGTTGTAGTGTTCAAGTCTACGATCAGGTGGTTCTTCAATCGTAATGGGATGTACGCCTTGAGGTGAAGTTTCTCGTGTATCAGGACGTTCTTGATTTTTATGTCTTGATAATAAATCTGGAACAACGTTATCCTTTCCTTTTTTATGTTTTATGACAAAGTTAAAGCATGATAAGCGTAAAGTCCAGCGAGCAAGTCTTCCTGATGGGTTTGATAAATTCTGAAACCATTTAAGTGCAGCATGATCAGTATATATTGTAAATTCTTTACCATTGTCTAGGTAACATCGCCAATGTTCTAATGCAGTTATTACAGCCAATGTTTCTCTTTCAGTAGTTGAGTAGTTCTGTTGATTTTTATTTAGTGCTTTACTCATGTAAGCAATCACGACTTCTTTATCATCTTGGTGTTGAGTAAGCATTGCTCCTATGCCATAATTTGATGCATCACAATGTACAGAGAAGGGTAGTTCGAAGTTAGGGCAAGCAAGGACAGGAGCAGTTACCAAAGCTTCTTTAAGTTTCTGGAAAGCAGCTGCAGCTTGTGAATTCCATAAAAATTTAGGAGCGTTCTTCCCGGAACAGGTTAGTTGGTTGAGTGGAGAGGCAATAGTGCTAAAGTTTGGAATGAATCTTCTGAACCAGCTGCAGGTGCCTATGAATTTTCGTACTTCTTTTCTGCAAGTAGGTACAGGATATTCTAAAATAGCTTTTATTTTATCTGGATCCGCACGTAGACCATACTCGTTCACTAGAAAACCAAGGTATTTCAGTTCTTTCTTGAAGAAATGACTCTTCTCAAAGTTAATAGTTCGATTAGCATATGAAAGTTTTTCATGAACTTTCATAAGAAGCGATATGTGTTCATCAAAAGTCTCACTAATAATAACAATGTCATCCAGATAGCAAAATACCTTGTTCTCAAATTCAGGAGTAAACAGCATATCCATTAATCTTTGTAGAGTTGCAGGTGAGTTGGTGAGGCCAAAAGGCATTACTTTGAATCTAAACATACCTCTTCCAGGTACATAAAATGCAGTTTTATCTTTATCCGCAGGATTCAAGGGAATTTCCCAAAATGCTTTCGCAATGTCAATGCTTGATAAGTATTTGGCATTCTTCAGGTTGTCCAAAATTTCGCTTATTAGTGGCAACTTATAAGCATCACGACGTGTTATTGAGTTAAGCTTCCTGCTGTCAACACAGAAACGCCATTCACCATTCTTCTTCGGAGTGATGAGAACTGGAGATAACCAAGGACTTTCGCATTGTTCAATGACCTTCCATCCCAGCATCTTGTCAACTTCATTAATTAACGCCTTTTGTTTTTCAGGAGACAGTCTATAACATCTTTGTTTGATTGGAAGAGAATCACCAGTATCAATCTTGTGGTTGATTAAATGTGTGTTTCCCAGGATACCTTCTTCCTCAAAAGAAATTGTCTTGAAGCGTTGGATGATGTCGTTAGCGATGTTCTTTTGGTTAGGAGTTAAATGCTCATAAGGTAAAACTTTAATATCTTTAGTTTCGATAGCAGAGCATTTAGATTCTGTAAAGTTAAGAGAAGATAAAACACTAGGTAAAAGATTAAATTTTCTCCAAAAGTCAATACCTAATATTAGTGAAGGAAATATTTCAGGGAAAACATAAGCTTTAATTAAATGAGTTTGATTATTAAAATGAACAGGTAAGTCAAAATAACCCAAGGAATTAACTTTTTGATTATTAGCAGTAGAGACAGTAATAAGATCTGACTTGAAAAGTTTACAGCCCAGTTTAAGAATTTCCAAATGAGAATTATTACCCAGAATAGTTACTGAGCTGCCAGAATCTAGTAAACCAGATAAAGTTAAGTCGTAAATTTTGACATTAACGAATGGACGATTAAGATCTTGTTCTTTGGAGTAGAGTGTAGAAGAGATTTTGTAGCAAGAAAATAAGTTTTGAATTGTTTTAATCCAACTAGTCCAATCGTCTTTATCAAAGTTTAAGTTACTTTTCAAGTCAGCAGTTAGTTTTTTGAACTAGTATGTGGTTTGGGAGAACAAGTAGGGCAATCTGAAGTTTTAAAACCTTTAAGACCACATTTGAAACAAATCACGAATCGTGGTTGAGTACAAGTGTTCAAAGTATGACCTTGTTTGCGACAGCGAACACAAAAGGAGCTTTCTTGAGGGGCATTACTTTGAGAGAGACTATTAATTTGTCTAGAAGGGTATTTGTATGATGAAGTGAATTTGTTCATTAATGGAGGAGAAGGTCGTGAGTTATTGGAAGAATTTGGAGAGTCAACTGAACTTGAAGTGGAATGCTTGTAGTTGAATTCAGAAATAAGAGGATTTTGTTGTACATTTGGTTCTTTAAATTGTTTGTCTCTGTCTAGGAACTTTTCATAATTTTGGCAAGTAGCCAGAAGAGAGTCGATAGAGTCAATGTCTTTTAGAGCTACGAAGACTGAATAGCATGGGCGAATATTCCTCAAAATAATCTCCAATTGTTCTGTTTCAGAAAGTTTCTTCGAAAGACGAGAGAACATTCCAGACATAATGGAAATATAGATGACGACAGGTTCATCACGGCCTTGAGTTCGATTCCTAATCGCTTCTAGAAGTTTATGATCATAGTCAAAACCACCAAAGTCTTTAATTAATAAAGAGGAAAGTTCGTTCCAAGTTAAGTTTGAATTCTGATTATATTTAAATCTGAACCAATGAAGAGCATTGTCGGTGAAAATTTCGAACGCTTGAGAAATCAACAAGTCTTTGGACAAGCCACGAGCTAAGCAGTATTCTTCAAGTTTTTGAAGAAAGGATCTTGGACAGCTTTTACCATTGAAGGTGTGTCTTTTCAGATCTTTGAAGACGTTAATTGGAGAAAAAGATTGAGGTGGTGGTGAAGGATACGGGGTATGGATCATAACAGAAGTTTGAGAAACAAGAGGAGGTTCCATGACAGTCGGGTCAACAGGAGGGTCAAGTGATGGAGAGTCATTTTCAGTTGAAGGTGGAGTCAAGGATTCGAATTATTTAGCAATAGCGTCAAATTTCATCTTCAAAGTATCGAAATTAGCTTTAAAGTCTGGATATAAGTCAGTATCTATTCGCTCTAATCTGTAAAAAACATGGTTAATAAAAGTTTCTATTAGTCGTAAATATTTGGTTTCACCTTGTAAAAATTTTTTAATTTTACAGTCCAGATAGGTCAATGTAGAATCAATTTGAGACAAGTCATCCTCGATCGGAATTGGAGAAGTCAGAATATCTTCAGGTTGAGAATTCGCAACTAAACGTAAAACTTGTTTTTTTAGAAGCAAAACAGTATTAGCTGGTTCCTCACATCTAATCTTCACTTCGTATTCAAGTTCGGCCTTGTTAAGGAATTCGTACTTAATAACCCTTTTCATTGTTATAATTACGTGTAAAGTTAAGTTTAAGAAATAAAAATATTATTAAAAATCGTACCTCTAAGTTATCTAGAATAAAAAATATTAGAGTGATGAATGTAACTTAGAGTGATGAATGTAAGTGAAGTGTTATATGTAGGCCTAAATATAATCCAGATAAGTTGAAAAACTAGAAGAAGTTTTGTTTTAGAATTTTGAAGGTATGAAAAGGTTGTGTAAATGAATGATGAATAATGAGTTAAGAACGAAAGGTAAAGCAATTAAATCAAAAGAGAATAGACAAGGCGCAGTAAAGGTGAAGAATTAAGAGAGAAAGAGGACTTTTACGTTGGGCGCCAAACTGTCGTGAAGCGACAATTATAAGAGAAAGAACCTAACCTAAGAACAGCAAAACAACAAAATAGACCAAGAAAATAATATATTATAATTTTTTAAAAGGTATTTACAATCTTATAAAAAAAAATGAAATATGAAGGTGATAGATGAAATGAGATTACAATTAGGTTTTAAAAAAATAAAGGTTGGAGAATAGGACAATATATTTTTATAGTGGAGCCTGGAGCCTCGCTGCTTTTGTAGATGTAGGCACACGCAGAGCTTGAGGTTTCTCAGCGGCGACGGCACGCAGCGCCTGGACTGGGCACACGCAGCGTCCGGAGCCGGCGCACGTAGCGCCTGGGGTAGATGCGCTCAGTTCTTGGAGAAGTAGTCGACGCGCCCAGAGGTAGCGCGGGCAGTAGGGACGCAGCGCCTGGAGCCAGCAGTCGAAGCGCGCCTGAAGGTAGCGCGGGCAGTAGGCTGCACTCAGCGCCTGGATCAAGCAGTCGTAGCGCGCGGAGTAGTGTGGCCCCGCACTTGAATTAGAATTCACCGACGACTTCACGTGTAGATGGAGGCTTGCAGGATCCCGGGGCAAAGCGGCCCCGGGATAAGGCCTTTAGTAGATGTTTCTCGTTTGAGAACCGAAGCGAGACTGTCCTGTATTCTCCAATTGTTTGGCTTTTATACCTTTTTAGAGAGAACGAGAAATTATTTA
This sequence comes from Parnassius glacialis, assembly GCA_033319125.1. Lineage (NCBI taxonomy): Eukaryota > Metazoa > Arthropoda > Insecta > Lepidoptera > Papilionidae > Parnassius > Parnassius glacialis. The sequence goes on from JAVANC010000019.1 coordinate 23,629,987, forward strand.
AATTAAAACGAAATTTATTGTAAATGACCTACAGCCAAAAAGTATTTATGTAGAAAGAACATCATACCAGAGACGAATTTAAATAAAAGTTACCATAACAACCACAAAAACAATGGTTGTCAAATTGAGGAATTTTTAGTTTTAGGACTGTTATTAAGAAACTATTACATTTAAGTAAGAAACGAGATAAAAAATCACATAGGAAAAACTAATGCACGACAACGTACACTAAGCCTGAAATTGTAGAGTTACAGAGAATTCAATAAAAGACCAAAAAAAAGGTAAGACTTCGTTGACAGCTAGTTTAAAAGTACTAAATAGTGTGAAAATACGCAGTAAAATGATATGTTATTGTGTAAAAACGTTACAGGATCCTATGGATATAAAGGTGATGCTAAATATAAATGCAGAAAATAAAAATCAGAATGGAAAAATAGTATAAAGTGATGCAAAACATGAATGCAGAAAATCAAAAACAGAATGAAAAAAATAGTATAAAGTGATGCAAAACATGAATGCAGAATATCAAAACAGAATGGAGAATTAGTGTACAATGAAATGTTAGTAGTAACACTACAATCTCTAATATTTGTAACAACCAAGATAAGGATAAGGAACACTGTTAAAAGATTTTTTATAATCAATATAATCATCATTATCATTACAGCCTTTCATGAGTCCACTGCTGAACATAGGCCATCCCCAAGGAATGCCACAAAGCACGGTCCTGAGCCTTCATGTCTTACCAGGTCATCACTCCATCTTGTGGGGGGTCACCCTACATTTCGCCTACCGGTACGAGGCTGCTACTCAAGAACCTTTCTTCCCCATCGGTTGTCGGTTCTTCGAGCTATATGGCCGGCCCACTGCCACTTCAGCTTACTAATCCGTTGGGCTATGTCGGTTACTCTGGTTCTACTGCGGATATCCTCATTCCTAAGTTTATCACGCAGAGAAACTCCAAGCATAGCTCTCTCCATAGCTCGCTGAGCGACTTTGAGCTTCCTCATATGGCCAGCAGTGAAGGACCACGTCTCAGATCCGTAAGTCATCACTGGCAACACGCACTGGTTGTACAATTTCGTTGAAAGGTTTTGAGGTATGTCTAACGAGAAGATGTGTCGCAGCTTCCCGAACGCTGCCCAGCCGAGTTGAATCCGTCGATTGACCTCTCGGTCGAAGTTGGACTTACCTAGTCGGACTAATTGTCCCAGGTAAACATACTCGTCAACAACTTTCGTGCTTAGTGCTCCCAACAACTACCGGCATAGGTGTGACACATGGACGTTAAACATGATTTTGGTTTTGTCCATGTTCATCTTAAGACCTATCCGTTGGAAGACACTATTGAGGTCATTGAGCATAGTGCTTAGGTCCTCCAGCGATTCTGCCATAAGGACTATATCGTCGGCAAATCGAAGGTGAGTGATGTACTCGCAATTGATGTTAATACCGTATCCTTTCCAGTCCAGAAGCTTGAAAACGTCTTCCAATGCAGCGGTGAAGAGTTTCGGGAATATAACGTCACTGTACTCGGATAGCTATCGTAGCCCTACTGTACAAGCACTTTAGCACTTCGATATACCGACAGACAACTTAGCACCGCTGAAGGGACTGCAGCACCGCCCAAATTTCCAAAGGCTTTCTCATAGTCCACATACGCCAGGCATAGTGGCAAATTGTACTCCTCGGACTTCTGTACAACTTGCCGAAGGGTATGTATGTGGTCTATGGTGTTAAAGCCTTTTCGGAAACCGGCTTGTTCGGGAGGCTGGAAGTCGTCAAGACTGAGTGCGAGACGATTCGTAAAGACTCTTGAAAACAGCACGTAGACGCGGCTCAGAAGGGAAATCGGTCTGTAGTTCTTCAAGAGAGCGTTGTTAACTTTCTTGAAGAACAAGACCACCACACTTCTGCTCCACGCCTCCGGTGTAATGCCACCATGGAGGACGGAATTAAATAGCCTCTGAAGGACACCCAGTACCGGTTTTCCATCCGCTTTCAGAAGATGCGCTGTACTTTCATCCTCGCCTAGGGTCTTGCCGTTTTTAAGATGCTGGAGAGCCATTCTAATCTAGCTCAGACTAACGTTCGGGATATCTTTGGAATAGTGTCGGATAAGACTCGCTCTTGGATCGTTACTCACACTTGCGTGTGGTTCCAACGATGACGTGTACAGCTGTCCATAGAACCTCTGAATCTCACTCAAAATCTCAGGTGCCCCGGAAACGATGCTGCCATACTCGGTCTTCAGCTTTGATAGTTGGCTCTTTCTGGCAGACAGATCTCTGGCAAAGACTTTGGAGCCTTGGTTCCGCTCGATCGCTTCTTCAATACAAGCTGTATTGAAGTGGCGTAAGTCCCGCCGCATGCATTTGCAGATCTGTCTGTTCAGTTGCATGTATGCTGTCAAATCTGTTGAAGAATGAAGCTTCATCTCCCGACTTACAGCCGTGAGATTAAGAGTGTGATCGGAGAGTTTTTGTGTTCTTCTGCGGCGGGTCTTGCAAAACTTAGCTCCGACCACATGGACAGTTTCCACGAGCTTGTCATTCATATCGTCCACTTCATTGCATTCTTCTAGGCACTGAAAACGGTTTTGTAACTCGAGATGAAAGGTTTCAGGACTTTGGAACAGAGCACGACGGGGGCAGAGCGTTGATTTCATTAGACGAGACCTCTCCAACTTAACGTTTAGGTTCAGTGCGCCTCTAACCATTCGGTGATCGCTACCAGTTTTCACCCTCGCGATCACGGAGACATCACTGAACAGTTGTCGTCTGGTCGTCATAATGAAGTCAATCTCCTTTTTTTGTCGAACCGACGGGGCTCGACCAGATCCACTTCCTGTGGGGCCGCTTCTGGAAGAAAGAGTTCATCATGAAGAGTCCCTCTTTCTCCATGAAGTCGGCCAGCTGCTGGCCCCTTGGGTTCCGTTGCCCTGTTCCAAATTTCCCTACTTTCAGCTCACCGTTCTCTCTTGTGCCTAGTTTTGCATTGAAGTCTCCCATTAACACCGTATATTGGGTTTTGGAGGAATGCATGGCTCTAGAGATATGCTCATACATTTCCTTCACTTCCTCATCGGGGTGTGCCGAGGTTGGTGCGTAAACCTGTATAACCTTCAGCGAATACCGTTTGGTGATTCTGAGTATAAGGTACGCAACCCTCGTCGACACACTCCCGATCTTTACAACGTTGGTAACGAGAGACTTGTGGACGATAAATCCGAGACCTCCTTGGGACAGATGGTCGCCCTCCCGGTGATAGAGCAAATTGCCGGATTCGAGGATTAACGTGTCCTCCCCCTCTCTTCGGACTTCAGATAATCCTATAATATGCCAGAATAACTTGTCTACCTCTTCTTCCAGCTCCACGATCTTCTCGTCAGTCCTCAGGGTGCGTGCGTTGTACGTTGCCAGGTCGAGTCGTCTAAGGTGGCAACCGAACCTCCACCGGAGATTCTTAGCACCCCCTGCCCCACCGTTACAATGGTCGCCACCGAAGTCAGGAATAGCGGGGCCGTCTTCTTGTTACTCTCTTCATAGAGGGGTATTTGCCATATTTGCCACGCGTGGCGAGCGGATTGGGAAGCGCAGTTTTTTTCATTGTAATTATGGCTATTATCAGGAAGATGCTGCTGCCCATCTCCTGCCTGTTTCCTTTAGTCGCCTTTTACGACACCCACGGGAAGATATGGGGTAGTAGATATTCTTGACCGCCACTACACGGCACATAGTTGCAATCAATATGGGTGCAAGGAAAATTTCTATTTTTAGAGGTGGCATGTTTATGAATAGTGGAATCAATAATCAGCTATTCTTTGCATCCCACGTGGCTCTGCCTAAATCCCTTGCTACTATTTGTTCCATGTTCCCCTGCTTGTATTGCATTGTAGTGTTCGATGTGTGAGTGAATTTTCTTTGTAATTGCAGATGTCAATATTTTGTAAATTGTGGGTAGACATGTAATTGGTCAGTATTGGGAAGGCTGAAGTATTTTTAGGGTTCCGTACCTCAAAAGGAAAAAAACGGAACCCTTATAGGAGCACTTTGTTGTCCGTCTGTCTTTCTGTCTGTAGGTCAAGACCCTTTTTCTCAGGAACGCGTGGAGTTATCAAGCTGAAATTTATATCGAATAATATCAAATCTACTGTCCCTTAGAGCTGTGAAAAAATCAGACTTCTAAGCCAACGTAATCAAAAGATACAGCCGTTTATGCCGTAAATTTTCGTCATTCGCAAGGGAATCAAAACCTACACGGTACTTCCCGTGAACTCAGTATCGTGAAATTTGGTACGAAGCAACGTTTTATAGCACAGATAAAGGAAAAATTGCGAAAACATAAATTTTTAGTTACATCATATAATAAAAATATTTTTAATAATTTTAAACTTATATACCGACGGATTTGTTCGGAACCCTCGGTGCGCGAGTCCGACTCGCACTTGGCCGGTATTTTCGTTTTGTATTTGTTCATTTTGATAGTTTTAACACGACTTTTATCATGAACTGCTGCTCTAGGCAGCATTCTCTCTTTACGAGGGAACTCTTTAACGGTTAATAACCGTCAAAGAGTTATAGACCGCATTAACTCGAAATTTCGAGTAAGTAATTTGTAAAGTATTCTATCATACTGAATAATAAAGTTATTTAACAAATATTTTGTTTGATTTGTCTTCACGTCTTGATTTGTTTTTAAGAAGCTTGTATCTTTTTTGCGCTGTAGTGCCTTTTTATACCTTTTGAGCCTGTGAATTTTGAGTTCTAGTTATTGTTTTAAGGTGTCTAAAAATTTTTCAGGTCTTGTGTTACTTTTCTGCCGACTTCCAAAATGGAGACGGTACTCAATTCGAGTGTATGTTTTTTTTTTATGTGTGTTACCTCATAACTTTGTACTGGGCAAACCGATTTCGATGATTCTTTTTTTATATGAAATCTGCTAGTTCTCGTGTGATCCCATATGAATTTTATCAAGGTCAGACCAATGATTATTAAGTTATTCTTAAATAACCTATATTGAAGTCGGCTGTACAAAATTTTTAATTTTAAATTATTTCGTATCTTGTTTGCGTGGAATTGTTCCCAAATATGAACTCAAGTTTTTTTACTAGTTTATTAGATCTACAACCGTTAATATATTGAGTGAATCTGTCTATGTTTGCTCTTATTTTCTACCGACTTCTAAAAGGAGACGGTACACAATTCGACTGTATGTTTTTTTATGTGTGTTTTCTCATAACTTTTTACTGGGTGAACCGATTTCGATGATTCTTTTTTATTTGAAAGCTGGTGCTTCACATGTGGACCCATATAAATTTCATCAAGTTTTGACTAACAATTTTTGAGTTATTCTTAATAATTTATATTGAAGTTGGTTGTACAAAATTTTAAATTTCAAATTCTTTTAATGTCTTTTTCTAGTCTCTGTTGCCATGCTGGTTTTATATTATGTCTTGTTCTGGTCGTTCTTATATGGTTAATATATAAGTAAATGTATGTCTATGAGTTGTGTGTCATCAGCAGTGATCGGAATAGTTCGTGCAATTTAGGGTCAATGACCTTAAACGGTGTATTTATATGGATAAGCCTTGTGGGAAGCGGGATTTTATTATTTATTTTTATTATATTATGAAATTCCTTATTATTTTTCAACTCTTTATTATAAGAATGATTTTGCGGCTTTGTACGTGTAATACTTTGTAATACTGTAAAGTATTTAGAAAATTACTTCTAAATACTTTTTGTATAAAACAGCAACAGTATTTTTTTTTATAAATTGAGACAAGTTTTTAGTATTTTTTTAAGGGGTGGGCTCCGGATTTGCACAATTGTTGCTGTGTGATATTCACTACTAAACTATCGTTTTGAGTTAGTAAAAAGTACTCTGATTAATTATTGCTGGTTTATGCGTTACGGGGATTGACAAAAATGGCTTTGTTACTATATATTATATTAACCTTGGTAAGGTTATAAGTATTAATAAAACTCAGATTGCATTTTAAACATTTATTTACAACATTGTCTGTGCTTTATATAGAATTGAAATACATTTCAATTATTTTCTCTAAATATTCAGTCAATTCCTTTTTCTGGGTTTTTCGGCTTTGGTGGTCACATGTTGTGAGGCAGAATATACCACATGCGAAACATCCTTAGACCAGGTATTGGAGTCTGGACTATTTTCTACTATATCTAATTCAGCTGTAGATAAGTTTTCGTGGGAAACCCATCTGCTCAGTCCCCTACCAACGATGGATCGTATGCTGCTACACCCAGTAATGGATCAAGGTGCACCTTGGCGATTATCCCCAGGCAGCGACCCTATACATAATTCTCTTGAATATAGCTGCATATTAAATGAGTAAGCATTGCCTTGTTAGCCGCGTATGTTTCGAAATTACGCGTTTCCGCCCTCTACGTGGTCAGTTGTTCGACACGAACGTAAGGTTGGGTTTTAGGGGTTATAATTATAATTATTATTATTACTCTACTAATACCCACTCTTTACAAAAACAACGACGTATGAAATGGATAGACGAATAGAATGAATCTATAATAAGAATTTACTATAAAATAACTCAGTGTGAGAAAAATAAAATAGCATATAGAAAACTCTTACACCAAGAGTTTGTAAAACAATTCCCCCATTTAACTCATTTGACGGAACAACGGATAGCTGACCAAATACGATTAATTTAACAGGACAAATATTTAAGTGTTGACCGCTTAGAATTAATAAAGAATGACTTGCAAAAACAACATAACGGAACACAAGTCAATGACAAATCAATACTTCAGATAGGTATCTCAAACGACCAAGAAACAGGTACAGAAAGTTTACATTTAAATGCGGAAAACCACACAGCAAATGGAAATGAAAATTTACATTACAAAGAAAAGACAATTGCTATGGATGAAATGTTTGCTAAAGTTTTAGAATATTATGCTAATACAAAACCAGCTGATATTGGTCTATAACTGGTCATTTATACTAAAGCAGGGGTCATCAAAAAATGAGTAGAATAACAATTTACGAAAAAAAGAAAAAAGGAGAGTAAGTTTGTAAAGCGGTTGCACTCCCTCTCCATCAAAGTGCACCTGACAAAAATCCGAGGCCTGCACTATAATCTCAATGCAGTACATTCCCATATTGAGACTGACAAGCCGCACTTACTCTTCTTGACTGAGACGCAGATCAGATGTCCTCTAGATGCGGCGTACCTAGGCTACCCTAGATACACATTCGAGCATAATTTCCATCAGCGCGTCGGAGTCTGTGTTTACGTCCACAACGACATCTGCTGTAATCGTCTCCGTCACCATGAAGACCTCACTTTCTCTACGATCTGGGTATTGATGGACAGAAGAATGGATAAAATTATTTATTCCTGTGTCCGATGATGACTGTGACCGATCGCACAGTGGTGACCAGGAGACAACTAGGCTGTTTGAACACCACAGTGAAGCCTCTGATGTGGCTGTAAATCGGTACCCTAATGCACAGTTGATTTTTCTGGGGGACTTTAGTGTCTGTCATCAGGATTGGTAGTTTCCATACCAGAAGACCGACCACGCTGGGAGAGAGTCGTGGAAGTTTGCCTTGTGGGGCTCTCCCAGCTGTACCAGCTTTATAAGCGACTAGGGTACCTGATGTGAATGGGCACAAAGCCAACTGCCTCGACCTTCTGCTGACCACCAATCCAGATAGGTCAATGTACAGGTTACTTCACCCTTGGGAACTTCTGACCACTATCTGGTGAAATCTGTGTCGTCATATTCCCCACCTAATTACGATTTCCACGGTGTGCGGCGAAAGTGGCGATACAGGTTAGAAGATTGGGATGAGATGCGACATTTCTTTGCATTTTATCCTTGGTAGGTTGGTAGGTCTGCTTCTCGTCTGAAGACCCGTCGAGCTGCACGGATGCCATAACCTAAGTGATACGTCAAGCGATGGAGTATATCATACCCTTTACTGACGTGCCCATTTGTGATAAAGCTCACCCATGGTTCAACACCGAGTGTGCTTGTGCTGACAAGTACAGGCATATAGCGTACTTATCCTGGGTCAATACTCAAAACCGCAACGCTCCGGATGTTAAAAGATGGGAAGAGAGCCTTTAACCAAGCCGCCAAGTCCTGCATAAAGGCATTAAGCCAAGCCAGTTTCGACCGCATTAAACGCATCGGTACAAAGCTCTCTGTCAAACCATCTGGCAGCAGAGCTTTTTGGTCTCTCGTCGAAGTGATTGAGACAAACTTCTGTTGGTTTAGACTGCCTCCGCTGATAAAACTAGATGGCTCACTAGTACATGCGCCTAAGGAAAAAGCAGACTTATTTGCTTCTTTTTTTCTTACAATTTGCGTCTGGACAGTAGCAACAACGTACCATCACTCAATAACCTCACTGTGGTACCTCTATGTCAGAGGTGCGTATCACCAATAAGGAGGTTCTTAAAACCTTGCGAAGTCTATACGTGAACAAAGCTAGTGGACCTGATGGTATACCAGCTATAGTTCTAAAGGTCTGTGCACCTGAGTTGTCTCCTGTGTTGACACGCTTGATCTGCCTCTCATTCAGAACTGAAATAGTTCCTAAATCTTGGAAGTTGGCCAATGTGCAGCCTGTTCCTAAAAAAGGTAGTCATACCAGCCCTGCCACCTATCGACCAATTTCAATTACCTACATACTTCGCAAGATTATGGAGCGTATATTGCACGCCCACCTCACGGCATACCTAGATCAAAATGATATCTTCAGTGATCACCAGTACGGGTTTCGCCGAAATCGATCAACTGGGGACCTTCTAGCATATGCCAATCACATATGGGGCGAATCCCTCGAGAACAGTGGTGAAGCACTTGCTATTTCCCTTGATATTTCGAAGGCCTTTGACAGGGTTTTGCACGCTAGTCTACTGGGCAAGCTTTTAACGTACGGCTTATCCCCTGGCCTGATTGCCTAGGTGAAGGAATTTCTGAGTAATCGGTATCTCCGGGTCATCGTCGATGGCTGCTCATACGATACTGTGACGACTAACGCCGGCGTTCCTCAGGGATCCATTTTCTCCGCAACTCTCTTCCTGCTGCATATAAATGACAGCATAGTTGTGGAGAGATACCAACCAAGTGCCCGGGCCAGTCGGGATCAAATCCAGTCAGACAGAGAGTCTATAGTTGAGCGTGTGAGTCTCACACGCAGTCTCCGGGTGATGCCAATCTCGTGAGATTTATTGCCTTCAAAAAACAAGCGTGTTTTTCATAACCAAAAGGAGCCCACTCACTTTGGCTCTTACTTTCCGGAATGTGTCCTTGGAGTACACTGACCGCCTTAAGTTGTTAGGGGTGTAATTTTCTCCGGACCTCAACTATGGGTGGTTCATTGAGTCCAGAGCCAAAGTAGCAGAGTACTACTGTCACATATGGGCTGGTGCTATAAAATGGTGCATCTGGCAGTGTTGGACTCAGTGGAGAGACGTGCTAAAAGGCTCATTAGTGACCTTGCTTTGGTTGAAACCACTCTTGTCAGCCTCAAGCACAGGCGCAGAGTAGCCAATCTCTCGGTATTCTATAGGATGCATTTCGGTGAGTCGGCGCAGGAATTACACCCTTTAATTCCCTTCTCTCCTTGCCACTATTGGACAACTAGGTAGTCGGCGGGTCCTTTGTAATGCGTACAGCAAAGGAGTGGAATAATTTGCCAGACGCTGGAAAATTATTTCACCTGGGACAAATAGTCCAACTAGGTAAGTCCAACTTCGACCGAGAGGTCAATCGACGGATTCAACTCGGCTGGGCAGCGTTCGGGAAACTACGACACATCTCCTCGTCAGACATACCTCAAAACCTTAAAACGAAATTGTACAACCAGTGCGTGTTGCGAGTGATGAGTTACGGATCTGAGACGTGGTCCTTCACTGCTGGCCGTATGAAGAAGCTTAAGGTCGCTCAGCGAGCTATGGATAGGGCTATGCTCGGGGTTTCTCTTCGTGATAAACTTAGAAATGAGGATATCCGCAGTAGAAACAGAGTAACCGACATAGCCCAACGGATTAGTAAGCTGAAGCGGCAGTGGGCCGGCCATATAGCTCGAAAAACCGACAACCGATTGGGAAGAAAGGTTCTTGAGTGGCAGCCTCGTACCGGTAGGCGAAATGTAGGACGACCCCCCACTAGATGGAGTGACGACCTGGTAAGACATGCAGGAAATCGATGGATGCAGGTGGCTCAGGACCGTGCTTTGTGGCATTCCTTGGGGGAGGCCTATGTCCAACAGTGGACTTATGAAAGGCTGTAATGATGATGATGATGATGAAAGATAACAGTGAAAAGTCAGCAGGAACTTTGAAATTGTATCCAGGAATTTGTTACTAAATTGTTGCTAATTAGTAGCCAAAATCGCGATTTTGTTGCCCCAACTGGTTTTGAGAAAATTGATTTACTGCTATCTTTACATTAAGATAGCAGTAAAAACTTCCAATCAACCCCGCCGTAGCGGATATAATGGGATATTTTGTTGATAATTAGTTGCTGAAATATAATGCAACGATAACATAAAAATTTAAAAAAAAATGAAATAATAACTTACCAAAAATTTAGTTGTTTTTATACTCGTTCTGAAATTCCAAATTAATGAGTATTTTACTACTGATCAATAAATAGAACAATAACTCCTAGACAGCCTACAACAACATAAAATCAGTCGATAAGTTGCATCAAATAATAAGTAATATGATAATAATTCGGCGACGGCAGGAGAAGAATTCAGTGATTTAGTGGTTAAGATCGGAATATCAGTAAAACATTTCTCAAAAACCATTGCAACATCTTGACCTGATTCAGTTAATTTGTTGTTAAAACTTAACCGGTAGTTTGAATTGCAGGAGTTGGCATTACCCGTTTCACTATTAATTATACTGCATTTCATTTTAACTTTATTAGAAGCCGTCTTAATTTTGTTGCTCAAATGCAAAGACTTGGCTGTGGAGCACACTCTTTTAAATATTTAAGAATATTTTTTTACATTTTCCCTAAATTCGACGCTAGGGTTATATGACCTTTCATCGTAAAGTTCATATAACCTTTGTCTGCTCTTATGTACTCCTACTGTCGCCCATTTATTGAATGCCTTCCAACTGTTCAAGGAGAATTTTTAAGAATGTTTGGAAGTAAAAATATTATCAAATTCATTGCAAATAAGCTTAAACAATATTCGATACAAAAAATATGGTCATTTTGGTATGAAAGTTATGGAAGTTTCTTCACTATGTTACTTCTAAACTTCTCAACTTGCACGACTTCGACATGCATTTACTGGAACTAACACAATTTTCTCATCTAATGGCTTTTTGTGAACAATGGATTTTTGGTATAGAAACTAACTGTCCACACTGATCAGAACTCAATTTTTAAATTATACATTTATGCAACGGCTTTACATTTGTAAACATGTTATCTATACATGTTGCACTACATTCAGTAATATGCGTTGCCTCTAAAAATAAATTAGAAAGACCATATGATTTAAACAATGATCTAAATTTAATATTGTGGAGGAATCTTCTAGGAAAATTATATAAAAGTCTCCACATATTACACTAGATTTATTCTGTTAATTAAGCTTAACAAAAACTTCATCCATATTTTTTTCTCAAGTATCATGTATAGAACATGGGGATCTGTAGACGCTCACAACAATGAGGTGCTCAAACTCAACACATGCTATTTCTACAGTTCGCTCAACAGAGAGGCTCACAATATCTTTACGTTCTTTACATGATAATAATTTACTAACTAATATTAACGAGCCACCTCTTAAAACCGTTTCTCTATTGAAAGAACTGACCACCTGGTGATTACCGAAGTTAAAACATTAAGTTATAAGCTTTTAACCAATGTTCAGTAATACATAAAATATGAATATTGTTGCTATTTAAGAACAATTCGATTTCTAGCTCTAAAACTTAAAACTAAACAATCTAATTTAATATAATATGTATTACTTGTGAGATATATTGTGTTTTCATGCGATTGCCAAGTCAATCTATGTATAAATCTATGGACTGAATAAATTAACCGACTTGGTATTACATAGATATCACAACTTTTTACGGTAGAAGAACTGAGTTACGAGACTTGGCTTTTTTTACAAGTTATGTTTTTGATGGCATTGTTATTACATGAAAAGTTTTTATTAATAAATTTAAATTGTATATTATTTTATTTTCCTGTGGCCAACCCTGTATGTGAGGCAATGTAAACAAGATAATTTATGTACATTTAAAGTATAAAGATAATGAGAGTATTTAGATAATCAAAATATATTAATATAAAATATAGCTAATAGTACAGAAAGAAACATTAACCTTTCCATTTTCCGAACAAATCAAACACTCAAAACAATCACCAAAATTACTCATGTTCACAGAGTATGTTAGTTTAGGGCCAAATTTTGGTCCTTGTATACTATTGGGGTTATGCGACTGACATTGAAACTATCTTTGTTTTGTAGAAGAGAGCCATTAGAGCAATTTATAAATCTACGTCCGAAGGAATCCCTTAGAGAAAATTTTAAAGAAATAAATATATTAACTTTGGCCTCTTAATATATTTACGAAAATTTTATGTAATGTAATGCACATGATTGATAATAACTCCTGGGAATGAGGTGATTGCTACTATGCTGTTTCTAAATGTTTTCAAAACAATTGTATAAATATTATATTATAAATTATGCTTTATAAAAGTCCCGCTGGATTTCTTGTTGGTTCTTCGCAGGAAATATGTTTTTCCGAACCAGTGGTAAAATTAAAATATTAATTTTAATAACAATTACATGTAGTCCAATTTGAATAAAAAATTATATTCTATTTTATGGCAAGTAGTATAGTAGTAGTAGTACCATGATAATAGTTATATAACATTTTATTAACATGTTAATAGATAAAAACACCATATTCTGCCATGAATAATGAGCAATCGGTGTTGTTTCGGACTTTGCCTCTTCTTTATTCACATAGGTATCATCATATTATCATCATATATCGGAACATCCGCCAAAAGTTCGCCTTAGAGCAATAATACTCTCTAGCTCTCTACCAAAATCTACTCGCTATCAAATGCAAGACTAATCTTATCTATACTATGCTCGTTTTATTAAAAAATATATTTTTAAGCTTACCCCATATTAGGTTGTGGCCAATGGCCATGCCTTATGTGCCTGCTTAGCCAATGAGGGCTAATTACCAATACCCGCTCACCAGAGATTACTTCATTGAGAATTTATTATTAAATAAAAGTTTATCAGTTTCTAGGATATTAAATTAATACACAAAACAATGCCTCAGTAGATTGCTCTTTAACTTTTTGCGCCTTTTTAACTCTTATTAAAAAAATTATATTTTTAGTAATTTAAGTACCTAGTTTGTTTTATTCATTTATAACCTAGTTAATATAAAATATAACTAATATTATAGAAAGAAACATTAACTTTACATTTTCCTATCAAATTAACTTCTTCGATAAGAAGTTTGTCAAATATTTCACCTCAATGTAAAGTGGCTCCGCCCTAGTGGCAGAAAAAGTCGTGGATCATTGGCACAACTTATTTACCTGCTAGCTAATCATAAGTACAAATCGTAAAAAACAGTTATTTACTAATTAATTATTATAACATTATAGATAAAAGTTTAAAAGGTTTTATATAGAATAAGGGTGTCAACGACCACATAGGACACATGATGGGTAGTGGATGCTAGATAGACATCTACATCCATCCTCGATTGAGAATCAAAATGCAATCGCGTTGTCACCCCTTAAGGACTATAAGACTATCACGAAATTCCTTGCTACACCGTACTTCACAATAGCATTAAGCTGCTATTTCATGTTGGTATATTTTAAAAGCGTGGTCCTTCCGCGAATGAGCCGACCTATTCGTGCTACAACCATTTAATTCAGTTGCAACATGTTTTCACTGTACATATATAAAAAACAGAAAATTGATTAGTGTTTATAAAATAACAATAAAACTATTAGCATCAACATTATTAACTAAATCGCCTATGAGTAGAAATATAAATTTAACATTTCGTTTAGAGTCAAATATTATTAGATATTTGGTATGTATTAGGTAAAACGGCATACAAACTTTTCTGTAGATAGATAAGAAAAATAACAATTTTATAATTTGTTTAATATAATATAATCTATAATTATTGATTCATAGCAAAGTTTCATTATTTTAAAAGATTAGCTTTAAGAGAAATCCTATACATTATAGTATTATGTCTGATCTGAATGGAGAGAGCATTTAAAGAGTTTAGTAATTAATAATCTTACACGAGAAGAACATTTTAGAAGAATTCTCTATGTGACTGGATTCGTGTAGTAATTTTCATTCAGTAAGATTCTGAACGCGTTGGCGTCAACTCGTGTCAAAATAAATTGTTTAAGAATATTTTAGAAATTTTGTTTTTAAGAGAATCGGAAAAAATATTCTTTGTTTATAAGTGTACAATATGATAATCGTGCATAATAAACTTTGTGATTTTTTTTGATGAAGTTATAAGAAAGTTTTCATAAATTCTGTGAATTAAGTTTCATCTCCAGCGCGTTTTGAAGTCGTAAGTTACTAGAAAAAAATTACAAAATAGGCATTTACACTTTTAAAGACATTTTTTATTTAACATGGTTTTAATTTTTTTTTACATATAAGGAAACCATTTTTATTTTATCAAAACGGCTTATCAATAGTCCAATGCTGAACTTAGGCATATAACGCCTCGTTGGGAAAATATTTACCATAGCTGCCACGCTTCTCATTATGTTGAGTTTTTGTTAGAAGGACGCCCAGTTCCTGCTTTATTTCCCTCTGTATCCTTTTGCGACACCCACGGGGTGATATGGGACTCTTTTACGTCTCCTCTATACGGCGAATTATATGAAGAATACGAAGATGTTCTAAAATACAAAAATACACAAAAAGGAAATTCACAAAATTTGTGACTGTAATTTATAGATTATTAATTTAAAAATAAATCTTTAAATATGCATCAACATTAAAATTATTAATAAGCTATCTGTAAAATATACCCAAGCGTGATTTAATAAAACACTATAAAAATAATGTATGAATATTTTTTATTCTTTACTAAGGAAGCTCATTTTAGTGAATAAACTAGACAGATACTGTTATTTAAAACAAATATAATTAAAAAAAATCGTCATTTCTTTAAACTATACATGTATATATTATAAATAAAAATAATAATAAAGGCTAAACAAAAATAGCGCATATTTTTATTTTTTTTATTAATTTCTCGTAGTCATGTAAAAAATAACCTACTAAAAAACAGTCCGCAAAAGTAGACGACACGCAGTACAATTCTTCATGTAAATCATAAAAATTATATACACGCTTATTTTTATCAAGAAATTAATATATTATAACAATTTAATACGTTTTATGTGATTGGTAATAAAATCCGACCACTCAATTATTCAATTATTACTAACGGATCGTTTTCCCTCAAGGTGATAAACCCATCTACATCTTGATTTGTACACAATGTAAGAAGGATTGATGGACCGTAATAAAATAATTACGACCTTAGTTGAAACATAATGTAACATGTTAATCATATTGATTATATTTATATAACGTACTTTAACGTACGTATTTACGTACATTAGTTGTGTGGTAGCTGCGTAGGAAAATCCACAACCTTATTTATTTCAGTAGATACCTGCATTACATTATATTAGAATACATTACATTAGCACTTTTTAATTTATTTAGAAGCGTGTTACATTACAAATTTAAATTTAAGTTTATGTAGCTATGTAATAAAACCAGATTTGGTTTTAACATACACCGCGATTTGTCATCGAACTCTCAAAAAATAAAGGATTACATCAATTCACTAGAAAAACAAATTATTGTCTATCCGGCAAACTAACCTATTATTATACGTTAGGCTAAATAAATCGTAACAATAGTATAATACACCAATTATTCTTTTTTATGTAGCAATAAGATAACAATCTGTTGATCCCAAACTGTCATAACTATGCATCAAATTATTACAAGTAGCCTTAATATCACAACAACATGTTGATCGTGAATTGTTTTGCTATTACATTTCTCACCAATTTATCGTCAGCTGCCTTTTATAATGTAGTCATCCACTAAGAACGTTTTTTGAAAATTCAACCACTAAGAGATTGAAATAGGGTGTTAAGTTTGTATGAAACATTTAATTTTTACTTGAAACTTACTGAATACTACTCTCTTAATAAAATAAACGAAACATTTAGAGCTTTTTCCAAGACATTTCTCTTCCAGGGGAGGGGGATCAAATTTGTATGGAGAAAATATATTATTACTTTATGTGTTTTTTTTTAATTGAAAACTGGATCAAATACTTTTGAATTAAAACAATAAAATATGTATTTTTTAATATTTCAGAAATGTACCCTAAGGTTTTTAAAATGAGGGTGCGAGTTTGAATAAAAAATATTGCATTAAGAATCATAGCTTGAGCCGCTGGACGTGAAGTGTGAAATAGGGACAATGGGTTCCTTTATTACGTAGGCATCCACTAAGAAAGGATTTCGGAAAATTGTACTCCTAAGAGGACAAAATAGAATGTTACAGTTTGTACAAAACCTTTTCATTTTGTGCGATGATCGATTCGAAACATACTGAATGTACTCAGTAAATAAAATAAATAAACTTTCTGATTTTTCAAAAGAAACAACCTCTTACCCCCAAAAGGTTTCGATATTTATATGGAGATAAAATAATGTATAGATTTTTTCTTAATTTAGAAAAAGGTGTAAATATTGTAAATGTGTATTTTAACAATTAAAAGCGTATTACAACAATATGGTTGGCGCAAATTAATATCCCTTAAGCTTTCCAAACGTGAGTTTAAACTTTGTATGAAAAATGACGCAGTTAGACGCACAGTTTAAACTGCTGATAGTAGAAGCGAATAATTGGATCAATAGCTTCTTTTTATTACGTAGACATTAACGCAGAAAGGATTTGAGTAAATTCAAGTCCTTAGATGGTGGAATAAACTGTTACAGTTTCTATGTAATTAGGCGATGATTTTTGTGCGTTGAAAATTTTTGCAAATACTTCTTGGATTGAATACAATATTTTCCAAATAAGCTATGCAGTCACGTTTGAAAAGTACATTTTACCTTAAGGGTAAGTTTTTGAAAAAATAAAAAATTGATTAGATTAAAATTACTATAACTTTTAATAAAAAGTAAAAACCGACTTCAAATTGCTAAAAAAGAAGTTATTTATTTGCTACTCTTAGGGGTAAAAAGAATTGTCGAAATTGGTTCTCAATCTGCGAAGACTACATACAATATTAGTTGTAGCAAGAATGGGTCGGCTCGTATATATAGTAAGTATTTACCCTTTAAAAGGTGGCTCAATAAAATTGGTATTTAGTATTTAAGTTCAAACTAAGAAATAAGAGTAGCTTAAGGGGGTAAAATTAAGGATGGAGGATTGTCTGAAATTTTTAATGTTTTAATTATATGTTTGACTTGCACTATTATAAATATGCAAGTGTGCATTCCATCTTGGTAGAGCCATGCTGCAGTTATATTACTGGTATAGATGTAACACGAATTGGTTAGCTCGACTGGGGAAGACACACGCTCTCACAATACCAGCGTAAATAGCAGCTTAACGCTACTGTGTTTCGTATGGTAAATGTAGAGATCCGGAGACCCGTTTTACTGAAAACGAGACATTCCATCTTAGTCCTCACGGGTGACAACACATCTACATTTTGACTCGTCATAATAATGAATAAATTCGAAGATAGATGTAGATGTCTATGGGGCACATCAACCACTTACCATCAGATGGACTGTATGCTTATCTGGCACCCTTATCCTATATAAAAAATTGTAGAAAATAAGAAACTAAGTTTTATAATAGGGGATAAAGCTATTAATAATATATATGTAGATATTTGAAGAACTTCAGATCGATTTCCCTTCTGAGCTGGTCTACGTGCTCGAGAGTGTCATTACGAATCGTCTCGCAGCCTTCCACCGCCGCATTGGAAAAGCCGATTTCCGAAAAGGCTTTAGTACTATGAACCACATACATACCCTTCGGCAAATTGTACAGAGGACCGAAGATTACAATCTGCCACTTCGCTTTGCGTATGTGGACTATGAGAAAGCCTTTTAGTCCACTCATCCAAGTTGACTGTCGGTATATTGAAGTGCTGAAGTGCTTGTACAGTAGGGCTACAATGGCTATCCGAGTACAGAACTAGAGTACGAAACCTATCCAACTGCAAAAAGGTGTAGGACATGGTAAGTTATATCCCCAAAACTCGTCACCGCCGCATTGGAAGACGTTTTCAAGCTACTGGACTGGAAAGGTTACGGTATTAACGTCAATGATGAGTAAATCACTCACCTTTGATTTGCGAACCATATAGTCTTTATGGCAGAATCGCTGGATGATCTAAGCGCTATGGTATATAAATATGGTATATAAGGCCATTAGGCCGCAATAGTGTCTCCTAATGGATAGGTCTTAAGATAAACAAAACATAAGTCATATGTAACGTCCATGTCACAGCTATGCCGGTAGTTGTTGGGAATACTAAGTATGAAGTTGTTGATGAGTATGTTTACCTGGAACAACTAATCCGAATAGGTAAGTCCTTCAACTGAGAAGTCAATCGACGGATTCAACAACTGGGCAGCGTTCGGGAGATTACGGTACATCTTCTTGTCAGGCGTACGGCAAAACTACAGCTGTAACAGAAAATGAATTATTGAAGACGGAGAATTAATGTACTTGATTAGTACGAAGAGAAGGTTGTTATAGTGGTTTTAACTGAAAAAAAAACTATGCGATAGCTTGAACTCTCCGAGCGATCAAATAATAAGCGTGGGTCATGAATATCTGGACATTACAACTTGGACGCGGGTAACATCGTAGGGCGAAAAGCTAGTGAAATGTAATGTTAGAGAAGGCGCTGACTCTGCTGTTTAATTGTTATTGATAATCAAGGCAAGTGTCGTACTTTGAGTAAAAAGACTTCTTTTAAAATCAGTTGCAATTAGAATTACATTCATGATATTTCCCATCGTAGTAATGTAAACTCCCAGTTAAAAAGTATTGCACTGATTTAGTTTTAATTCATTAATGTATTGCAGTATTTAAAAACCTTCAGCACCGTACCCAAAACTTAACTAGCTATTCTTTGACCACTCAATGACTGTTCTTCCTGATTAAAAAAAAAACAGGCCAGGAAGTTCTGTTCACAAAATATAAGTTTCCTATTTGTCACACAAAGTGATTTTTATTTGCATATTTAATTTATTTATATTTATGACACATTTTGAAAATAATGCATTAGTATGCGTTATAAGTATGATTTAGTTAATTTATTTAATTTATGAGTATTACATGTAGATCATTCACTTATTTGGGTATTTATACTGTAGTAATTGTTTCCCGTATAGATTATTGCAAGGAAATACATAAAGTCCGGTCAAAATAGACATTTCAAGTAACAAAAACTCCGCTGAATTTTGGTAGAGACCTTGGGTACACTAGTAGAAATAAAGTGCCAAAAGACTCCATTGGTCCTATGTCTGCTAAAATAGTTATTCAAGGTCAAATGTTAAAATTTTCGGCACTAAATGTTATCAAAAATATAGCACAGACAAAAATTGTCCACCTATGAGGTAGCGTACTTGGTGGGTTTTCTTAATCTGATTTCCCCGGTAGGCATACTTCACTTTGTGGTCTGAAAGAAGATGTAGTGACAAAAATTGAGAAAGGTATGCTGAGATGGTTTGGCCACGTCGAGAGAATGAATGAAGAACGATTGACGAAAAAAGTGTATAAGGCGAGTGTGAATGAAAGTGTTGGAAGGGGTAGACCTAGGCGGACATTTCTAGACCAAATTAGGGACGTCTTGAAAAAAGGCCAGGTTAAGAGTACCCTAAACCGTAGAGCATGTATGAAGGGAATAATGAGAGTGGACGAAGCGAAACAAGTATGTAAGGATCGTAGCAAGTGGAAAGAAGTGGTCTCTGCCTACCCCTACGGGAAAGAGGCGTGATTATATGTATGTATGTATGTATACTTCACGATTCGTTCTGATGGAGTTTCATAGGAAAATATTGTATTTACTGCATGGCGATTATTGATATTGACATATTTGATTAATTTAAACTGTAGTTCTGGTTTCTGTTAATATTTTAATCTGTCTCATACTCTTCAAATTCGACTTCAACAGTCGAATTTGAAGAGTATGAGACAGATAGATAGAAGAAGATATTCTTCAATTTCTTCTTCTCGCTCATCTTCTTCTTGCTGGATGTTCATAAATTATTCAACTGAAGATGAATCAGCTGTCTCTTCATCGATATCATGTGAATATTCATCTATTGGATTCAATGGAATAATCGCCTGGCAATTAGTACACGCTGGTGAACACAACAACCCTACTGATCTTCAGCCACATTTAGCATTGCAATCTTTTTTAATGTAATATGTAAATATCGAAAAACTGATTAATTTTTTTGGCATTTAAAATTTGTAGTATTTTTGATACATTTTTTTAATTTTTTAGATATTTTACATTAATTTATATCCACTCGTCTGTCGCGGCCATTTTGGCCAACATGGCGCCTCTGTCAAGCACTTCCTGAAGTACTTCCAGACTACTTCCTGCTGTTCATTAAAATGAATATTTCGAAGACATTTTGTTTGAAAGGTATATTAAAATCATATATCAATGGAAACTTTATTAAATAAGCTATCAGATTGAGTATAATTTGAATATAGGTTTACTTGGAAAGTGATACTAATTCGAAAGTGAATGTAAGAAAATTTTTTTTTCCAATTTTCTGCATTAAAGGTGTAATAATTATAAATAAAAGCCTTTATTCCAAGTGCAACTTTTATTACATCCTTGTTTTATTCTCTTGATTACAGTAAATTTAGAGAGAGATAGGGTTAGTAAAACCGATATATATTGATCTCTAAAGCTTCGCGGTAAAACGACGCCAGATTATGGCGTTTAACAGATGCGCATATTATTTGACACGCCAGAATATGGCGTTTGGACAGACGAGCGGATATATAAACATTTACATAGTTAATTAAATTTTTTACATGAATTTATTGTATTTTAAATACTTGACGCTAAAATATTTTTATATAGTTACATAATTATATTTCTTTAATAATTTTTAATAATAATGTGCAGTTTCGTGGTCAATTTGAAGGGAAGGCCAAATTGGCCTTTAAAAAGCTTGGCGTGCTCAGCAGAGCGAAACAGTATCTCATGCCAGCACAACGCTTGTATCTTTACAAAGTTCGGCCTCACATGGAATACTGCTTTCATCTCTGGGCCGGAGGACCCCAGTACCAGATTCTTTCACTTATCCGTATACAGTGCAGAGCGGTTTGAATCGTCAACGACCGAGTTCTTTCTGATCGATTCGATTCACTGGCGCTTCGCAGGTATTTTGCATCCATTTGCATTTTCTATCGCATCTACCACGGCGAGTGGTCTGAAAAATTGTTCGGATTAATTCCAGCCGCTAAATTTCACGAATGTACATTGCGTCGAAATTCACGATATCCATCCACACCATCTGGATGCTTTGCGGTACACCGCTATGCGTTTTACTATGTGTTTCTTCCTCGTACAATTTCTCTGTGGAATTGTTTACCATCGGCGATTTTTCCGGACCGATACGACTTACGATACGATATACTTTCTAAAAGGCCGGCAACGCACCTTTCCCCTGGCGTTGCGGATGTTCATGGGCAGTGGTAGTCACTTACCATCAAGTGAGCTGCGTGCTCGTTTGCCCCCTCTTCTATAATAAAAATGCGTTGTCATTCCTAAGGACTAAGATGGAATGCCTCGTTTCCAGTAGAAAGGCTCGCCAGTTCTTTGCACTCATCACACGAAACACAGCAGCATTACGCTGCTATTTTACGCTGGTATTCTGTGAGAGCGTGGTCCTACCCCGGTCGAGCCGACCCATTAATGCTACAACCACAATATAGCTTCAGCGTGGCTCTACTACATTCAAGTTTTAAGTTTTCAAATACTAATAGGTTTTAAGTTTTTTACCTATTAAATATTAATTTGAAAACGTACTATGTATTTCTATACTACTTTTGTATATTGTAAAAATATTGCACGCCATTATCATGGTAGAATAAGGTCTCATTAATAACTAACAACATCATAATATTACGTAATATATTCTGTCAATAAATAAATTTGAATTTGAATTGAATTTGCAATTGCAAAAAGTAGTGTTTACGAGTTTCTCCGGAGCAGGTGGGAGTATAGTTTGAATCAGTTTCAAAGTATTATCTGTTACTTTCCAACCCATCTCCGTGATTCATTTGATTGCCTAACCATGTCTGATGATACCATATTTTTGTCCAAGCTATATTTTTGATAAAACTTACCGTTTTCAAGAAAAATCCAAAATACCGAAATATTTGACTTTTGACCTTGACTAACTTTTTTAGCACACATGGGTAATGGGGACTTTTGGCACTTTATTTCTACTGGTGTACCTAAAGTTTTTACCAAAATTTAGCTCTGTCGGAGCTTTTGTTGTTCGATCACTATTTTATGTCTAATTTGACCGGATTAATACGGATTAGCGGTCGTATTTTGTTACTATAATAGTATGTTTTATTATTAGTATTAATTTAATTTAAAAAAAATGTTTACTGAGTATTATATATTTCATTTGGTAGGTAGTACAATGTTACAGTAATGAAATATTTCGTGAAAGTCATTTTGGAATTTGAGTTTATTTTAGGAACAATTGTATTAATTAGTCTAATTTGTAGTCTATAAATTTGATCGAGACGAAATTTGCCAGTTCTGACTTAACTACTAAGATCATGAAACTATTATTAATTTCCGTTATGGCTTTGCACAATTGTAAAATTGACGTAAAAGGAATTTTACTCTTAACGAGGGTTTAGCTACCAGTTTGCTGCATACACACTTAATCCACAAGTTAGTCGCAGTTGCCACATACAAAATTTATACGTTCAGACCATTTGAGTCAATTTTCAATTATTAAGCCTGTTTATTTTATTTGATAACGAACCTCCACAGGTACACAGGAGCATTTGTTGACGTTGGCACGCAAACCTCTCCTCTGTGTTGCAAGCACTTATGATTATATGCGATCAGTATGGAGTCACGAGATTTTCTTTTTTGACTATAACTTAATTTAGTTTTGTTAGCATTAAGAACAACTAGTATCATGTGACCACTTTGATAGATGCTTAAAATGGCTTTGTAATTTTTTGAGAGCTTATTCAAGATCCTCATTAGCTGCTATGCCCAGGTTGAGACATGTGTTGTTAGTGATTTGATGTGTTAAATTTTGTACTTACAGAGGTTTAATTATGTAAATATACCCCTTTTTAATTATGGTATCGTACCTCAACGTATCGAAAGTGTTTCTATAATCTATGAATACTATTACGATGTATTTTTTTAATTAAAATGTTTTTAAATGCTATCTGTGAATTTAAATAATCGTTGTCTCTTTTTAGGTTGAAATCGAAATTGTATGTATATTTGTTTTTATTTTATTATTATTATTTAAAAAATGTTTATATATAGCTTTCTCTACTAGTTTGTCTATAGTAGAGAGAATTTTATGGGGCGATAGTTGTTTTTAAATAGGAGCCAAATTTCTGCAGTGAGCTATTTTGGATACTTGCCATGTTTTACGGTTTTATTGATAAAGTTAACAATATCATCAGCAACATTAGTGTCAGCAACAATTTTATATCCTACGCTCTAATATTATCGGTACCTAGTTCATTAATGCTACTTAAGTATTTAATTTTATATATTATTATATGATAGTAAAGTGTAATGAGAACGAAAGTGCAACCTGTGCTATAAACTATTTTAAATGTAATAAGTAAATAGTGGGGGAGAGAGGGCGCTACTGAGCCATGATAAACATCGGTTCCGTATTTAGTGTAATATAAAAATAAAAACAAGTGATATTTGACATTAAAAACAAGTGGAGTGGAATAATAAACAAGTGACTATCGAAAAACATTGTGGACAAGGTCCGAAAACAGTGAATAGCAAACTATTACAAGTGCAAAACAGTGAAGTGAAAAAGACCTCAAAACTAAACTATTAACAATATTTCCCACATTAGATTGTCAACAGTAGTCTAAAAACAAATGAACGAAGTGCAAAACTATAATTTACATTATTCAAGTGCAAAACTTACAAAACACAATTAAATTAGGCATGATTTTGCATTTTTGATCAATAAAACAGTGCCATCTAGAGAAAATACTCAAAACTATAAAGACTATCACGCACCAAACAACTGTCCCGTCCTCTAGTTCCTAATCGAGCCAGCAGAGGGCAGCACAAGTTGCAAAACGACAAAAAAATATTTACAACACTATATTATCGTAAAATATATCCAACAAATATGGAGGAAGTAATGAATATGCTTAGAAAAATTCAAAATGAGCTGAATGAACAAAAAGCAACAATTGTGCAATCAGCTGACAAAGTTACGGAACAAGTTACGCAAAATATAAACTCCATATTGGAGGAAAAGTTAAAAGCAATAGATATAAAATACGAAAACCTTAAAGAGAAGCTGGAAAACCAGGAAAAAAGATTATACTTTTTAGAAAAACAGTCAAGACAGAGGAACATCGTTATTTTTGGCATAGCGGAAACTGATACATCATATGCAAATTTAGAAAAAACCGTATTAAGTTTCATAAATCAATACTTCTCTGTAGGACTAGAACACAGAGATATACAAGAAACTAGGAGAATAGGGGAGAAAGGAGAAAAACCACGGCCGATTACCGTAACGTTTACTTCATTGGGCACGAAAATAGAAATCTTTGAACACAGGAGAGTATTGAAAGATACCACTTATTACATAAAAGAAGACTTTCCACAACATATTTTAGAAAAAAGAAGGGAACTGCAAGAGCAAGCAAAAATTGAAAAAGAGAAAGGAAACTCCGCCACTATCAAGTACGATAAACTGATAATACACTACAAAAATGCAAATACATCAGGCAACAAGAAAAGAACTCTACCAACACCACCAAACTACAATGATTTTACGCAACCAGAACCAAAAACACAAGCTAATAAAAAGAACAAAACTCAAACAGGACTACGAAGATCGTCGAGTTTATCAGAGGGAGTTATGAAACCAGGAATACTTAGTTTCCTAACAACTAAAAACCAAACCACCAACAACCAAAATAACCTACCATACGACCAAACAAACAAAAATAACGAACAATAACAATTACAGCCCTCTCTCACGGAAAACACACTACAAATAATAACAAACACTAAACCACATCTTCCAAGCCGGCTGGTCCCCGTGGAAGATTACGACCGAAACCCTCCAGAGGAAACATTAGCAGGTTCGTCAAAGACTACTAAAAACAAGTATCATAACCACCTATATATATCGACCTACAACGTTAAAACCCTATCGACTTATTCACGACTACTGGAACTAACAGAATCATTAAAAAACGTAAAGTACGATATTATTGGTCTCTCAGAAGTCAGAAAACTCGGTAACAAAATAGAAGAACATGATGAGTTTATTTTCTACCACATTGGAGAAACGCCGGGATTATATGGAGTAGGCTTTATTGTCAAAAAACAGCTGAAAAAATACATAAAAAGTTTCAATGGACTGTCAGAAAGAGTGGCCCTGCTAAGAATGCATACCAACAATTTAGACTTAAGCATCATTCAAGTTTACGCCCCAACAGAGGCCTCGAAGGAAGAAGAACTAGAGCTATTCTACAGTACTGTCGACAAAGCCATACAACTTTCAGGAAATAATATAATAGTCATGGGTGACTTTAACGCCAAAATTGGTCAACCCAAACCAAACGAAACCATTACGGGAAGTTACGGCTATGGTAATAGAAACTGTAGAGGAGACAGACTCATCGAGTTTGCGTACGAGAACAATCTAGCTATTATGAATACTTTTTTCAAAAAGAACAACAAACAGAGATGGACTTGGAAATCACCCGATGGTAATACAAAAAACGAAATAGACTACTTTTTAACAAACCTACCGAGAAACGTAAACAATATACAGGTCTTAAACATCACTTACCCTTCGGACCACAGACCTGTTAGGGCAGCGTTCAGTATTCTTTCAAGGTTAAAAAATCGTAGCAAGTTTGGTAAACGCCCCCAATCCCAATTAAAGAGCGATGAAGAAGTGAAAACCTACATTGAATCGCTGAACAGCTGCTCAGCAAATCTGTTAGACTACTGGAATGACAAAGACACCGTCCAGAATTGTTATGATAAAATAACACACGCAATAGATATCAGCCTAAAAAAAGCACATGATCCAACATCTAATATAAACACAGACAAAAACCAAATAATATCAGCACGCACAAAAGCACTAATCAGCAGAAGACAAGAACTACAAAAAACAAAACCAAAATCAAGGGCTATGAAAAATGAATTAAAAGCACTTTACAAGCTTATAAGTAAACGAATTAACCAAGACTATAAGGCACACCGCACACAAACCATAGAAAAATGCCTTCTTGCCACAGGGAGCGCCAAAAAAGCATACAAGGAACTGAGAACACATAAATCATGGATCGAAGAGTTGAAAAGTAATACAAACAACACACGAAATAGAACGGAAATACTCAAAATAGCAACAGATTTTTACAAAAATCTTTATAGCACACCTAAGCTACCAGCATATAAATTACCGAGTAGTAGTGCAGACGAGGCGAAATCAACCATTGATGAAGACGAAGTGGTTAAAGGAATTAAGGCACTAAAAATAGATAAAAGCCCAGGGCCCGACAGAATCACCAACGAGGCTATAAAAACAGGACACAAGTATCTAGTTAAACCTCTAACCAGACTGTTCAATATGATACTGAATTGCAAAAACACCCCACGTCAATGGTCAGAGTCGGAAATAATTTTGCTCTACAAAAAAGGAGACCCAAACAATATTAGTAATTACAGACCAAT
Organism: Parnassius glacialis; assembly: GCA_033319125.1. Taxonomy (NCBI): domain Eukaryota; kingdom Metazoa; phylum Arthropoda; class Insecta; order Lepidoptera; family Papilionidae; genus Parnassius; species Parnassius glacialis. Next base: position 23,657,093 of record JAVANC010000019.1, read on the forward strand.
AAGCCTGCTACCTTCACTATACAAACTTTTCTCCTCCATACTTGAGAAAAAAATAAAAGAAACCACAGAAAACTTCCAACCTATAGAACAGGCGGGCTTCAGACGAGGTTTTTCCACTGTTGACCATATACATTCGCTAGAGATGATAATAGAAAAATTCCAAGAGTTCAACAGACCACTCTATGCTGTCTTTATTGATTACCAAAAAGCCTTCGATACTCTACTCCACTCATCGATTTGGGAAGCTCTACTCTCTCAAGAAGTGGCATTGGACTACATACAAGTCCTAAAAAACATCTATGATAACAGTAATAGTAGAGTGAAGTTGGAGACCACTGGGCCAATCATACAAATAAAAAGAGGTGTAAGGCAAGGAGACCCAGTCTCACCAACAATCTTTATAGCAGTGCTAGAGTCCATCATTCGCAAACTAAACTGGGAGAAAGTCGGCATAAACGTAAACGGTTGTTACCTGAGTCATTTCAGATTTGCTGACGATATAGTTCTGCTATCAGAAAGCACAAACCAACTACAAGTGATGATAAACTCTCTACATGAAGAAAGTAGTAAAGTAGGCTTAGAAATCAACTTAAATAAAACTAATATCATGACAAATCACACTAAAATACCTATATATCTCAAAAATCTGCCTTTAACCTATGTTGATACATACATTTATCTGGGTAAACAAATTTCATTTAACCAACACAACAACGAACAAGAAGTAGAGAGAAGAGTCAACATTACTTGGAAGAAGTTCTGGAGCCTCAAAGAGATTCTAAAAAGCAACTTGCCCATAAGGCTAAAAAGCAAAGTCATGAACAACTGTCTACTTCCCTCACTAACATACGCCTGTCAAACATGGAAATATACTAGGAAAATAAAAAATAAGATCATAACAAGTCAAAGAAGTATGGAAAGAAGCATTTTGAAGATTAAGAAGATCAAAAAAATCCGCCACACTACCATAAGACAGAAAACAAAAGCCATTGACGCTCTCAGCTACTCATAGAAGCTAAAATGGCGATGGGCTGGACATGTAGCCAGACTTACTGACAATCGCTGGACCATAAAGACCACATCATGGGTAGGGCCATTGGGCCAAAGGAAAAGGGGTAGGCCAATTGCGCGCTGGGCAGACGACATTATAAAAATAGCAGGTACCCACTGGATGCGAGTAGCAGAGGACAGAAACAATGGTCATCTCTGGAGGAGGCCTTTACCCTCCGTTGAGAGGGGTTCTTGCAATTGTACAAAAACAAAAAAAACTTTCATTATGCATTGTTATAATTGTCTAAGACAACTACTAGAAGTAAGAAGATAAATTATCTTGTTCTATATTATTCTATTACATATCTATCTATCAAAATTAAGTATATTCCTTACTAAATAAACGTTATATTCCTAACTATTAAAAGTAATATATACCAAAATACTAAGTTTTTTTGTAACACTAGATTAATTTTTTTTTTTTGCATGCACACTGTTTTAAAATTGTAAATTTCTACTTTGAAGCAAGAAATAAAAGGCTTTTTTATTTTATTTTTTTATTTATTTTATTTTATATGATTGTTTAATTTTTTTTCATTCAATTACTGATGTTGCTCAGCTTTAAATTAGGAATTCATCAAGATTACTCAACTGTATGAAGAGAGGTACACATGTAGCCTTCTAGTTTCTAAAACGAACAAGAACATAGGATAAACAGTATAATGATTGGCACTTTAAGCTGACTTCTACTTGTAAGTGGTTAATTCTCGTAAATAAACAAATTTCTTATATTTTTGATTGTTTTATTGGATTTAAGTTTACATCACCACAAATAAAATAACGCTTTATGTTTAAAAAGACATGTATAATTAATTTAAAATCTAATTAAACTTTTTTCTAGGGAATGTTACAATCATTGGCACTTTAGCATAGTGAATGGCACTGTAAATTAAGTATAATCATTGGCACTATTGGAAGTATTAAAAAGTTATATCTAGATCTTTCTAAGCTCGATCTTATTGTTATAAGATTTATTTTGAACAAATATTCTTCAATATTTTCCTTAGATGTTCATCTGAAAGCGGTTTCTACCATGTTTTTTCTTTTTCAGATACATTTTTGATGTGCCTTTTTTAGTAAAACCTTTCGTATTTTGTCGATATTTTGTAGAAATAGACCTTTATTTCGTTTTTTTTTAATAAATGCATTTAGAGAGTATTATAATGTCAGAGTTTTAGGCCTTGTTCGTCTTTCGTCGATATTTGGCTGACTAATTCAATTCTGCTTTTTCCATTTGTGCCAAATTTTTCATTGTTTCTTAGTTCCACTGCTTCCGAATCAGGGGCGTAGCTACCGCCGTATCAGCCGTATCAATGATACGGGGCCCCCGGGCTACAGGGGCCCCGAACGTGTGTGTAAGTAAAAACTCCAAGGACTTCTATGGGACATGAAAGGCTATCACTATTGTCTATAGAAGCAAAGAATTTAGTAAAACTGAAGTCATCTTCAGCTATGAATGCCGCCAAATCGTCTTCAGCTATGTTCGCCGAACAAAAGGCAAGAAAAGTGTATATTTGATTTGAATTGTTTGGCTAGCTTAGTTCCTAGGAGTATTAATTGTAAGTAATAACTTAAAATCAATATACAATATGTAATAAAAACCCTGTGGTTTGCGTTAAGTGCGTTATCAGGATCAGTATTCAAACCTATAGAAATAACTTTTTTTTAAAACTCGACCAATTTTTTTTATTTTTATAACTTTTTTTAATTTTATGTGGTTTTATTACCTCTTACTGACACTAGCCGATGCTAAAGCTAAGTAAAGCGGGATGTTTGACAATCCTCTTACTCCCTGGACAAAGCAGAGGTAATAAAACCACATACAATTTGCATACAACTATTTTTTTTATTATTTATTTATCTTATGATAAGGGTGACAAACGAGCACACAGTCCACCTGATGGTAAGTGGTTGCTGTGGCCCATAGACATCTGCATCTATCCTCGATTACGAATCAAAATGCAGATGCGTTGTCACCCGTGAGGACTAAGATGGAATGCCTCTTCTTTCCAGTAAAAAGGGTCTCCGGTTCTCTACAATCACCATACGAAACAGCAATATTAAGCTGCTATTTTACGCTGGTATCCTGTGAGAGAGTGGTCCTTCCCCGGTTGAGCTGAACCATTCGTGCTACAACTATACCAGTAATATAGCTGCAGCATGGCTCTACCACGTAAAATTAAATATTTTTAATTCTAAAATTAAATTAAAAAATTATTGTACGAGTTTTAAAAAAAGTTATTTCTATAGGTTTGGATACTGATCCTGATAACGGGACTTATATTAATATAATTAACTGGAACCACAGGGTTTTTGTTAGTGACCGACCGAAGGTTCGGTTTCGGTTTTGGTTTCGGCAAGTTTCGGCAAAATTCTAGTTTCGGTAATAGTTTCGGTTTCGGCAAAAAATCTGCCGAACCTTCGACGGCACCGAAACTCAGTGTTCGTGGATTATCGTGCGTCGTTCAGATGAGTTTGTCACTCGTGTATTTATAATATAAAAATGAATCGCTGAATGTGTTGCTAAGAGCAAATCTCGAGAGCAGCTGAACCGATTTCGTTAATCCTTTATTTATAATATTCCTTGAAATACGAAGATGGTTCTTACGGAGAAAAATTTAAAAACATTGCCTGAAAAAGTCTAAAAACAACACTTTTCTATATTCCCATACAAAAGATTCGTAATAATACTTAAAAGTCAATTTGAACTTTAATACCATAACATAAAGTTTAAGTGTTAGTGGAGGGATTCTGGGAAAGCAAAACAATTGAATAACGTTATGTCAATATATGTCAATAAAAAAAATATTAAAGAATCGACTGTTAGGCGGTACGAAGTTCGCCGGGTCAGCTAGTTATTCATAATTATACAGAAACAGAAACTTTTTTATTCAAAATAGATTGTAAATAATACTTGTTGAAAGTCACTCTTTTGTTTAATTACCAATAGTTCGAAAATAAAGCCAAAGCAAGCAAGCAAGAAACCCAGCGGGACTTTTTTTAAATAACAGCTTACAATTAGAGGCGTATCGTGGACTAATACAAACGTGGACAAAGTTGCATCAGCTGGACCCCTTTTCTTTCGTTCCAAGGATCTACCCAATAGATCTATCCTACCAAACATGCTTTGATTTGACATACGAGGGCGTCACGGAATGTTTTTAGAACTGGCTACTTGTAAGCTATATAATAATAAAATAAGTTCAAATTTTGTAAATGGAACATTGGCATGTTATTGTGTATGTATTTTATTAATTTGTTATTTTTTTACGATTTGGCGGCAAATTGAAAATTGTCTATGTCACATCAACATGAATTTAACGCCAAAAAATTTTGGTACAATGATTTTTTATGTATTTGTTTGTGATGTCATTTAAGTCAACAAGAAAGTTATGATAGACTTGGATTGGCCTTTCACGATCAAGCCCCGTCGTGTGCCACTGTTTAGGTACAACTGGTTTAATGAGTAACGTGGTCGCACTAATCTCACTGATAATCTGCGTGAGGGACGGCCTTCTACGGCGACGACTGAAGATAACATCAGTGTGGTGCGGCGTATGATAGAGACTGACAAAAGAGTGGTTTATGAGCAGGTTCGGACAAGCTTAGGCATCGGTATGAGTCAAGTGCACAAATTTCTCCATGAACATTTAGCGGTCAGGAAGCTTTATGCTTGGTGGATATCTCAAAATTTGAAAAAAGCCTAAAAACTCCGTCGTGTTGAATGATGTCGGGAAATGGTTCAAAGATTTGACGGAGGTGACTCAAATGCTGCGTTCGACATACTTACGGGTGACGAAAGCTGGGCTTATTGTTATGATCCTGAAACTAAGAGACAGTCTGCTGTCTGGGTGTTTCCTTCCGAGGAGGTGCCAACTAAAGTGAAGAGAGGTCGAAGCGTGGGAAAAAGATGGTGGCCTCGTTCTTCGGAAGGACGGGTAATTATTGTTTTAGAGGATCGAAAAACAGTTACTGCAGAGTGGCACACTAACAATTGTTTGCTACTTGTCTTGGAAAAAGTTCGGGAGAAACGACCTCGCAGCAGGATCCTCCTTCATTACGACAACGCCTCGACGCAAACCGCCAAGCAAACAATCGACTACATAGTGACGTCAGACGTGGAATTACTGGATCACTCGCCCTATAGCACCGACCTCACACCTTGCTATTTTTATTTTTTCCGAAAATAAAAGAAATACTTCGGGGAAAGCGTTTTATGGATCCCGAGGAAGGAGTGGCTGCGTTTCAAAATGCCGTCGAAGAGAACCTTAAGAACGAGTGGAAAAAATGCTTTTCTCAGTGGTTCATTGGATGCAGCGATGTATTTATGTAAATGGACACTATTTTGAAAAGATATAATAAATATATTTAGATTCTTTATTGAGAATAGATGTGGATGTCTATGGGTCACAGCAACCACTTACCATCACGTGGACTGTGTGCTATTTTGTCACCCTATCCTATAAAAAAAACTAATAACTTGCTAGTTTGTTCAGTTTTTGATTTTCTAAGAACTTTCAGTGTCGCTCTCGTACCTACCTCATATCTATTAATTCCTGACAAGTCTCGTATTCCGTCAATGTAACAATCGCAGTCTTTGAAGGTTACAATGGCCTCGCAGTCGCATTTAAGAGGGGCTTCTTGCGAGGTCCCAAACAAACACACATTAATATGTGACTTTTTTTCAAATCATCAGATCAGATCAGATCAAATTAATTAGTCATCTGTGGTAAAGTCTGGGGACATCGCATTTTAGGGGGCCTCGCAAGGCCCCTTTAAGTGCGAGGCCGTGGATGAGGGCTCACTTCGCCCACGCCTAGCTACGCCACTCTTACAATCATGTATGTAACACAATTAACAACACAAAAAATTATAAATAGCTTGGCAGTGATCACCTCATTCCCAGGGGTTATTTTCATCAATAAATTGCTTTATATTATAATAACCCTTTTTTACGAACTTAGTTTATTAAAGTTTTTGAACTTTGTGCAGGTTTTGTATACTCGTATTTTCTGGGATTTTGTTAAGATATGTGTATATTGTGTGTGAGTGTGATATATTAAGTTAATGTTCTCATTGAATAATATTAACAGTATTGTTAACACAATAAAATATGTTCTCAATTAGCGAAGTGATTTTTCTACAAAATTGACTCAAAAAAATATTTCTTAACGTTAAATTGTTGATTTTTACTTTAAAATAAATAAATATATTTCTACATGACTTAACTTACAATAACTGTTTTTCATTAACATGCATTACCTATCTGTATATGTATTAAAATTTACCAGATTTCAGTATACAATAAAAAAATTATATGTCTAAATAAGTTTTGGTTTCGGTTTCGGCCGAAACTGGCACCCAGACCGAAGGTTAGTTTTCGGTTTCGGTTGAAAATCCTGTTTCGGTCGGATACTAGTTTTTGTTACATATTGTATAATAATTTTAATTCAATGCAAGCGTCTTTGTTCCTGTTATGAAATCTTTGCTCTTCATTGGGGCCCCAAAACAAATTTTGATACAGGGCCCATCTAAGACACGTTACGCCACTGTTCCGAATCTTCACTTGTTAGCAGAAAATAACGGTGTTATATATCTGACTGATAAATCATTAATAAGTGAAAGGGTACAAGGCAAATTTGATATAGGTATGTCTGATTCAGTCGTTATTAGTCTTTATTCTTAAAGTATTTTAGTAATTCATATACACGGAACGGTGATCATCTAAAATAGCTTGCTGTGATTTCGAGAGCATCAGACAATTCGTGTGATTAACGATACAGGGGAATCCCAGTGTAAGAGGAAACGTTTTCTAACAAAATGAAAACGGGTATAAAAATACGTAGGACGCGTTAACTTATCTTAAAATAGGTCTTATTTTATTACACGCATTACGCACATGCATATGCACGCGCATACGCAAACTAAATCAAACTTTGATACATATCAAATCAACTACAATAATTGAGAATTTAATTTAAAAAAATGGTGTCATAAAAGAACATGCTCTGGCGCCAAGCACTCACTTGTTTTCCAGTGCCTCGACAGCTAGGGCGTTTCTAAATATATTCACCTTACTTTAACAATTAAATTTAAATTAATAATTATTTACGAGAATAAGGCTTTGAAGTTAATTTATGAAGTAAAATAAAATATAAATAAATTAAATTTCCAATGAAATATATAAATACATATGAACTATCATGTCTGTCACCCAGAGGGGTAGGCAGATACTACGGACTTCCATTGCTCCACGGTTCTGACACACGTCTCTCGCTTCTTTCACATCCATAATATCTACGCATACATGCTTATCAATTATTCAACCGAAAAGTTAACCATAACTGTTTCTTTACTTTAATAATATGTAAAGATATAAAATCTACGTCATTTAATTGTTTGTAGTATCTTGTATCAAATACATTCAAAAAGCATATATTGCCTAGCAATAATAGGCAAGTTATAAAGATTTAAAAACATTTTTTTTTCACTGCAGCTGAAGTAATTTCATGAATGTTAATAGATTCATTTGTATATATTATTATTTATCTATCAAAGGAACTAAACGATTTACACGTAGAGAAAGAAAAGCGTAGCCTTATTACAAATTATTTTATTTCCTGAATCTTTAGGTTCCTCAATTAAATGCAGAGTATTACAACGCGGTTAAGTGTTATGTTCTTTTGTGAAATGATAATTCAACTTTCGAACAGTTTTGAAATTCGATGTATTTACTTTTTATTGAGTGTATCTAGTACGAAATTTCTGTCCATAACTGCACATAGCACTTAGATATATTACATAGTAAGTGAATTAGATATATATAATTCACTTACTATGTAATTCAATACTCCTAATTTTATAAATAATACTTTTTATAGAAAAAAAAACAAAGAAAAATTATTTTACTGTATTACATTTTAAGGTTCTGAATATATAACATTTTAATATTTTATGCGTTTTGTTATTCGTTTTCGCTATGCTGAACTTTTTTAAAATAATTGAAAAAATTAATGGTACTTTAGAGTAAAATCAAACAGAAAGGTACTTTTTAATATATTTTTTTTAAATTCTTAACTTTTAGTTGAAGTTAAAATTATGCTATGATTTGTTTACACCTGTGACGTTTTAGACTAATTTTTCCCCATCCCCAATCGGACGCGGTGGGTCAGCCTCAACAAAAAACTGGTCATCTGCACGAGTGTGTACGCTAATATCTCACTTTCATAGTCTGATGGGACGGGTAACCGACGCGACTGCTCAGGGTCTACAGCTTTACGACTGCTTTCCGAGCCTTGGGGCTGAGATACGACCAACTTCATGACACCGGGATGCTACTGAGAACTCCTTGGCAGAAATAATCTTTAACTGATTTTGACCCGACGCGGGATTCGAAACTAAATACCAAATAATCAGCAGTCGCGCTGACCACCACTAAATCAACGGGGCTTTATCAACGTCATCTAAATAGTGAGATTAACATCGAACACTAATAAAAATAATGATCGATGAAGATTAAACAGTTTTTCTAAGGTAGAATTATTTGTTAACATTTGTAAGGGACCACTCCTGAAATACAACATACGTAATAAAAAAAAATTAAAAACGGTTCAAAATAAAAAGAATATACAGTCTACTTGAAAACCTCCTCCTTTTTGAATTCGGTTAAACAGATGTCAGAAATTTAACATACATACAAAGAAGAGGTTCGTTACGCTGCTACTAATGTTCCTGTTCTTTGTTTTATACGTGAGCCAAACCACATTTTTAAGAGAACATAAAGGACTCTCCATAACAAAGAAAAATAAATTAAGTTCATTAAATATGTTTTCACATCATTATTTATTTATTTTAATGTGTTATAAGTTTAAATAAGCTTGCTGGAATATAATGAGAGAGTTTTTAAATTTCAACCTAGGTAATAAATCTTGATTATGATACGTTGTCAAAAAAATAATTGAGAACTGCCAGGAGTGATCTATGTAGGCTATATTTTGTCAAAAATCTTGGAAATTTTTTGGTGAACTTATAAAATTTATAAAAAAAAGTGACGTCACATTAACTGATAGTACACTACAGGCGAAGCCGGGGCGAGTCGCTAGTTTTAAATATGATAACGAGTATGTAATGTCACGTTTTTATCTAGCGATTTTTTACTCGTGTTCATTTTCATAGAATGAAAATGCTTAATAGTATTGGATATTGGCAGGTAATAGTTTTTCTTAATTATAAGCAATGGTCACACAGTTATTATGATCAAAATAAAATGTTGTTAATTTATTGGCTTTTTCAATTGTTTAATTATTTATTCGAAAGTCGTTATCGTAAAATTGAAGTATAATAACATGAATGCCGTAAGAGCAAAGTGCGCAGGTATGTTCTGCTAAGGCCTAAAAGTTAAGATTCCAACATTTTTATTCCACTGTTGGGTACAGCTTTCCTCTATTAATGTGAGGGTTTTTTTAAATAAAGGTTAGATTTATCCTCGCAAGGTTAAGTTAAATATATAAAAATACATCAAATGTAATGCAAATAAAGACGATTTTAGGATTTTGTTTCCTATTCATTTAATTCTATTGTCCGTAAGTCTTTTACAACTTTTGGTGACGATCTGTGCTCTATTTAGACAACCCTGCCTAAAAATAAGATATCCGGCTCATTTTCTTTTCAATAAAAAGATCCCTTCTATTAACAAGCCAGTAAAGTAGGCTTGTCATAAAATGAATAGCCACTGTACTCCGGAATATAATGACTGAAAATGGAACTACCTTCGTGATAAAACGTATTTACACAATCACATTAAACAATTTTTATTTTCGAAATAACTAACATTTTTTTTATCTTTCACAAAATACACTACTATACGTAGTGATTATATTCTCTTTGTACATTACCAGATATGACGTAATATTTTTTTTTCATTTAGCGAAACGGAGCACATGAAGTCACATCGTTTTTTATAATGTCTGGCTGTCCGTATATCACATTTGATTTTCCACACTGATCGTATTTCGCATAGATAGTTCATATAACTATAAAATGCGGTAATACAAATACAGACTTGACTAAAAATTCCTTCATTCGATGAGATACGCATTTTCTTGCTTTTTGTTTTAAATTGAAGAGTGTTGCAATATTTTAATTAAGTTTCGCATAAAGATGCCAAGACTTCTAACGATGGTATGTCTGAGCCACGATTTTCCATTTCTAACGAATGTACGGTGTCGAGGTATAACTTTTCAAAGCGATATGCAAAAATACATAATCCATAAGATCATTAAATTTAAGATTTTTGAGAGCAGCTACCGACGCTGCAAATTTGTCAAAATCAGTTATAAATTATAAACATTTAAAGAAGAAGAAATAGTTTTAAGATCAAATATTGCCAAAAAGCCAACATTCCTTTATCTCCGTATTTATTTTTCAGCGATTCGAAAATTAACAAATAGTTACAGTCAAGTCTGGCAACTTTACCAATGAAAGTAAACTTTGCCATCAGCCCGGCTTGGGGACAAAAATTTTATCCCTCGATTATATCCACTGACAAGAGATAAAATTATCTTGTCCCTATGCCAAAGCACGGCAACGTGGAGAAGTATATCCCCGTTTGACATAACGAGTAGACATATATCCCCCGTCCGTAGCGTGGAGCCAAATTAAAGATAAAAAATTATCCTTTTGACATTTGAAAGGGACAATTCTATCCTAGTTAATCGGACGTGGGTTTAAGTTTTTTATTCATAATTTTTTTATTCAATACAAAAATCTATCTAAATCTAAGTCTATCTCCCATTTTATCTACTGTGGATATTATATCCACCGGTGTGCCCATGCTCAAAGGGTGGAGAAAACTGAGCGAGGGGATAAGCATTTTCTCCTTTCTCCGGGGATAAAGTTGTCTCCTGCCCATGCTACACCTGCAGGGCTTCTGCAGGGATCCTATAATTAATAAAATTAAATCCCAACCCAAGCTTACCATTGCAAGACTTCAAGATATTATAAGCTCATTCTGCTTAACGACCAAAAATTAATATTCAAAAACTGAAGGTAGCCGGGCTAACTATGACATCGGGACGTCAAACACCTCAGTCCCTCCCATCACCACGGGTACTAAACAGCACCCGAAGTCGGGAAGTAAAAGGTTAAATTAAACGCGAAAAAATCCGTAAAAATTGGTTTCATTTAATATTATTACTACTCAAGTGTCCTTCATATTTTCAACTTAGTGTGTTGATATTAATTCGCACCCAAAAAAGTGTATCATTATTAATGATTATAAATGTTTTGCTACTACGGGAAAGCAATATTTAGGTTGATTACAATTATTTTTTGAAATACGATCGATTAGGTCGTAATAAAATGACAATGATGAGGAATAAAGAATAGAATACTTGTTAAAAATTATTGTTACAAGCTTTATTTTTTATCTATACTATAGTTAATTAAAGTTTATTTATTACACCAATTTGTTTTTATTTATATAAGTACTTTAGTTTTTTGCTTTAAAAAATATTGTGAAAAGATTTTAATAAAAAAAATTACGCACATTTTTTTTAAGTGTACACATGTACGTAGTGAAATTTCTTTACAACATATTATGTATTTTTTAATAGTTTACATACGTGGGTAACGCAAAAAAATGTTATAAGAAAACGTGTATTTTTTTAAAACCGTACTAAATTTTTGACAACCCTGACACATATTTTCAAGTTAGTATGAAAAATCTAAAAATAGGTGGGCAGCTTTGCCATTAGCGTAAACTTTGTTACTTGCAATACAATTAGAGGAGCAAATCATAACTCTGAGTATTGTGTATTATTACATGAGGTAAATTTACCTTCAGCCTTGAAGTTAAATCCTATTATTTTCATTAAAACCCCCAATGGAAAAGTTGCCATAAAGTGAGGTTAACTTTGAAATTTTCTATTTTTGAGTATTTTGTCTATTTAGTGTTACTATTTTTTAAATCATTAAAAATACCAAATGTCTGAAGAATATAGTGTCATATTTTCTATTGAGGCCCAGACCGAGACTACCTTGAAAAATTGGTCCTAAACTTTTAAGTCCTTCCAAAAATGGCAAAGTTACCAGGTTTCATGGTATCGGCCGTCGGTGTGGGGCCTGCAGACACAAATTGCGTCTTACCACTTAGCTTGCCTAAATAATATAATTTTTCAGTACCCGATAAAGAGGATTAATTATTTACACTATATTGAAAGCTAGCTAAAAATAATGGCCAAGTTCTAATATCACCATTAAATATTGGCATACCGATATGCGGCAATTTAGGCGCGTCGCGTGTCTATACTTGCACTGCTGGCTTTACGTCACGTTGAGTTTAGGTTGGAGCCGCCTGGCAGCACGCTTCACGCGACATAATAAATCTTCGAATAACGAAAGCGATTGACAATTCACTATATAATCAGGATAAATTTTACCCAACACACTTTCAACATCTGAGCTCGACGTATTTATTATTGTTTCTATTTCACACAATAATGTTTTCTGAGCGGATTCTAAATGAATATATTTTGCATGATCACAAATATTAGATCAGAAAAACAAGAAACTTAACAGTTACTTTAACAGTGGTAGAGCTAAGCGGTGGCTTTTGCTGTCGCACGGATGGGCCAGCTCGAACCGGGGTGGTACCACGACCTCACAGAATACCAGCGTGAAGTAGAGGTTTACCTCTGCGTTGCGCTTGGTGAGTGCAGGTGGCCGGAGGCCAATTCCTCCCCCCCCCCCCATCAACATGGTAGTGGAATTAAATAAAAGACTACCCCAGGAGGGTACCAGCACCCCTGGAGAATCCCTCGCTGAGCATCCACGACCAAACTACTCCACTCCTGGGCGTGGGTGCTCAGGCTGCCCCGCGTATTCTGGGGGGGGCGAAATTCCGCTCAAGACGAAACCTGCTCGGGGCAAGCGGAGCAAGAAGACAAAGGCAACCCCTGCCACGCTTACCGTGGATTTCTGCAATATCAGGGGACTTCATTCAAACCTTAACGCCGTCCACTACCATCTGGAGATAGCTAAGCCGGCCTTTCTCTTTCTTACCGAAACACAGGTGTCCTCTCTGGCTGATACTTCGTATCTCTCCTACCCGGGGTACAAATTAGAACACTCGTTTGTGCCCCGGGCTGGAGTTTGCGTGTATGTCAGAGAGGACATCTGTTTTCGACGCCTCGGCAGCCTTGAAGGTACGGACCTGTCCATCCTATGGCTGCGCGTAGACAGCGACGACCATCCCCGCGTCTACGGGTGCCTCTATAGGTCCCATAGCGGTAATGCCGCCACAGACCGACTCATAGACCACGTCCAAATGGCTGCAGACTCCGTGCTACAACAGGTCCCATCCGCAGAGATCGTGATACTCGGTGATTTCAACGCCCACCACGCTGAATGGCTTGGTTCTCGTTTAACCGATCATGCAGGTAGATCTGTCTATGACTTTGCTTTGGCATATGGTCTAACACAACTGGTTACTTCGCCTACGCGGATCCCAGATGTGGAAGACCATGTACCTTCCCTGTTGGACCTTCTGCTAACCTCTCATCCGGACGGATATCAGGTCTCCGTCGATGCCCCTCTGGGCTCTTCGGACCATTGTCTGATCCGGAGTACGGTGCCACTCACGCTCCAATCGCAGTTGCGATCTACAGCTTGCCGCCGTGTTTGGCACTATAGGTCAGCTGATTGGGACGGGATGCGGTCTTTTTTTGCATCCTACCCTTGGGGGCGGGTTCGCTTCTCGCCGGAAGATCCCAGCGTTGTTGCCGATTCTGTTGCTGATGTGGTGCTTCAGGGTATAGAACTTTTTATTCCATCCTCTGTGGTGCCCATCGGAGGCAGATCCCAGCCATGGTTTGGTCGCTCCTGTAAAATAGCATCACGCTATAAGCAGGAGTGCTACCAGGCCTGGGCTGACGCATCAACGTCTCGGGATGTAAACACCAGCGCATTAAAAAAGAAGTATAATTCCGCCTCCAGGTTCTTCAAAAGCGTCATTGCCAAGGCAAGGTCTGAGCACATCGGCAGAATTGGCGAGAAGCTAGTTCGCCTTCCTTCGGGAACCCGTGCATTCTGGTCTCTCGCCAAGGCTGTCCAAGGGAACTTCTGTCAGCCATCTCTTCCATCTCTGCACAGAGAGGACGACTCACTAGCCCATGCCGCAAAGGAGAAAGCCGATCTGTTGAGCTCTCTTTTTGCGTCCAACTCGACTCTAGATGACGGGGGGAACACACCGCCGACCATCCCGCGATGTGAGTGCTCCATGCCGGATGTGCGATTTACACAGCGCTCGGTCCGCAAAGCACTCTTCTCCCTGGACGTCAACAAGTCGAGTGGGCCCGATGGAGTCCCTCCCATTGTGCTGAAGACGTGTGCTCCGGAGTTGGCACCGGTTTTAACGCGTCTTTTCCGGTACTCCTACTCCCAAGGCGTAGTCCCGAACTCATGGAAGACGGCTTTGGTGCACCCGATCCCTAAAAAAGGCGACCGCTCAGACCCGTCCAACTACAGGCCTATCGCCATCACCTCCTTGTTCTCCAAAATAATGGAAGCCATTATAAACTGCCAGCTCATGAGGTACCTTGAGGATCACCAGCTGATTAGTGACCGCCAGTACGGTTTTCGTCGGGGTCGATCAGCTGGTGATCTTCTAGTCTACTTAACTCATAGATGGGCGGAGGCAGTAGAGTCCAAGGGGGAGGCATTAGCCGTTAGTTTGGACGTAGCGAAGGCCTTTGATCGGGTCTGGCACAAAGCGCTTCTTTCGAAGCTTCCTTCCTATGGGCTTCCCGAGAAATTGTGCAAATGGATCACCAGTTTCCGTGCTGATCGGAGCATCAAGGTTGTAGTAGACGGTGAATGCTCTGATTTCAAGCCTATCAACGCTGGTGTTCCACAAGACTGCGTGCTATCACCAACACTGTTTCTTCTGCATATCAATGATATGTTGCTAACTGGCAGCATTCATTGCTATGCGGACGACAGCACTGGTGATGCCTTATATACCGGCCGTGCCAATATTTCTCGGGAAAACGTCGCCGAGTACAGGGACAAACTTGTGTCTGAAGTCGAGTCTTTGCTTAACAAAGTCTCGGATTGGGGGCGACTAAATCTAGTCCAGTTCAATCGCCAGAAGACACAAGTTTGCGCGTTTACCGCTAAAATGAACCCCTTTGTCGTATCTCCTCAGTTTCAAGGCACTCCCCTTACTGCCTCAGCCAGTATCGGAATCCTTGGCGTCGACATATCGAATAGTGTGCAGTTTCGTGGTCACTTGGAAGGGAAGGCCAAATTGGCCTCTAAAAAGCTTGGCGTGCTCAGCAGAGCGAGACAGTATTTCATGCCGGCACATCGCTTGCAACTTTACAAAGCGCAAGTTCGGCCCCACATGGAATACTGTTCTCATCTCTGGGCCGGGGCACCCCAGTGCCAGCTCCTTCCACTTGACCGCATCCAGCGCAGAGCGGTTCGAATCGTCGACGACCGAGTTATTTCTGATCGGCTCGATACACTGGCACTGCGTAGAGATGTTGCATCTCTTTGCGTATTTTATCGCATTTATCACGGGGAGTGCTCTGAGGAATTGTTCGGACTAATTCCAGCCGCTCAATTTCACCATCGCACATGGCGACAAAACTCGCGTCACCATCCATATCATCTGGATGATTGGCGGTCCACCACTGTACGATTTAGAAGAAGTTTTCTCCCTCGCACAACCTCCTTGTGGAATTAATTACCACCAGCGAATTTTCCGGACCGTCACGACTTAGGAACCTTCAAGAAAAGAGCTTACACCTTTCTAAAAGGCCGGCAACGCATCTGCAATTCCCCTGGTGTTGCGGTTATTCATGGGCGACGGTAGTCACTTACCATCAGGTGAGCCGCATGCTCTTTTGTCCCCTATTCTATAAAAAAAAAAAAAGATGTCTCTGTTGACTTTAAGTCACATTTCGTTTGCATTTACTACCATTTTGCAGTGCGATAATTAATAACAAACGAAATAAGAACATAAGAACAAATCTCGTGGCGGTGAAGAACAGAAAAAACTGCGTATTTAATTAAAACAACAATAAATCGGCTAATGTTTAGCAAGTGACACGTTACTGTCCCATGAAATAATAAGGTTAATTACACTCCCACGAAATAATACATATTAAAATCAAAATATTGTGTATAATATGCAAATAAACTTTTAATGCGGGTATTTACGCAACGAGATGTGAAAAATTCTAATAAGAAGCGCTGTCTGGATATACATTGTTGATATGCGGTGCAATGATAAATATGCGAAAGAAACGATTTGTGAGTAAACAAGATATATGTGATTGATATAGGTGAATGCAGATGGCGGTTATTTGTAGCATGAACTAATATCAATGAAATCAAACATTTATGCAGGAATGCACAAGTATATATAATTTAAAATTAAAAATTTTGTACAGGCGACTTCAATATAAGTTATTTAAGAATAATTCAAAAACTATTGGTCTGACCTTGATTAAATTCATATGGGACTACACGAGAACTATCAGCTTTCATATAAAAAAGAATCATCGAAATCGGTTCACCCAGTACAAAGTTATGAGGTAACATACATAAAAAAGAACATACAGTCAATTTGAGTACCGTCTCCTTTTTGGAAGTCAGCAGAAAATGTATATAAAATATTGTAAATTACGGTACGATATAAGTAAATAGACACCTATTGCGAAGAAAAACTAAATAAATAGGCGTTTATGTATTTAATATAGTCCGAGTATAAATTTAATATAGTCCGAGTGTGGCTTCCAAATAGAAAGAAAAACTATTGCGTTTTGGCGATATAATCAAACAATATGGCGTACATGCTATTAACCTAGTAGTGCGGAGCGAAATAAAGGCACGTCAGAACCAAAGTATATTGTCGAAAACTATAATTTCTGATTCATTAACAATTTTGAATCAAAAATTCAAAATCAAAATAATGGTAGAGTGATACGGTGCGAGTGAGATATATGTGGGAAAAAATAAAAGATTAGTGGACTGAATGTCTGTTATTTTATGCGTAATATTAATTTAATTCGTTGACTGACACGAAAGGTAATGAGCTTTTTTATGAGATGAACTTTCATTATGAAATTGATATCATCATAAAAAAATCAGGTTATTTCAGATTCTTGAACAGATTTTTTAAAGTAATTTATTATTTATTTAATTAATATGTATAATTTATTTTCGTTGTTTTCAGTTTCATGTTTTTATTTTTAATATCATTTCACATTTCCCTTCCCAAGTCCACTGCTTCACAAGTCCACTGAACATAAGCCTCATTTAAAGACTGAACCACTTATAGACTGAAGCACTCAGTCAGTGGTAACCCCGGTGACAAGTTGTAAAATAATTGTTCCCAACTAGTTTTAAAAATTTTATATTGTAAATTGATAATATCCATCTCAATTTTGAGTTACAGTTGTTAAATACGACTTATTTGTACATGTAAAATAAGTAAAAGTCAGAAGTATTTTAATTAGATTGTGGTTAGTGTTCCAACCAAAAGTGACAACAGTAACGAACATCGTTTAAACCATAGATAAATATATATGTAGCAAGCTACAGATACGACAGTGACTTTTAGTCAAGTTTCCCAACTACGCGTTTTGGCGCTGCAGTCGCCCATTTTGACAGATGAGTAATAAAAAAAATAAAAAAAAATATAGCTTAGAGATTGCAAGCACACATCCTTCAAATCATCGATATCGATGTTTAGTGGTGTTCTTATTTTATCGACATCGACAGAAGTGCATTATACAGGAATACTATTACTTAATGAAACACTTATAATACATTAACATTTAATTTTTATTCAAGCACACCAACATCATATACATACACAAATAATCTTAGGATTAAATTATAGGTACAATTTGACAAAAACAGAGCAATATTTATTGTACATTATATAAAGCAAGTATCAAATTAAATAAATTAAGCCACAGGAATCATATTTAATCATAGTGCTCAATATTTTACTTTACAAGTTACTTTTTATATTAATTTTAAAAACAGCTATAATTCAAATAGTTATGAATAAGTGAGTACCTTCCCTGTATAAGATAACGAACTTTTCGCTAGGATATGCTAAATTATTATTTGGTCTATATAACATTTGTTTGTTAGACAAGACAAAAATTTTTTCCTTAAGTTTGTAGTGTTTGGAGTTTTGTTTCATTATTAGAAATCCTATTCATTTTTCATCTAGGGTAAACCTGGTCATTTTGTTTTTTTAAATTGTTTTAATTATATTAATAATAAAGTTATTTGTTTAACATTCAACTTCTCTATACTTCGACAGAGATTGGACATTAAGCAAGCCTTTGTGAGGCTTAGTCACCAAAATTTTAATATTTTTATTTTTTCATGAATGTCACCTTTCAATATTTTATTATTTGTTGCACCAATTGTGCCCGTGTAACCTAATAAAAACTTTTTCAAAGCAAGCCAGGAAAACCTCAAAGTGCTTAATATTTTACTTTTCAAACTACATTTTACATTACTTCCAATACAGCTATAATTCAAATACTTATGAATAAAGTGAGTACCATCCCTGTACAAGATAAGTAATTTTTCATTAGTGCTAATGTTTTGATGCAATCCTTACAACGAATACCTTTCGATATTTTCTGACAAAATGTATTCAGTAGTGTAAGCTGAGCAGTGGTCTATAATTTTTTCCATGACTACATCACCCACCAGCAATTTTTCTTTTGCACTTGATGATGAAGGGGATAGGAAACTACACTAACATTTAATAATGTGTCTCCATAATCCTCTTCACAATTAGAGAATGTGGACTAACCATGTTAGATAACATCAAATATTTAAAGGCATATATATATGTTTGCATCTAGGTCAACATTTCTATATTTTATAGCTATTATACATCCAAAAATAAATTTCAAAAGGGTCTTGGTTAATATTTAATGGATAATAATATTCTACATTATACTGTTCAAATAATAATTTGTAGACCCTTATAAAACTTTCAAGTTATCCATCCTTGTCGGGATGGTACGCGCTCAAGTCGAGGTTTTCTTTCTTGTATAGCATGTTTGCTATTATATAGAACGGAGTCTACTAAACCATTTTTATTTTATTTTATTAATGGCTTCAATCCAAAAAGTATGAAGTTGTGAAGTTTGTTTAATCACTCGTCTTAACTATGCTCTTTGCACACCACCCGGTTATCCACTGACGCTGTCAGTGTGTCAACGACTTCTGCTGTTGAGGCCATTGTTGCGCCAGAGTTTGCATAGTGAAAATCATCTAAAAAAAGTACTTTTTAATTGAATTACTTTTACAGTTATTGCACCTGCAAGTCTTTCGCCAAAAGACACTTATTTGCTTACAACAACAGACTTTGTTAACCTTTATACAATTGTAGTGTGGCTCACGGTATCCACTAATGTAATACCAATTATAAATTTAATGTTACTAAACAGCACTTGGCAGATATAGGTTGTCTCATTTAATAACGTCATTACATGGTGACCTTGCCAGGCGAGCTAGCCACCGATAGTAATAAACTCATAATAAATATAAGACTTAATAAATACACACATTACCAAAATGAGGAAAATATTGCATAGAGCCATAAAAAGTTTTAAATAAATATTTAAAAAATAAAGCAAAACATGTAAAATTATAACGTAAAGAGACAGCTAAGAAGACTTGAGATGAGAAAAGAGGATTTTTTTAATAGGATAAGGGTGACAAATGAGCACACAGTCCACCTAATGGAAGGTGGTTGCTGTGGCCAATAGACATCTAATCTATCCTCAATTACGAATCAAAATGCAGATGCGTACTCACCTGTGAGGACTAAAATGGAATGCCTCATTTCCAGTAAAAAGGGTCTCCGGTTCTCTACACTCACCATACGAAACCCAACAGCGTTAAGCTGCTATTTTACGCTGGTATTCTGTGAAAGCGTGGTCCTTCCCTGGTCATGCCGAACCATTCATGCTACAACTAAACCACTAATATAGCTGCAGCATAGCTCTACCGCTTAAAAAATGGATGACAGAGATTACTTTTTTTTCCCTCAGGTTAAAAAGAATATTGGTTGAGAGAATATAAATTGAAGTACACAGTGGTATTCACGAAGGGAATTTAATAACATTATCAAACCAACCGTGGAGCAAACCAAATAAGAACATAATTATCAATTATGTTCCTAAAAAATTATCGAAAAATTTATTCAAGTGATCAGTTTTAGGACTGAATTTTTTGTGTTTTATCTATAAGAAAACAGGAAAAATGTTAATTTCAAGGAAACCAAAAAACAATAGAAAACAATGTGAAATATATGTTTGATGTATCTACTAAATAATTACTATATAAAACGCAAATTATATTTTGTATTATACATATTTTGAAATGTCAGATGAGTAATCTTAAATTCTCATTTAAAATTGCAATTTCATAAACTTAAAAATATAATAACTATAGTCTTCAATCTTTTACCATTACTCATTTTATAGATGGAAAACTATTAACACAAAGCAGGTGCTACTTGTATATTCATATCCTTATTATTTAAGCATGATTATTTTGATTTCAATGTGTAATGAAAAGTAAATTATGTGATTTATTACATATCATTTTTTTAAGGTCAAAGATTATTTTATAGTTTATTTTAAGTGGCTTAGAAAATTCCATAATGAAATACAATTTTGTTTCTAAAATTTGGAAACCATTTTACATTTTGAATAATTCCCGGATCTAGGTACAATTTAAATTAGAAAAGTTAAGTTACGTCTGTATAGGATTTCTCTGTACAAAATATTAATTTGATATAGTAATTAATTGTATTTCTATACCTGGTTTACCTAGTATTAGCAAAGATATTAGTAAAAAAAATGTAATTTATACTATTTTTTTTTTCAAAATTTCCGATAGATGTTTATTTCTTGACAGCGATTGGGCTTTAACAAGTCTTTGTGAAACTGAGTCATCTAAAGTGTTAGTTGCAATCTTTGTCAAAATATTAACCAAGTTTCTCTTCTTTGATACTATTTTCTTCACTAATGTAACCTGTAATGAAATAAATAAAATAATTAAGTATCATATTTTGGTACTGAATGATAAACATAGAAATATTAATTTATTATTTAGAACTTTTGATGTGTTTGACTTGTTTTGACCACCCTATAAAAGCCCTGGCATTTAGAATAAGATTCATTATAGTTCTCATCGTAGTAATGTAATCACCTAGTTAAGGAAGTCAGTATTGCACTGAATTAGTTTTAATACATTATTGTAATGTAATAGTTATTAAATGTCATCGAGACATATTTGTAGTTTTTAAAAATCTTCAGCACCACTCCCGAAACTTATATGGCGCAGCCAGCACACAGCTTACAGCTGAGTTCCAGTACACTCAAATTGGTCTTGTCCACAGTTCCGGATATCCTCGAACCAAATAAGTTTATTAAATCAGGAGCTGAAGAAACCTTCCTATCTAGACAAGAGCAGCTCTACGGGTAGACATGGCAGTGAGCTGGCTTTAAGTAAAGCTTTAACTATCCTGTCCCATTCTAGTTATTTCCTGTGGTTATTTCTTTATGGCTCTATGTTGTAACTTTTGAACTAAAATCGTTGAAAGTTATTTGACTTCTGCACAAAACTTGACAGTTATTAATTAAGTAAATGTTATTATAAATAAAATAAATTGGATTAAATAAAAACAAAGTATATAATAGTAAGTAAATATAAACTTAAGAAGTGCTAAAATTATAGGAAAAGAATAATTAACAGAATATTTTTGTATACGTGGTATGTATAACGTGGTAGAGCCATGCTGCAGCTATATTAGTAGTATAGTTGTGCTCTCACAGAATACCAGCGTAAAATAGCAGCTTGACACTGCTGTGTTTTGTATGGTGAGTGTAGAGGACCAGAGACCCTTTTTACTGGAAAAGAGGCATTCCATCTTAGTCCTAACGGGTGACAACGCATCTGCGTTTTGATTCGCAAACGGGGATAAATGTAGATGTCTATGGGCCACAGCAACCACTTACTATCAGGTGAACTGTGCTATTGTGTCCCCTTACCCTATAAAAAAAATATACATGTATTGATTTTTTTTAATAAAAATGGAACAAGGAAGACTATGTCACTTTCTTCAAATTAGACCTAAGGATCTAACAAGCTTGATCATCATGTTTGATGGTGATCAATGTATTTCAAGTTTATTTATTAAGAAATGTGAATATATTATAAGATTTTTTATGACGTAAACAAAATTACATATATAAACAATATACTATATATTTTATTGTGTAACAATTACATTATAGGAAAAGATGCATCTCTTTTTAATTTTCTGGTGATTCTAGATCAAACTGCAACTGAATTAGAAAATATTCTTAGTGGTTTCAATAGCTAATTAAAAAAATTTAAATAAATTATAGTTAACCAACTTCAGAATCCACGCATAATAATTCAGAAGGTTTTAGATATCCATTCATTTTGCAAATAATTTTAATTAGATTTAACCACAACATTAAATTGAGAATTACATGGAGCAGAAAATAATTCCTATGGCCTTATAATATTAAAACTTTCACTGTCCGTTTTTCAGACACAATAGTAAGACAATAACAGTGCCCTATATGTAGTGCACGGGACAGCGAAAGGGTTAATATTGGTATGATACTTAGAGATGGCCATGTTAGTGTAAGTGATGAAAAGTAGATTATAATTAAGGTTTCAGATTTAAATGTTACGCATGAGCAGTTAGAATTTAATATTAATAGATACATGAACTTAAATACTTAAATAAGCATGTTAGAATTATATTGACAAAAAAAACTCTAAACATTCAATTAATATAATGTTTCAAACTAAATTTGAAATAAATTCCAGTATTGAACAATTTGAACAGTTATCACCTTCATTTAGAGTCAAACAAGGCATTCTAAACTCCCTAAGATATATTATTAAGATTATTACTGGTAACTTTGATTATAAAAATGCTATTAAGTATGAAAATATGATTGGTAATTTAAAAACTCGTCGATACACACTAGTGAACAAGATTACCTTAATGAAATAAATAGAATCTCTTGTTAAAATAAGTACCATTTACAAGAAATAATTTTATCAAGATTGATTAAAATTCAAATTTATTTTTATTTGTGAATACAAGTAATATACTACAGGTAACATCTTTGAAAAAGATGCATGTCATTGTAATGTGCCTATTGATGCATTGCTTAAATATTAATTAATTGAGTAATAACATTTCTTAGTTAGATATGTTTTAAAATTATGAATATTCTCCGTTTGTGAAACATAGATGGAACTTTATTGTTGATTTTAAACAGCGTGCTAAAAACGCTTTATCTAAATAAAGCTGTCTGATGAAATTGTATAATTTTACTGTCAATTACTAAATAATCATTAAATATTTCCAAATTAGTTTTTATAAATGTTACATCTTGATAAATATGCAGTGTTGGAAATGACAGTAATTTAAATTTTTTAATTCTTGATATATTTGAGAGTTAATGGTATGTAATTTTATTAATATTTACAATTTATTTTTACACAATTTCCAATCACTCTACACTAGATGGAATGAAATCGAAACTTCTGTAATCTTTAGCAAATTAGGATATTTACTTATAGATATTGAAGAATTGTTAAAATTATTAAAATCAGCAGAGTTAACAAATTAATTGATATACCCCATAAGTTATAACAATAAAGTAAAAATAGAACAATATATAAAATTGAGGGAAGTCAAATAACATTTGTTTTAGATACCAATTATACAAAAAATTAATACCCGTCACGTTACCACTTCCTCTAAACTATAATTTTAATTGTTTAATACTCATACCTACTAGTAAAAGGTTCTGAAACAGTCTCGTTCGCTCAGTCTTGCAACTACCTATATTCCTCCACTATGACGACAAGTCACAACTTTAAGTTGAAGATGCTTGTATGAATGCTTTAATGAGATTCTCAGATAGTACGAGCTCCTGCCTTCCAGTACCAGCCGAAAAGCAGATCTATCATCTTGGACATTAGTGATTTAATAAATCTTGAACATTTAAATAACCTTTTAAAATAAGGAAAGTGAAATAAAATATAACTGTGAAAAATTTATAAATGTAAAAAGTGTTGTGATTTAGAAGATGTCAATCACATCATTATTTGTTAAAACAGAACTAAAATTTAACCATATTCGAGCAGCAGCTTTGAAAATTTGTAATAAATTGTTGCTTTTTTTGCAAGGTTTGTTCTTGTGATATTTTTATAACGATTTAAGCAATCAACTATACAATTTTTTGTCTTTCAATAGTTACAGAGACAATTTTTTTAAGTGACTGCCACTTTATACCATGTAGTGATAATTAAAAATGGCTGGTGAAGTAATCACAAAGTGATGCAATGTTTTTTAATAAAAATGTATGGTTCAATACTGCATTACTGGAGTCCACTTGATACCCACTTAGAAATCACAACTTTCAGCAGTCGAAATTGTACCATGATAAGTAATAAAATTACTCGCCTGTTGCTGTCAGAGGCACACCATGAGCTATTAATCGTTAGTAAGCAAGCATGGATAAGACCTATCGAAGTTTTCTGTCTTATCAAGAAACTGTTCTTTGGAAAGTTCAATGACCTGGGGACTTATGGATACTATGAAATACATCCACAAGTTTCTTAAATTATCGTTTTTAGGGAATCTGCACCAAGACAGCACTTTTCGTATTCCATACAATATGCACTAGACCAGCACAAAAACAGAATATTGTTATTCTCACAAATAGCGGAGGAAACTTTGCGTCCAAGATCTCAACGCAACATAAATGCGAGGAAATACACTTCAATACACTTGCGCTCGTATAAAACTCATAACTCGGACGACAATTAGATAAATATTAAATAATGGCGGCTGGCGGCAATCAATATCGATAATTTTGACAATTTGCTTTGACAATACAATATGGCGTTTTTTTAAAATGGCGTCCGTAGACAGAGAATAAACTAGCGACGATAGCGCCAAATGGCATAGAATGGAACTAAGCTGTCACGGGCCTGGTTTAAACTTAGTGTAAGTGTTATTCTTGTTATCGTGTTGTTATCGCTTAAAAATTTTGAGATTTACATTTTAAGTAGTGGTTCTTCCGGATTTCATTTTGAATTATTTATGTGATAATTAAATTTGAGATCTATAAACCCTGAGATCTAGACATTTGCTTACTCTGCTTCTTTGGTTTTCTTTCTTTGTTTTCTTTTGCTATTTACACTTAATAGAAAAATGAATAAACGTAATGACAAAACGCGCC
Source organism: Parnassius glacialis (assembly GCA_033319125.1). Lineage (NCBI taxonomy): Eukaryota > Metazoa > Arthropoda > Insecta > Lepidoptera > Papilionidae > Parnassius > Parnassius glacialis. Next base: position 23,682,496 of record JAVANC010000019.1, read on the forward strand.
AATTGGAGAACCAACTTTAAATGGCGCTCCAAGAACTTATGGCGTCAAAGGAGTAGTTTGAGCTGTTGTTTAAAGAACGGGATGACAATGAAAACGAAATAATAAATATAATTGCTGGAATACTAAGGTAAAAAGTGATATGGTTAAGTTGCATAAAAAATACACATTTGTTTTAAGAGAAAGCTTCAGAGAACAGTAAATGACTTTGACCAATGCGGCAAGAAATATGAAGAATCCCTCAAATTAATTGCTGCATTGCAGTTACAGTCAAGTGAGGCTAATGAGCAGATTGTGCAATTAAAACAATACATTGTGAAAGCATTCCAAGCTCAAAGTCTGTTCAATAAGCTCATAGAATATGAATCTCCTAAAACTTTGCAATCGATTTCACTGGTGATGATTATGTCACATCAAGAACAACAGCAAGGACTACCTGCAGTAGAATAAAATTAAAGAAATAAGTACATAAAAATTAATAAATGTATTAGGAAAGTGCATAAGTTAATTAAAACTAAAATTATTGCTAAAAAAGAAAGCTCGAAAAGAATGAATTAACTAATAAACTTAAATTATATTCAATTAAGGTGGAAAATATGAATTAATGTTTTAACAGTGGTAGAGCCACGCGGCAGCTTTTGCTGTCGAACCGGGGTGGTACCACGACCTCACAGAATACCAGCGTGAAGTAGAAGTTTACCTCTACGTTTCGCTTGGTGAGTGCAGGTGGCCGGAGACCCATTTTACTGGAAATGAGGCATTCCATCTTAGTCCTCACGGGTGACAACGCATCTACATTTTGATTTGTAATAGAGGATAGATGTAGATGTCTATGGGCCGCAGCAACCACTTACCATGAGGTGGACTGTGTGCACGTTTGTCACCCTTATCCTATAAAAAAATGAAACTGAAATAGAGTATCTCAATTCAACAATTTTAGCACTTAAAACCTCCCTACAAATTACATAATATATCAAATAAATATGCATCGGCTCAAGATGAAAAAAAAGAACACATTGGCCATGTTGATCTGGTAAAGTTGTTTAAGTATAATCACAGATAGAAGTTTAATCACAGAATAAATAATAGTACTGTATAATGAGGTACGCTTTGACTCCTTAATAAAACATCAGAGTGAGTATCAACTCTCCATACCAGGTTCATCGGGGACAGTATGTGTAAATAATAATGAAAACAGTAAGGACTCATTATTTTCACCCACACTCTATCACAGTACCATAAAATAAGAATATTAACTTAATAAGTGATTTAAATATTATAAAAAATAAAGTTATTATGTATTGTGATGACATAGGCAAAAATTTAGGCATGATGTTAAAAAATTGTTTAAAAGGAGATCTGGTTAGTAAATATTCCATACCTTGAGTGTCCTTTAGTCATATAATGAATAAAGTTTTAACTTGTAAGTTTTGTCCTTATAACACATTAATAATTGTTGTTGGGAGAAGAGGCAAGGAAAACAAAACTCAATTATTAAAATATATTGATTATTTAAATAATTTAAATGTACATAACGTTGTGTTGTTTACATTGCCTTACATATAGGGTTGGCCACAGGAAAATAAAATAAGATACAATTTAAACTTATTAATGAATAACTTTTCATGTAATAATAATTTAAATTTGACATTTAATTGTTATAGTTATAACAATAGAATGAATTTAATAGACATAAATAATTTAATTAAGAAATATTTGACCAGAGATAGGTATTACCTATCCAAATATAATTTAAGACAGATAGCAAATGTGCTATCTTATTGTATATATATTAACTCAACCAAGGACTTGGCTACATTAACATCTGCTTCTATTGAAAACCAGATAGCCTCACATGGAATACTGTTCCCATCTCTAGATGGGAACAGTATTCCATGTGAGGCCGAACCTGCGCCTTGTAAATTTGCAGGCGGTGTAAGGGCATGGAATACTATCCTGTTCTGCTGAGCACGCCAACCTTTTTAGAGGCCAATTTGGCCTTCTCTTCCAAGTGACCACGACACTGCACGCCACTCGATATGTCCACGCCGAGGATTCCAATACTGACTTAGGCAACAAGGGGAGTGCCTTGAAACTGAAGAGATATGACAAAAGGGTTCTTTTTAACGATAAACGTGCAAACTTTTGACTTCTGAGGATTAAACTGGAAGAGATTTAGTTGCCCCCAATCCGAGACGTTGTTCAGCAAAGACTCGACTTTAGACACAAGTTTTTTTTTGTTTTTTATAGGATAGGGTGACAAACGAGCACACAGTCCGCCTGATAGTAAGTGGTTGCTGTGGCCCATAGACATCTACATTTATCCGGTTTATGTTCCGGTACTCGGCGATGTTTTCCCGCGTAATATTGGCACGGCCGATGTATAGAGCATCACCAGTGCTGTCATCTGCAAGAAATGAATGTTATCGGTTTGCAACATATAGATATGCAGAAGAAACAGCGTTGGTGATAGCATGCAGCCTTGTTGAACACCAGCGTTAATATGCTTGTAATCGAAGCATGCATCGTCTACAACGACCTTAATGCTTCGATCTGCAAGAAAGCTGGTGATCTGATTGCACGATTTCTCGGGAAGCTCATAGGAAGGGAGGTGCGAAAGAAGCGCTTTGTGCCAAACCAGATCGAAGGCCTTCGCAATGTCCAAACTAACGGCCAAAGCCTCCCCTTTGACTCTACTGCCTCTGCCCATCTATGAGTTAGTTAATTTTATATGGTATTTTGCTATAGGGATACGCGACTGACACTGAAATTATATTTGTTTCACAGATGAGGGCCATACAAGCAATCTATGATTTAAAATCTTAAGAGTCGCTGCGACAAAATAAAGGAAATTAATATATTAACTTTAGCGTCCCAATACATTAATGAAAATGTAATTTACGTACACAAAAATAAAAGTAATTTTAAAAAAATAAGTGATATTCATTCCGTAAATACTAGGAACAGACACAAAGTAGTATTAACAGTTACTCGACTTCACCAAGTCAGTAATTCATTCTTGGGGGCCCTTTTTTAACAGGATAAGGGTGTCAAACGAGCACACAGCCCACCTGATGGTAAGTGGTTTCTGTAGCTCGTAGACATCTACATCTATTCCCGATTACGAATCAAAATGCAAACGCGTTATCACCCGTGAGGACTAAGGTGGAATGCCTCGTTTCCATTTTACGGGTCTTCGGTTCTCTACACTCACCATACTAAACACAGCAGCGTTGAAACTCCTGAGAATGAGGTGATCGCTACCAAACTATTTCTAATTTGTATTGTGTGGTTAATTGTGTCACAAACATGATTGTAAAATATTATTTTAAAAAATCCCGCTGGGTTTCTTGCTAACTCTTCCTAGGACAGAGGTTTTTTTTTCAGACCCGTGGTAATTAAACAAAAGAGTGACTTTCAATAAGTATTATTTATTATCTGTATTGAATATAAAAGTTTCTTTTTCTGCATACATTGACTTCCTGCATTTCTTACTAGATGGTTACTCCACTTTTCTGCAAAATGACTTTGGGATAATTCCAAAATAATTATCAATATATTAGTCTTACCAGCTTATTTAATATTTAGAATTTATATGTTGTACAGTAGAAAATAGTAAACATATAAAAGTAATATTATATACGTCTCCCATCTGGACACACGTCTCCTTCATTTTAGAGGCATTATTGATTAGAAAAGTGTTTGTCACAAACCGAAAGTTTGAAGTAAGCAGCTACACATGTAAAATATATTTTACCGTTCAGTTTGTCATGTGAAAACGGACACCGTTGAGCGACAGGGTCCTTAATTTTCTTCCGTTATTTTCTTTATAACGGTATATAAAAATCCTTGAAATTGGATATTTTTCTTATATCTACTTTGAAGCAATTTACGAGTTATTATTCATATATTACATGTGACATGTAGCACGTAAAAGTGTTTTGAATGTAAGAACAGAAATGTTTTACTCATTCCAAGCTTCCCCCACAGCTATGCTTGTTTGAGTGTCGGTCTCGCAAAATTGCTGGTGAATTTTTCATAATTTTCAAATTGAAAGTCGTATATATAGAGTCATCGCGTTTTCTATTCCTCTTTCACTAACATTTTTCGCAGAGCATATCTAATGTAGATGATTTAAACTACAGTATACGGATATCAAAACATATGGAAAAAAATTACAATTTTCGACCTAAATTTTGATTAGTTAAATAGGAAAAAAATTTTTTAAAGACAATATTGTAACATGGGAAATGAAAAAAAAAATACTTTCAATATTTGCATTATTGTTGTTTTAAATTAATTTAAATTTTTTCCTAAAATATGTTTCAAATTGTTAAATATTTTCCTAAAGTACCCATGGAAATATTATCAGAATTTTGTAACCTATTTATTATTCTTTTTCTTGTTTTTTTTTTTTGACCAAATAATGTTATATTTAATAGCTTTCCTTTTATTTACTACAAAATGTCTGTGGCAATATTTAATTCATATCATCGGCTTAATTGATTAGCACGTTTACGTGTAGTGGTGACGTAAGAGAATTCATCACATCATTTCGTAACGTGGGTGTAAAAAGAAGAGACTATGAGAAATGCCGAAAATATCTCATGGCTCTCTATGGACAACATTTTTTTATAGGATAGAGTGACAAACGAGCACGTCGTCCACCTGATGGTAAGTGGTGTCTGTAACCCATAGGCATCTACATCTATCCTCAATAAAGAATCAAAATGCAGATGTGTTGTTATCCGTGAGGGCTAAGGTGGAATGCCTCTGCTCCAGTAAAAAGGGTCTCCGGTTCTCTACACTCACCATACGAAACACAGCAGTGTTAAGCTGCTATTTTACGCTGGTATTCTGTGAGTCTCTTTTCGATCATCATTCCAACTTCCAAGAATGACACTTATGGCGAATCCTTCCTTTGGGTTGGCCCATGGACCCATATCTAGCATTGAACTATTACTGATGAAATAAAAGAAGATTAGTACCATAAAGTACCTACAGGTTGTTTTTTTTGAGTCGATTTGATTTCTGGCTCAGATAAGTGGCCTTTTTTATAATTTTTCGGATGCAGTTCTACATATAGTTAAAATAAAATAATTTAAGTAATTTAAACTTTGATATTTAAATATACTACATTTTTACCATCTGTCAAGTGTAATATCCCTCTACAAGATGCAGGAGTATATAAACTTGATTGCGAATATGGTCTCTTACATAGGACAAACATAAAGATCTATTAAGACTCACGTGAAAGAACATATAGCTGACGTGAGGCACCGCGCTCTGGAAAGTCTGCAGTCTGTGAACATGTTCAATATCGTCCCCGCCTTTACATCAGATTTGATAAACCACAAATCCTTACAAAAAAGCACCGATTCCTACCAAATAAGGTGTGCGAGGCTATTGAAATAAAAAAAAATATCCTAATTTCAATAGAGAAGATGGATGAGTGCTGCCATCTGCTTGGGTTCCTATAATTAACAAAATTAAATCCAAACCCAAGCATACTACTGCAAGACTTGAAGGTACTGTAAGCTTATTCTGCGTAGATCGAACCAAAAATTAATATTCAAAAACCGAAGGTAGCCGACCTAACCATGAAATCGGGACGTCAAACATCTCAATCCCCCGTGACCATGGGTTGTTTTAAAGTAACTGAAACGTCGGGAATTAAAATAAGTAAATTAAACGTGATAAAATCCGTGAATATAGTTCTATTCAATTTGTAGTATTCGCGTAAATATAAGAAATCATTATTTAATACTGTTTAAAATAACCTTACTGTTTAAAATAGTAAAAAGAAACAAAGTACCATTATACGTACATACATTCCACTTCTGAACATAGGCCACTTTCATTACTCTGAGTGTATTGTGGTAGAAAAGAGCCACGGTGTCCCAATGCGTGTTAGCGAAGTTCACAAGCAAGTTTCCTCGCTATGTTTATTATTACCGTTGGACCCGTGCTAAATCAACACTTAAAATTGTAGCTGACGGTAATCTAATCTATTTGTGAACGGTTATCCCCCTGAGTTTTCATTTAATGTTAAAACAAAAGTAATAAAAGTTTAATAGTCAGGTACAGTAACAAGTTTCTTCGACGAGAAACACTAGTTATGTAATGCTAATTTTACTGAAACGATTTTTTTAATAGTCAGTTATGCATAAATGCTGTATATAATAGCTATAAAGAAATCTTAATAAACCATAGGTAGAAAACTGAAAGAAAGCATAAGCACAGTCAAATATGAAGAAGGAAGTTATCCTTAATACAATTCGTGATTTTTTTACAGTAAAAGTTTTTATAAATAATTTATATAAAAAAGTAAGGTTAGACCTTATATAAATTATACTGCTCTCTTTTTTGACACGATTTAGGGCAAGGGAATGTCCGTAGTACTCTCCCAATGCGTGTTGGCCAAGGAGATTGTAAAATATAGGGAGTGCGCACTTCATACTAGAGAAACGGTCCTAAATCAGTGACCTTGAAATGAATGAAAGGCACCGAGTTAGGCGTTGTATTTCTTTCTAATAGAGTGTCCATGATACAATATTTTGAGAATATTATTAGTGTATACAGTATCACGGAAAATGAAATGCGTATTTTTTTTCGATATAGAAAGTGCTGAATAGTGTTATAATTAAACTCCGTTTAATATTTTGATTACATTATTGCTTCGCTACAGTATCAAACCTTACGGTAACTAGTGGCGGCGTAGCGTTGGTCGACACCCAGGGCGGTTTTCTAACAAGCACACCCCAAAATAAAACAAAAAATGCTATACATGCTAACGGGACTTTATTTTGCTAAAATATTCTAATATATTATCAAAGCTTACTTTCTTGTCATTTTCGATAGATAAAATGAAAAGATTGGTTAGTCCCGCTTGGCTCATTGTAGACCTTAAGTTAAATTTTATTAACTTGAATTTTGATAAGCTTCCTTCACATGAAACTTAATAGTAAAAAAAAATAGACAGCGTTAGATTGGGAACAGATTCAGAATAGGCCAATTTTACGAGAAAAGCTCCAATGAGTTACATTGAACCGCGCCTTGGGAAGAAATGCTGGTAGCTTTCAAGAAGATTTTTGTCAGATTTTGAATTATTTGAAGATCTTCATCTGGTGACGTTAGCAGAGTATAAGGCTGAACAACAACTAAATGTCACGAGAATATCATCCATTGCTCAGTAGCGATAGTCTAGTACCTCGTAATATCTGTCAAGACATTCTAACATAGCTCTCTGCAGCTCCTCTGGCAATGTTAGTCCAGCATATCGGGTCATTTCTCCTGGTAAACGTTTTCGAAATCTCCTCATTCCTCTTCTTCCTTTAATCGAAATTTCCACATTCTCACATTTTTTGTTACGTAGGGAATAGCTTTTTCCACTAGTTGAATACGTTGACTTTGAAGAAAAATTTTCGGGCTTTGATTTTTATCTCCTACTTTTCCAGTGATAATCTGGATTATTATTATATTATTTAGTATTTGCTTTTGTGTCTGACTAACTTCTATTAGGATTTTACACCAAAAGGAAAGATAGAATAAAAAATTGAATTCACACAAAGCTGGTAAGAGTGTAGATACTGCTTCTTTTGTATCGACGTTTTCTCTGTTGGTGCTGGGATCATATTATGGAGTGTAGAGTAGAAGGAGAACCATCTTATAAGGTGCAAAAGTTGAAAAAGTGTCCCACTATATACTGAAAATAGAGGTTCCAAAACCTACCACAATAGCGCTGGCGTCTGAAAAACTACGATATGAATATAGCTGTTGTAGACGGAGTGAAGTCAACTGAATTCAAATACTTAAAAATTTCATGACTAGAGTAGTTAGTAAAATGCCAGTATACAAAATCTCAACTATTTACGTAGTACAATAATGTTTAATTAATACAGTGTTTTAACAGTGGTAGAGCCACGCGGCAGCTTTTGCTGTCACACGGATGGGCCGGCTCGATCCGGGGTGGTACCACGACCTCACAGAAAACCAGCGTGAAGTAGAGGTTTACCTCTGCGTTTCGCTTGGTGAGTGCAGGTGGCCGGAGGCCCTTTTTACTGGAAATGAGGCATTCCATCTTAGTCCTCACGGGTGACAACGCATCTACATTTTGAATTGTAATAAAGGATAGATGTAGATGTCTATGGGCCGCAGCAACCACTTACCATCAGGTGGACTGTGTGTTCGTTTGTCACTCTTTTCCTATTAAAAAAAAAAAGAAAAAAAAAAGTACAAAACCAAGCGGATTGGTCGGTCCTTGTTTATTTCATCATCTTATTCTAATTAATTATGGCGCTTTTTTAATTTATCCTATGCTACTGCAGCGCCACCCTTATTGGACGCGTTTTTAGGGACACTTCATATACAGAGATGGTCCTCCTTCTACTATACACTCCATAGATCATATATATCTTCGAGTGTTTATACTAGTTTTTTTTTTAATTTTTCTGCAGTGGTTTAACAACGTTATGATGAGCAATTCATTTTGTCTCTGAGAGTCTTTTGACGGATACGCCTACACTTTTTATTAAAGTTTCCCATTAACGTGTGGATGATGAAAAGAACCTGTAAACTCTTTCTACTGTTCCGAAAAAAAGTTAAACTTTAATTAACGCTCCCTAAGTGAGTGCACTCAAATAAATTTAGCGAATGATTAGCACAAGGCGTTTTCTACGTGGTAAAGCCATGCTGTAGCTATATGAGTAGTACGACTGTAGCACAAATGGGTCGGCTCGACCGGGGAAGGACCACGCACTCACAGAATACCAGCGTAAAATTGCAGCTCAACACTGATGTATTTCGTATGGTGAGTGTAGAGAACCGGAGACCCTTTTTACTGGAAAAGAGGCATTCCATCTTAGTCCTCACGGGTGACTACGCATCTACATTTTGATTCGCAAACGAGGATAGATGTAGATGTCTATGGGCCACAGCAACCACTTCCCATCCGGTGGACTGTGTGCTCGTTTGTCACCCTATTCTATATTAAAAAAAACCAATATATTCATTCATTTGACAATGTCAAATTTTAAAATAGTGTTGTCATCTATAGCGTAAAATGCATCTCCTAGTTTTTAGGGAAAGAACATTCGTGTAACAGAAACAGAAACTTTTTTATTCAATATACATTATAAATTCAAATTCAAATTTATTTATTGCCAGAATGTAGTACATAATATTATGATGTTGTTATTTATTAATTTGACCTTACATTCTACCAAGATAATGGCGTGCAATATCTACAATATACAAAAATATTATTATTAGAATTTAACGAGGTAAAGTATTTAAGAAAATAATTATGTAGTTACTTAAAAATATTTTAGCGTCAAGTATTTAAATTACAATAAATATATGTCAATAATGGAATTCATTAGGTAATTGATTATATATAAATGTGTAGTATCTAAAAAAATGTCAAAAAATATAATAAAATAAAATTAATAAGTTTTTCTACATTTCACCATTATTTTACATTTCCTTATAATTCATAAATTCGTCTAACCTATAGAAACATTTTGTTGCCAGCCATTCTGTGAGTTTCCTTTTAAAAATTACGAAAGGGAGGTCTTTAAAAGTGTTAGGCAGTTTAATGTAAACTCTAATAGCATTTATAAATACATTTCTTTTATATATATCAAGCTTGCATAGAGGCAGATACTCGTACTTATTGAATAGTAATAGTAATACTTATTGAAAGTCACTCTTTTGTTTAATTACCACTGGTTCGAAAAAAACCTCTGTGCTGCGAAGAACCAGCAAGAAACCCAGCGGAACTTTTTTTTAAATAACGGCTTACAATCATGTATGTTCTATAAATTAACAACACAACAAATTAGAAATAGCTTCGTAGTGACCACCTCATTCCCAGGGGTTATTATCATCCATAAATTATTTAATATTATAATAACCCTTTTTATACAAACTTAGTTTATTAAAGTTTTTGAACTATGAGCAAGTCAAATTTTGTATATTTTCTGGAATTTTGTTGTAAAAGCGTATACATCTCCCCAAGAATGAATTACTCACTCGACGAAGTCGAGTAACTGGTACTACTTGCTTGTGTTTGTTCTTAGTATCTACAGAATGAATATCACTTATTTTTGTAAAACTACTTTTATGTTTGTGTACGTACATTACATTTTCATAAATGTATTGAGAGGCCAAAGTAAATATATTAATTTCCGTAAATTTTTATCGCAGCGACTCTTTAGGCTTTAAATCATAAATTGCTCTAATGGCTCTCTTCTGTAAAACAAATATAATTTTTGTGTCAGCTGCGTGTCCCAATAGCAAAATACCATACAATATTATGCTATAAAAATTGCTTAAATAAACTAGTCTAGCTGTTTCAACACTGGTAAGACTTCTAAAATTTTTCACAGCATATGGTGCAGTGCTTGCTAATTTTGATATAGGGAGGCTCCATTGAAGCTTGGCATCTAATGTGATTCCAAGAAAAATGGTGGCATCTACAAGACTCAGTTTCTCTCCATTTAAAATTACATTAGAATTTAATTGTTTGACATTTGGAGTCATTAATTTCATACATTAAAGTGTTTTAGTAGTCTTTTTCGTGTTATTTAATAATAAGCTTAATTAAAATACAATATGGAATTGGTATATTATGATTAGCGATAAAAAATCTAAGATTATCGTTCTAGCATACGTCTAAAATATTACTTTAAGTCAATAACTGTCTAAACGTTGGTAATGTTTTTATTTTGTGTAAACACTTATCAATGTTAGAAGGGGATAAAATACAAAACTCGGTGCCTCTCTTTCTAAGAAAAATGAGGAACGTTTTCAATGTTTCAAGCGCTCACTCCCTATATAATATAACCTCCTTGGTGTTGGCAGATTTCACATGTCTTCGAATATTTTTTTAATTTCTCTGACGTCATAGGTTTTCTCACGATATTCTCATCATCACTGAACACATGGCTAATCACCACTTAAAACTGCAACTAACAATTTTATTTTTACCGGTGAGAAAATAAGTAATTAATGTCGCTATGTCCCTATGATAAAAATATTATTTAGAATATAACATAAAATTGAAGAACGAAAAAACTAAATAACTAACGTCAAATGTTCAAAGTGATTTCTTTATTTATTTATACTCTTTACTGCACACATATTACAAAAACACATACCGAACTTTAATTTATAAATATGTAAAAGTAGATGGTATAGGATTGTGCATAAATAGTATATTTATCTAGAATAGAATAGAATGATTTTTATTCAATATTGATTATTACATAATACTTATTGAATGTCATTTTTTTATTTACCACTGGTTCGGAAAATACCTCTGTCCTGGGAAGAACCAGCAAGAAACCCAGCGGGACTTTTTTTAAACATATTTCATTTAACAATAATTTTGTTTATACAATTTTAAATTAATTTTCATAGAACCAGCATGGTGGCGATCAACTTATTCCCAGGGGTTAATTTCATTCATGTATTCCTTGATATTATAATAACCCTTTTTGTACAGTTTTTCTTTAATAAAACTTTTTAACTTGTTTATTGACAAACTTTGAACATGTTCTGGCATATTGTTGTAAAAGCGTATACATTGCCCCATAAATGAATTACTAATTCTGTGGAGTCTAGTAACTGGCATTACAAGCTTATGTTTGTTCCTAGTGTTTAAGGTATGAACATCCTTATTGTTATTAAAGATACTTATGTTTTTATGTACATAAATTACATTTTCATATATATATTGCGATGCCAAAGTTAATATGTTTATTTTTTTTAAATTTCTCTGAGGGACTCTTTACAATTAAATTATAAATCCCCCGTACGGCTCTCTTTAGCAAAACAAATATAGCTTCAATATCAGTCGCATTACCCCATAGCAAAATTCCATAAGAGATTACGCTATGAAAGTAACGAAGATACAACTAACCTAGCTGTGTCAACATCTGTGAGACTTCTAATCTTTCTTACAGTATATGTTGAAGAACTAAGTCTGCTTGCTAATTTAGATATATGGGGGCCCCATTGAAGTTTCGCGTCAATAGTAATACCGAGAAAAACAGTGGTATCCACAAGACTCAACTTCCCCCCATTTAAGAGCACATTGGTTTTCGAATTTTTTACACTAGGTATTGTAAATTTAATACATTTTGTCTTATTACCGTTTAAGAGCAAATTGTTGGCGTTAAACCACTGTACTAATTTCGATATAGCATTATTTACATCGTCATAATTAATTGACTGCCGTTTGAGTTTGAAAATTAAAGAGGTATCGTCAATAAATAATACTACATCGTGATTGTCCCCTACAACATAAGATAAGTCATTAATATAGATTAAGAACAGGAATGGGCCAATAATCGAGCCCTGAGGAACGCCCATTGATACTACCGATCCGGAGAAACCTTTACCATTGATTACGACTTTTTGAGTTCTGTTACTTAAATATGAAGTAATAAGTCTAAGCGCCAAATTGTTTACACCGTAATGTTGTAGTTTCCTGATTAATGTCTCACGATGAACACAATCGAAAGCCTTGGAAAGGTCACAGAAAATACCTAAGGCATCTTGTGAATTCACGCTGACATTAAAAATATATTTCATATGCTCAACACCGGCGTCAAGCGTCGAGCGACCCCTTGTAAAACCAAATTGGTTTTTATGAAGTAATTTATTTTTATTAAAAACAATTAACAATTGATCGACAATCATGTTTTCAAAAATTTTACTGAGAGTTGGTAGTACAGAAATAGGTCTATAATTAGCGGGGTCCAATGTACTAATAGATTTAAATAAATGTATTACTTAACTATACTCTACGAAATATCTATTATAAACGAGTTCAATTATATTAAGACATATAAGCGATATATAATGTATGAGAGTATATATGAATTAAGAATTAAGTTATTATAATACATATGTATGTTATAGTTATATATCATATACACAAACTGAATCAAGAAAAGTAAGTACATATTTAAATAATAATGTTTGATTATTCTTTTGAAAGGCTCAATGCCACGCGTATTTCACCAGCAGTTCGTTCACACCACGTAGATGTGGGACCCTCTACCATTACTCGTTGTCTTCGGCCTCGCAAATATATTTGAAACTATTCACTTGCCGCTGGAGATATTTTAATAGAACGTAGCAGACTCAGCAGTACGTCAAAATCGACGGTACTAAAAGCGTTACTGAAATCCAGCAACGAAAGAATAGTGAGCTGTTTTGTTTCATACCCCAGCGAATATCATCTGTGATTTAAAGTAAAGCTATAACCATACCATGACCAAGTCTGAACATCGATTGAAAGGAGTCAAGAAGGGAGTTTTATTTAGGAAGTAGAATAATATTTTATTTCTTCCGAACCTGAGGAAAGAATTCAGAGGACTTGGAGTAATAAAAAATATGAGTTTAGATGGGGAAATAATATCAATCAGGAGGATAATAATTTTATGGCTAGTTTCATCACAACTGATGGCACTTGATGATATGGACAAAACTATCTTCTTACCATCTCAGACGGATAATTGATTGAAAGTAAATGGCGATTAGTTAGGAGTTGATGTTTTAAACAGTATTTAAAGTATGTTATAAAAAATCGCATAATTTAAATACTCTATTCAATACACATCAGTGATGTCTTAATGATTACAAGGGTAAATACTGGCAGCTATCACCAAAAGACGATATGCAAACTGAACATAAATGTTAAGTTGGAGATGTCACGTCTAATGAAGTCAATGCTCCGTCCCCACGTGCTCTGATCCAAAGCCTCGAATACCTTCAGTTTGAGTTAAAATCGTTTTCATTGTCTAGAAGACTGCAGTACAGTAAACGATATGAATGATAAGGTCGTGGAAACTGAAAACTGAAAACTGACTGAAAACCATGCGGTAGGAGCTAAGTTCTGCAAGACCCGACGCAGAAGAACCCAAAAACTCTCCGATCACACTCTTAATCTCATAGCTGCTAGACGGGAAATAGAGCTGCAGTCTTCAGCAGATATGACAGCATACAGACAACTGAACAGACAGATCTCCAAATGCATGCGGCGATACTTACGGAACAACAATACAGCTTGTACTAAAGAAGCGATCGAGCGGCACCAAGGCTCCAAAGTTTTTGCCAAAGATCTGCAAGATCTGAAGAAAGCCACAGACTCGACTACTTCCAGTCTCCCGAAACAGTCGGTTTCTGAAAAGGCTTTAGTACCCTAGACTACATACAAACCCTTCGGCAAATTGTATATAAGACCGAAGAGTACAATCTGCCACTTTACGATTGGGTCGAAAGGAGATATATGAAATTGGGGTTTTGACATCGTTCGTAACAGTTATACAAAAATATGTAGGTAATACAAAGATATATTATCAGCATAATTAAATGGTTTCTATTTCTGTAGTGTATATGGGACAATTATAAAAACATTTTTTAAAACTGAAAAATGAAAACTAATGATTTTACCATAACAAAAGCAAAACATGTATTTAATATTTTTATGTAGTTTGTCTGTGGCATTAGATAATGAAGGCTATTTTTTGTAATGAATAGCCTTCAGTATCAAAAAATCTCATTATATGAAACGTTGAGGCGAATCTGTGGAGATTAATAATGAATAAAAAAAAACTTATTAGAAAATCGATTGAATAGGCTACGTTATTAAACTAAACAAAATATTGTAATAATATCGGACACAATTGAATAGGCTGTATGGTCGTTGATCATTGCATGTTTCGAAGGAAACTTGGTAACTTCGAGTTTAAACTTGTCATACGTATTTGGCATGGTGTTGTGTTTGTAGATATATTTGGTGTTTTTATTTTCGTGAATTAATTTAACTTGACCCGTGGCTTTTCTCTTGATTTACAGGACAGTAGGTTGTTGCGCCCATATAATGACAATAATGTGTTACTTGGGTATTGAGAGGAATAGAACAGACAATGTACTACAGTACAGCCTCAGGATGCTTTTCGAGATGACATTTTATTAATAATTTTAGAAAATAATTAAACAATTAAAAAAGTTAGAGTTGTATTTTATTTTATTTAATAATGACTAAAAACTGCATCCTTTTAAACCCTTTCAATTTATTGAAACAACTTATCCCAAGAACGAGTGATTTTACTACATAACCCACAAATAATAAACCAAATTAAATACAAAAACCCAGGTCTTACAAAAATATTATTTTTTATCATATGTAGCAAATATTTATCTTTAAGTAAGTAAGTTTAAGTATCTTTAAAATAAGATATATTTAACCCTTGTTCACGCGGGCCCAAGCTTGTATGGAACCAAGTTCATCTACTTTGGGCGGTGCTACAGTCCTTTTAGCGGTGCCAAGTTGACTGTCGTACATCGAAGTGCTCAAGTGTTTGTACAGTAGGGCTACGACGGCTATCCGAGTAGAGAACCAGAGTACGAAACCTACCCAACTGCAGAGAGGTGTAAGACAGGGTGACGTTATATCCCCGAAACTTTTCACAGCTGCTTTGGAAGACGCTTTTAAGCTACTGGACTGGAAAGGATACGGTGTTGACGTCAATGGCGAGTACATCACTGAACATAAATTTGCCGAATAGTTCTTATGGCAGAAACGCTTGACGACCAAAACACTATGCTCAATGACTTCAATAGTGTTTCCCAGCGGATAGGTCTTAAAATGAACATGGACAAAACAAAGATCATGTTTAATGTCCATGTCATACATATGCCGGTAGTTGTTGGGAAGACTAAGCTTGAAGTTGTTGATGAGTATGTTTACCTGGAACAAATAGTCCAACTAGGTAAATTCATCTTTGACCGAGAGGTCAATCGACGGATTCAACTCGGTTGGGCAGCGTCGTCAGGCATACCTTAAAACTTCAAAACGAGATTGTACAACCAGTGCGACAGCCAGCGATGACCTGTGGATCTGAAACGTGGTCCTTCACTGCTGACCGTACGGCCGTATGAGGAAACTCAAGGTCGCTCAGCGAGTTATGGAGAGGGTCATTCTCTGGGTTTCTCTGCGCGATAGACTTAAAAACGAGGATATCCACAGTAGAACCAAAGTAACCGTCATAGCCCAACTGATGAGTAAAGTGAAATGGTAATGGGCTGGTCATATAGATTGAAGAACTGACAACCTATGGGCAAGAAAGGTTGTCGAGTGGCAATCACGTACCGGCAGGCGAAATGTAGGGCATTCCCCACTAGATATAGTGACAACCTGGTAAGACATGCAGGAAGTCGGTGGATGCAGGTGGCTCAGGTTCGTGCCTTGTGGCATTCGTGGACATTTAAGGGCTGTAATAATGATGATGGTGAAGACTTTTATCAAAAAAAAGAAGAGGTATCTACATGAAAAATGTTCAGATTCAATGTCAACGTCTTCATACGAAATAGAAGATTGTTTAGATTTTCCAACTGCTATAGATCTGAGATACCTAAAAATTTTTGCAGGGTCTCCGTTCTGGAATGATTTTTAAACATGGCATTGTTGTGCTTCTCTCCAAATTGTATTGCAGCGATTCCGTATGCTCCTAGGGTACTTGTCCCTATTGTGGTTGGAATTATCACTTTTAAAATTTTATATCGTCTGCAAACCATGGTTAACTAAGATTAATTAAGATGTATTTTTTTTTATAGGATAAGGGTGACAAACGAGCACACAGTCCACCTGATGGTAAGTGGTTGCTGCGGCCCATAGACATCTACATCTATCCTCTATTACAATTCAAAATGTAGATGCGTTGTCACCCGTGAGGACTAAGATGGAATGCCTCATTTCCAGTAAAAAGGGTCTCACACCTGCACTCACCAAGCGAAACGCAGAGGTAAACCTCTACTTCACGCTGGTTTTCTGTGAGGTCGTGGTACCATCCCGGTTCGAGCCGGCCCATCCGTGCGACAGCAAAAGCTGCCGCGTGGCTCTACCACTGTTAATGTTTCAAATTTTAAGTCTACAGAGTCTGCAGAGTTGAATAACAAACCAGTTGTAAAGGTTTAATACTGTTACGAGCTTGGGGTTCGAGACAATTAAAAACTGCCGATTAAATTACCAAAATTGACACTTTAATCACACAACACTAATTAAAATCTAAAACCACACTAATAATAAAACACAATCACTTTAGTTTGCAGTTATTTCGCTTCGATGTATTCTCTTGTATCGCCAATTCAATACTGCCTCGGTCGTGGTCTATACCGGCCTTATATAGGGCCTCAGATAGTTTCCAGAACCTTCTACTGTAGCGACATCTAGGATGTTCGAGTACATATCGATCCCGAAATTTCTGGAAGGATCTTGACTCTCCTAGTTCTGCTACTCGACATTAGAGGGCGCTAGTGTAACTAGTGTTGCCATGTACAAGACATTAATAGTGGCGCGCAACAATGCCAACTCCACCAAAATTTCGTGCAATTTACAAAAACCTATAGTAATTTATACATAAAAATGTATATTTTATCCATATTTATTTCTTTATTAGTATCTGAAGAAAATAGAAATTACTTCCTGCATTTTATAATAAATGGCATGATTCTTAGAATAAAACGATGCCGAATAAACGAGCACATAGTTCACCTGATAGTAAGTAGATGTTGTGGCCTATGGACATCCACATTTATCCTCGATTAAATATAAAAATGCAAATGCGTTGTCACCCCTTACGATTCCTCGTTGGTCGATGCCTCGTTCCGAGTAAAAAGGGTCTCTGGTTTTCTTCACTCACCATACGAAACACAGCAGATTTAAGTTGCTATTTTACGCTGGTATTTTCTGAGAGAGTGGACCTACCCTGGTGGAGCCGACCTATTTTTGGTACGAGCCATGTCAGCCTTTGTTGAAATCTTTGAACATTTTGACACTTCCTTTTCTATATATTTTTGATGTGGCAAAATTAATAAAGAACAATATGAATTATTTCACACAAGCTAAAGACGCCTAAAAAACGAAGCACCAGAAATAGGAATAGGTTAGTTTCCGTTGTAATTCCTAAGAGTTCGAGATGACATAAAATTACTACTGGATGTGTATGACAGTATATAAAAAGATACCACAAGTAATTCCAGACCTACCTTTCATTCAATTTAAAAGATAATTATACAACTTTCTCAGTGAAAATGCTATTAATACTGTACAGGAATACTTGATCTACGATAAGTAATAGAACTTGACAAACAAATTTAATGGAACAATTATGAAATGTTTATTGATTATTTCCTATTTATTGACTACTTGTTGACATTTTGTTATAGACACTACTCTTAAATATTATTATCCCGATATTTTATAGTTTTACAGATTTGAATGCTATTAATAATGGCTGATTAAGCGGATGTTTAATTACTGTGACTACCCTCAATGTACCTTAATCAAACGCAAATAAATATTTCATTTCATTTACCTTTTTTTTATTTACCCCATTTTAATTATATCTTTCATAGATTGCCTCATAATTACCATGCTTGGCAGCCTAATTCACATCCGAAAGTTTGTTATGTAAAAAATGCTGCTGCCCATCTCCAGTTTCACTTCTTTTAGTCACCTAAATTTAATTTTGTAAGGAAGTAATCTAATCATTAGTAACTACTATTAATATTAAATTTTAAACTTTTTACAGGAAATATAATAATAATTTAATAAAGAAAATTAGTAAAGTGATATACATTTATGACAATGGACTTGGAAACAGATTTTCAAACTTTTTATAACTGCACTCAGCATATATTGGGTCGCGATACTTCTTGGGATAACTTAAACATAACTGAGCTGCTGGATCTTATACCGAAACAAATACAGGAAGATATTCATTTAAAGTAAGTAGTGACTACATAATTTTTAGATTTTTAAGACGCAACATTTAGCAACAAAACAAGACAATTAGCAACAAAAACAATCGCCAAATTAGAATTACCTACTTTGATAATACTTCCAGCAACTGGTCATTTTTTCCTAGCCTAATATTTACCGTTATCGTCAGAGCCTACTAAGGACCACTGGTAAACATAGGTCTTTCCCATAGATTGCCTCAGTGGAAGTGGTGAATGGCATAGTTGCCACTCTTGGCAAGCGAGTGGCAACCGCTGAGTTTTATTTTTAGTAGTTATTGGGAATACGCTACTGCCTATCTTCTGGTTTGTTTTTCTCTGTGACCTCTCATATAACAAAAACCATTACGAGCAATTTTTTGAAAATTCATTAATAATTATAATAATAATAGTAAAGATCCAAAATAAATATTATGGAAGTAACACATAAAATATTATATCTATAAACTATATGTTAACCTCTATATGTTTATGGTTTTCCTTAATTTTTTTAATTGTTTTAGGAGTTTATAACTCGACACTTAAATATTTTTATTCCTTTGTTGACAGAGTTACTCTTGGAAACTGCATGGGTCTCGGACAAAGACCATACAGTCCACCGTGGTGGGTACAACTTGTATGGTTTATAGTATTTTCTATTATGCTACTTTTCGCGATATTAGGAAATACCTTAGTTATTTGGATTGTGCTAGGTAAGTCAAACTGTTACACATAACTAATAATTAAACTAAATTTAGTCTTTTTTATGTGTTTGTTTTTCATATAAATTTATAAACATAAATGTTTATTTATAAATCTATATGAAAAGAAGTAAAGGAGACGGGGATTTCTGGGCCCAACTGTAATAAGTTGAAATATGTTTTAAAAAAAGCGTCGTATTTTTCTATTTCAAAATATAAAAAATTAGCCCAATTCACAATCTGGAAAACGAGAAATCTTAAAAATAAGTTTATGTCACGAATAAAGTAAAAAATCGATTACTTTAGTCGATTAATGTGAAAGAATTTTAACAATTAAACATAAAAACAACTGACAGCAAATGATTGATTCAATCAAAGTAATAATATAAATTACAATTAAAATAGTGTTAACAGTTTAAAAAATAAAATATCAACACAATAAAAATAAATCTTAAAATTGATTCTCGTTCTCTCAGATTGCCAAAGTCCGCCAAATTTTCAGTGATATTTTAATAGTATATAACCTATTAATTGATACCACTTTCATCTATTTACAATCTGGGCCCAAGAATGTATGAAAGCGTATCAGTCTCCTTTAAAATTCATCTTCTTCAGCCCGTGATACACAACTGAATTCCGGAAGATTTTCCGTAATTGACTCTGTGACACTGGGCAAAGTATTAACGATCGCAGTTCCAAACGTATAGCACGTCTTCAGTCTGCCTTTTACGTCTGACCTGGTATTAATAAGAATTTCTTTACTACCATCGACTCTTCCGACACCCACGGGATAGCAGACTAACAAAGATAGACGGACTATTGCGTACTTTTTAAATGACGCCAAAATGAAGTCAAAACCATGCTCAACTTATTCTGCCTATATGCTTCCAAAATCCCTTACAATTAACAGCATGGTTTTAGGTACAGCAGTGGAATTTGTCAGGCTATAAAATCCACAAAAATAAATCTTATATAAGATGAAACTTTTTCTTTAAAATTTATAAAATTATGTATTAATAAATATTGTCATCAGCACATCGACGTATGAGAACGGTAACCAATTGTTTCTTGGTAAATTTGGCTGTTGCGGATCTTCTTATGGCAACTTTGAATGGAGCCCCAAACATTGTATTTTTGGTAACAGCTAATTGGCCCTTCGGCTCGATTACTTGCAGAGCTAGTAATTTCACGGCTAATCTTACTGTATCAGCTGGTGTTTTCACGCTCGTTGCTATCACTGTCGACCGGTATGTATGTGTTTTTCTATGTTATGTATGTCATTTCATGTAGTGTAAAAACAGGAAAAATTAGTTAAGTACTTTTATATGTCGGCATATGTATACGACATACATTTTATCCACACTCCCTCACACTACACACTTATCATGTAATGTATATTTTTCTCTATAAATCTGAAAAAAAAACTGCGATTCGGAACACTTTTTGTACCACGGGGGAGGAGGGGGTGATGCTCGCCTCACCCTAGAGCAGTAGGGTGAGTGGATAAAATGTAACTTTGCTCTATTACGTACATATGCTAATAGACAGAAGTACATACTCCATTCATTATGCCATTTTTTTAGCTAAAATACGAAAGGGTAAAGTTGATTTTCTTGATGATGAAGTAACTTTCGTTCGTAAGGATTAATAAACAATGCCTAATAATAACGCTCATAAAACACTTTTTAATTGTCAATTTAAAAAAAAACACAAAATACCTTATTGTGGCTTATGTATAAGAAATAGGCGTATGGTATCGCGGATCTCTTTATAAAAAGTATCCAGACCGCTTCCTCCAATAATTCCGGCAGTTAAGGGCCAGAGAGGTCTTCCTTGCTTTGGTCCTTAATCCGAAACTCCAATGACATCTACGTTGGGTTTGGGCGGACAACTAGGTGTATGTGAAACCCGTGAAGGAGTATCACATGAGAGCGCCTGAAGTCCCTTTCTCAAAAGAAAAGGTCAGACGACGAAGATTACGGGTCCTCTTGAAGTGGTCCCGGTCCAGTCGTCTCCTTATATATATATAGTGTGGACTGTATGTTTATAGGTGGAAGATCCTTTAGGAATGAAGGAATGAACAGCATTTATCTTCAAAACCTCTCCGTAAGAGTGCAATTGATTACTTTCTCTATTCCTGTCGCTTCCCTATGCGTTTTCTTTCTTGATTATAGGTATTACTGGTAGCTGGTCCCGAACTGTCCCGAACGAATTACATGAAAACCAGTTTAATAAGGTACTTCAAAGCTATACTCGAAAGAGAGCCGTGCCCCCTACGCGATTTCATAATAAAATTACGTTGCATTTTGGTCTATTGCACTCTTACAGCTTGCTCAATATATTTATTTGTATAAGACATACAGTTATACAATTTATTTATAATAATGGCACAACAAAACCTTAATATTATGACATTCATTGTATTTCAATCACATAAAATACCTTTTATTTATTTAACAAAATATGTCTAATTTACATCATATGTACTAAGTTAGAATTCTTAAATATCTAACCTATAAGGTTGAAACAATGTTCTTTATTTAAAAATATAAATATCTTAATAATACAGTAGTTTAATTCACATTTTTACACATATTTTTACCTTTAAAACACTTTTTAATTTCTTATACAAAGCTATCATTATTTCACTATTTTTGAAGTATATTCAATTCGCAATAACACAGAATTCACCTTTTTAGTTTACCCAGTCAGTCTCAAACATTTATGACTCAATTTTACATAAATTATTAAAATTTTGCAAATAATTAAAAATTCATTGATTGGCCACCTATGTGCGAGTTCAGCGCGCGGTTCTTAGTCCGCGCTACATGAGCAATCAATTTCTACACGAATCTAGTCACCTTGATAGGAGGCCTAGAGATGATTATAATGATTATAATTCTGTAAATACATACTCGTTACTCTCGCGAATCATATTTTGTTAAACATACAACCTGACACTGACCTGCAAATTGCAAATAACGTAATAAAATTTGATTTTCGCGGGCCACCCTGGAGCTTTCACCTTAAGAAAACTTGCTAAGAAAACAACAAAAAGCAATACGACCGGGGATCGAACCCGAGATCCTAGATTATTGTCTTACAATTTTTTCTAAAAATTTGCTAAGAAAACGACAAAAAGTAATTCGACCGGGGATCGAACTCGGGATCCTAGATTATTAACTCGAAATTTCTTTAAAATTTTACTAAGTGCTTTCTTATAGAATAATTATTCCATGATAATTAATCTTTAGAAGCTGCCCGTAATTGGTAAACTAATAAATTGAAATATTATTTATGAACGCGTCGCCAACACTTTATATGAAGTAAAGATCTATATTTTTGTTGAAAATTGTATTTACGTATCCCTAACTATTACGCCAGCGCAGGCGAATACATCTTTTCTTCTGTCTTGCTTAGCAAAAATAAATATTTAAGTCTAGCTAATAAGTAGCCTATAGATAGATTTGATAAATAATGTAACCTATATAATAGATACCGTATACTATTTTTCATGAATATAGCTATAATATTCAAAAATAATTTCAGGCAATAATATTCAAAAGTAGTTTCAAATCGGACTTGTATGTCCAGAGATTAGCGTGTTTAAAGAAACAAAAAAAAACTTTTCAGCTTTATTATATTATTATTATATTTAAATATATCGTGGATACCTTTAAAACACTGCATTTTCATGTAGCATTTTCTGGTCATATTAGCGACCACAAAAAGTGATTATATGATTATGATGTCGCAAATGTAGGAGCCCGTTTCTAAAATAAACAGACGTCGAATGGATGTAGTACGATAAATGGCGATGCGACTAAAATTAAATTTACGAAGCGGTATGTCCACTAATGAGCACACATTATGCCACATTACATCATGAAGACTTTATTTGCATACCAAACCAATATCCTCCACGTTGGCTCAATATACCAGTCGTTTTTGCATCACTGTCGTGCCGATCAATCACGGCACTTTTTATACGTTTTAATTTATGTTGTAATAGTTTAAAAAATATTAACTATATGTGTTATATGTGTTTTTATTATAGGTATGTAGCAATAGTGAAACCATTACAGCACAGACTTAGCAGAAAAGTGGCGCGTGCCGCGCTATTTAGTGTGTGGTGTTCCAGCGCTTTACTTGCTTTGCCGACACTAATTTATTCCGACACTTATACAAAAAAGTAAGTTAAAAACTATTCTTATCATATATTGGCCTGTTACAACGGAAAAGAATATACATATTATGTACATATACAAGTAGTATTCTCAATAATATAGCAAACGAAGAGCGCTATAATGATTTATTTAGATACTAGCGACCCGTTCCGACTTCGCCTCGAATGGATATATTTAATGTGACGTCATTAAAATATTTTAATGTAATTATCGATGACTCATTCTATTAATTTTCCATCTAAGAAAAAATTCTCCAAGTTTTTCGGATTAAATACAGCTTAGATCACGCCTAGCATTGCTCCTCTCTGTCTGCTAATTCGAAGATAAGCCCAGACAGACAGACCGAGAGACAATTATTTTACAAATGGTTATTAATGTCTTAACGGCATGCAAATAATCCCCAAGCTTCATGTCCCCTAAGCTCGATCGATACTATAGACAAACATTTCATTTTTATATGTGTAGATCACGTAAAAAGGTTGGTGAAACTTCACTATGTTTGAGAAAGGGTCAAACCTTGGTAATCTTTTTTGTTATTATTTTTTTAAGCTTAAATGTAACACCTTAAAATTAAGGGTACATAGGGTGAACTTGATGCCAGTCAACCCTGGATGCCAAACACAATTGTTGGCAGGTGCGCTAAATGTCACTGTCTACACAGTAGACCACTATTACTCTTGATGGGGTAGAAGATGCTACGAATTATTCTTCTTTTGGGGGATTTTATCCTATTAACAAATATTATTGTAAATAAATAAAATAAAAATGTTAAGTAAATATTTGCTTATACTCGTAATTAGTTTACGTAAGCTTCTTGATATTATCACCAAAAAAATAATACAAAATATTTTGCGTACTCTTAAAAAATCAACATATATAATATAAAATATTTTGTTTTATAGAAGTAAATCCTATCTATGATTTACTTCATATTGAATACAATATTGTCAATCGACGATATTTACTTAAATTATAGACAAAATTGTATTTTAGCATATAAAAAATTATGATTGGACTAAAATACGGTATAGTGGCATAATGAAGTATGAATGAAAGTTGAAGCAAAGAAGACAGCGTAGCAAGGTGAGCCAGCAACTAAAGTTTTTAATTCTGGCATTATAGATTATAAAATCGAAATAAGAGAGTAAAAGAAGTAGTAGAAAGGACAAAAAACAAGAAATAACAGATAACAACATTAGAAGAATATCTGATAGTCGATGCTATTTTAAGAGACGAGATATTTGAAGACATAGAATCAATACTTTGAAAGCGTGATTCATTTGTGTGTGAAATTTGATAAGACGTCTGAATTTAATAAACCAGATTTAATGCAGATGTCTCCTTCTCAAATTTTAAAAGTTAAGGTATGTATTTAGATGAGCCGTATGCTCGTTTTCCCCACTCCTCTAAAAAAATATTTGAATGAAATAATGAAAGCAAAGAAAAGCAGGGTATGATAAAGTATAATTACAAACGCTGATGAGGGAGGGAACGGTAGTAAACCTAGCTGTATACTTTCTTTAAGTTACGCTGGTAGTTAAGCAAAGGCGTTATCTCAGCTATCTATGTTATCTCTCCTGGAACTATGCCACTGTATAAGAGAAAAAGGTCATAGCAGGACTGTAAAAGCAACTTTAGAACTAATCTACGCTTAAAATTTTCAACCTGGATTTAGACATGGGATGGGATGTACAGATCTGCGGACTTATATACGGAGTTTTCTGTGCATTTATGAATTTGGAAAAGGCTCATGACAGAGTGGACAGGGTTACTGCAAACCCTGGCGGCGTTTGTGTTGAGTACTGGGCTGATTCCAGCATAAAAATCTCTTTATAAGAACTCTAGTGTTTCTTTTTTTATAGGAGAGGGGGCAAACAAGCATGCGGCTCACCTGATGGTAAGTAACTACCGCCGCCCATGAACAACTGCAACACCAGGGAGGGAATTGCAGATGCGTTGCCGGCCTTTTAAAAAGGAGTAGGCTCTTTTCTTGAAAGTCCCTAAGTCGTATCGGTCCGGAAAAATTGCTGATGGTAATCTATTCCACAAGGAAGTCGTACGAGGAAGAAAACATCTTCTAAATCACACAGTGGTGGACCAGCAATCATCCAGATGGTGTGGATGGTATCGGGAGTTCTGCCGCGATGTGCGTTCGTGAAATTTGGCGGCCGGGATTAATCCGAACAATTCCTCAGAGCACTCCCCGTGATAAATGCGAAAGAATATGCAAAGGGATGCAACATCTCTTCGCAGTGCCCAATCGAGCCGATCGGAAAGGACTCGGTCGTCTACGATTCGAGCCGTTTTGCGCTGAATGCGGTCAACTGGAAGGAGCTGGCACTGGGAAGCTCCAGCCCAGAGATGGTTCTTCGTGGTCTTTTTATTACATCTGGAAATGCCTACGCATACCCGCCTCGCGGGGCAAAGACGGGTTACGGACTGGCACTGACTAAAAGTCCATGATGTTCCACCTTCGCCACATATTGGCAGGGCCACAGGAACGCTTTTGCATAAATCGGTGGCCCCACTAGCGCCGGCCGTCCAATTAGAGCCCCTCTTCGGGGAGGACTTCTCCTCCCTCTTTTCCTTCTCACTCGGGAGCACTAGCTTTCTCATCGACATTACCATACCACCGCAACTCCTCCCTCCTCTCGCCGCAGTCGACCAACATACATCCGAAGTGTGCTCGCCAAGCCCAGCCAAGCGGGTTCCGCGTCTCTCTTTGTTCACCGCGGGTGACCAATACACGACTTCTACCCCACTCCCCCCCCCCCCCCCCCCACGACAAGGCGGGAAACATTGCATTTGAGGCACGTTAGAAATCGTATTAGAAAATTACTCTACTGTTGATAATACTGAATGGAAATACAATTAATAGTCATCAATAATGTCATAAATTTTAATGTCATAAAGTTATTAAAAAACACGGTATCTGTCGGACCCGATGAAATATCAACCAATGTAATAAAAGAAAGCGCAGTATACATAACAGCCCGTCTCACACATGTAATAAATTATTCTTTGTTACTGGTGGATTCTCGCAAAAATGAAAAAAAAACACTGTAATTAAACCATTGTACAAAATTGATGAAATATATTACTTGAAAAACTACAGACCAGTTGTACTAATCCCAATTATTGCAAAATTAATTGAAAAAAGTGTGAATATAAATTGGGTTACTAATTTTTTGGATAAATATAATTTTATTACTTACGATAAAAATGGTTTTCGTAGAAACAGATCCACAAACCTAGCCATATGTAATCTTATAAAAACAATACACGAGTCATTAGAGAGAATAATTTACATTTCGGCAATATTTTCCAAAATATCAAGGACTTTGGACTATGTTAATCATAAAATACTATTAGATAAAATGGAGAGGTGTGGAATTTGAGGAGTGGTTCTTGATAGTTTAAGTTGTGGTGTAACTCTCTTCTGTTGGACCCTACATAAATCCGCTACGCTTATGAAGATTGAGCCACGCTCGAACAACACGCCACCGGAGCAAAACAATGGCGCGACCTCGATCGGCAACGCATTGTGCCTTCGTCAGCGTGCGAGCTCGACCGCCGTTCATTCCGCTTGTAGCTAGCATAGGAAAAAGACGTGCGCGCTACTCACCTCAGTTAACTTATCTTGTACGCGAAGTTAATTTCACACTTGTAAAATTATTGCCAGTAAAAGTTATTTTTACATCGAATAATATTACTTCATTCGGAGTCACATAATTCTTTATCCTATCCTATATTACTATTCTGTTATTTAAAATATAAACGTACGAGTAAGGTATTAACATATACAACTCACGCCGAACCACCATACTAGTAACCCATATTGGTGACCTGCCGACAAGCCGAAGCAACGGTGGATTGAATCTACGCACCTCACGACTGCAACGGTTCCAGCTTAGAAACTACGGAGAGATAACAAAGGAGAGGGTTTGGTCCAAGTCAAACAAGGTGAGCGTATCATTATTTTTTTGATATTTTACAATGATGGACGAACCGAGTGTAGTCAACGTTACCGAACAGAAAGATTTAACTCCCCCAGAAGTCTTGAGAGTTGGTATTAGGTTACCCCAATTCCTGGTCAATGAGCCTGCTTTATGGTTCGCACAAATCGAAGGCCAGTTCTTATTATCCAGAATCACAAGTGACGTGACAAAATTTTACTACGTAGCTGCGCAACTAGAACCTCCATACGCTAGGGAAGTTAAGGACATAATTACCAACCCACCTAGAACCGATAAGTACCTAAGGTTGAAAACGGAACTAATCCGTCGTCTTTCAGCATCACAGCTACTGCTCTGCCACGAAGAGCTTGGCGATCGGAAACCGTCACAGTTCTTACGCTACCTGCAGAATCTAGCAGGAGCATCTGCAGCGTCAGACTTTATAAAAACCTGATGGTCGAGTCGCCTACCTCTTAATATTTAAACTGTGATTGCTACTTAGGTAACATACTTATCGTTGGAGAAACTAGCTGAAAACGCAGACAGGGTGTACGACATTGCGCCGATGAACCCTCAAGTTGCCAGCACCTCTACTACCACGCCGGAAAACCGTGACACCATGGCCAAGCAGGTAAGTGAACTAACGAGGCAAGTAGCACTTCTCACTACTCAACTAAACAGGCAACGACGTTCCCTCTCACACTCAAGATCGCGATCCAACTCGAGGAAATTACAACCCAAAAGGCCTCCACCGGATCACCCGCACTGCTTTTATCAATACACCTACGGGCGCAAGGCGAACAAGTGTAAGCAGCCTTGCACATTTAAGGCGGAAAACTTACAGGATGGTCGCAAGTAGCGGCCAACGACTACCCTTCTTCAATAGTCCGTTTATTCATCTCAGATCGGGCATCAAAATCGTGGACACTGGTTCAGATCTGTGTGTTTCTCACCGGTCAGCAGTCAAGACGCCCTGTTCAGAATCCAGGTATGACCTCGTAGCTGCTAATAACACAGTCATCACCTACGGACCAATTCTGCTACACCTCATTTTAGGATTGAGACGGAACTTCACATAGAACTTCACAGTAGCCGATGTGACACGACCGATCATCGGAGTTGACTTCCTCAGCCACTATAATTTACTCGTCGACTGTAGGAACCAACGATTAGTCGACAATGTCACTACTCTCTCGGTCAACGCCGTATCTCGCACATCAACGGAGGACATTGCTTCGGTGAAGTCAGTTACCGGAGAAACCAAATTTCACCAGATACTGCGTGAATTTCCAGAGATAACTCCCCCTCCAGGTATGCACTTACCATACAAACACAATACGCTGCACCATATCAGGACGACTCCATGACCTCCAGTAGCCAGTAAGCCTCGACGCCTGGATCTACTTCGCATGCAAGTAGCGCAGCAGGAGTTCTCAAACATGCTCGCCAGCGGCACAGCCGGACCATCGGAAAGCGCTTGGTCTTCTCCTCTTCACATGGTAAAAAAAGACGATAGCTGGAGACCATGTGGAGACTACAGAGCACTGAACTATAGAACTATACCTGATCGATATCCCATCCGTCATATCCACAATTTCTCGTATCAACTCACAGACTGTTCTGTCCTTTTTACCATCGACTTAGTCAAGGCGTACAATCAGATGTTGCTGTCAATCCAGATGACATTATGAAAACGGCGATCACGACTCCATTTGGATTGTATGAATTTTCTTTCATGAATTATGGTTTAAGAAACGCAGCACAGACCTTCCAGAGGTTCATTGACGAGGTGTAGCTAGGACTTGACTTCTGCTACGGATATATAGATGACATCTTGGTATTTTCGTCATCCATCCAAGAGCACAAGAACCATCTGCGGCAACTCTTTGAACGCCTAAATCAGTACGGCGTCGTGGTAAACACTGCCAAGTGTATATTTGGCCAACCAGAAGTCACTTTCCTCGGATTCCACGTGTCCGCTGCAGGTACGAAACCACTTGAGTCCAAACTGTCGAAACTATCAGGCAATACCCCGTTCCAAAAACGGTCAAAGAACTAAGACGTTTCTTAGGCATGCTAAACTTTGTTCCCAACGCAGCCCAACTTCAAGCACCGCTGTATGATGTTTTCAGTGGCTCAAAAATCAAAGGGTCTCATCCGATAGTCATGACTCCGCAATTACTTCGAGCCTTCGAAGACTGTAAGAAATCACTATCTCAAGCAACTCTCCTCGCTCATCCAGACCCAGCTGCAGAATTAGCAATAGTGACACATGCGTCTGAAACTGTCATAGACGCCGTGCTTTAACAACGGAAAGGTAAGTATTGGGAACCACTTGCTTTTTATTCTCATAAGCTCAGCAACGCACAGCGGAAGTACAGCCCCTACGACCGAGAGCTACTGGCTGTCTACGAAGCCATCAAGTACTTCCGCCATATGGTCGAAGCCAGAATATTTACAATATTCACCGACCATAAGCCTCTTATCTTCGCCTTCTCAAAGAGCAAAGAGAAATGCACCCCAAGACAGTTCAGACACCTTGACTACTTTGCTCAGTTTACCACAGACCTGAAATACTTACCTGGTAAGGAAAACTTAGTTTCTGACGCACTTTCTAGAGTCGAGGAGATCACTACAGCTGTGGACTACGACGACCTTACACGAGCTCAGGACAAAGATCCAGAACTGCAAAATCTGCTTCTTCATGGCTCTACCCTGCAACTGAAAAGGATCAACACCTCGGTCCGCAAAGCACTCTTCTCCCTGGACGTCAACAAGTCGAGTGGGCCCGATGGAGTCCCTCCCATTGTGCTGAAGACGTGTGCTCCGGAGTTGGCACCGGTTTTAACGCGTCTTTTCCGGTACTCCTACTCCCAAGGCGTAGTCCCGAACTCATGGAAGACAGCTTTGGTGCACCCGATCCCTAAAAAAGGCGACCGCTCAGACCCGTCCAACTACAGGCCTATCGCCATCACCTCCTTGTTCTCCAAAATAATGGAAGCCATTATAAACTGCCAGCTCATGAGGTACCTTGAGGATCACCAGCTGATTAGTGACCGCCAGTACGGTTTTCGTCGGGGTCGATCAGCTGGTGATCTTCTAGTCTACTTAACTCATAGATGGGCGGAGGCAGTAGAGTCCAAGGGGGAGGCATTAGCCGTTAGTTTGGACGTAGCGAAGGCCTTTGATCGGGTCTGGCACAAAGCGCTTCTTTCGAAGCTTCCTTCCTATGGGCTTCCCGAGAAATTGTGCAAATGGATCACCAGTTTCCTTGCTGATCGGAGCATCAAGGTCGTAGTAGACGGTGAATGCTCTGATTTCAAGCCTATCAACGCTGGTGTTCCACAAGGCTGCGTGCTATCACCAACGCTGTTTCTCCTGCATATCAATGATATGTTGCTAACTGGCAGCATTCATTGCTATGCGGACGACAGCACTGGTGATGCCTTATATACCGGCCGTGCCAATATTTCTCGGGAAAACGTCGCCGAGTACCGGGACAAACTTGTGTCTGAAGTCGAGTCTTTGCTTAACAAAGTCTCGGATTGGGGGCGACTAAATCTAGTCCAGTTCAATCCCCAGAAGACACAAGTTTGCGCGTTTACCGCTAAAAAGAACCCCTTTGTCGTATCTCCTCAGTTTCAAGGCACTCCCCTTACTGCCTCAGCCAGTATCGGAATCCTTGGCGTCGACATATCGAATAGTGTGCAGTTTCGTGGTCACTTGGAAGGGAAGGCCAAATTGGCCTCTAAAAAGCTTGGCGTGCTCAGCAGAGCGAGACAGTATTTCATGCCGGCACATCGCTTGCAACTTTACAAAGCGCAAGTTCGGCCCCACATGGAATACTGTTCTCATCTCTGGGCCGGGGCACCCCAGTGCCAGCTCCTTCCACTTGACCGCATCCAGCGCAGAGCGGTTCGAATCGTCGACGACCGAGTTCTTTCTGATCGGCTCGATACACTGGCACTGCGTAGAGATGTTGCATCTCTTTGCGTATTTTATCGCATTTATCACGGGGAGTGCTCTGAGGAATTGTTCGGACTAATTCCAGCCGCTCAATTTCACCATCGCACATCGCGACAAAACTCGCGTTACCATCCATACCATCTGGATGATTGGCGGTCCACCACTGTGCGATTCAGAAGAAGTTTTCTCCCTCGCACGACTTCCTTGTGGAATCAATTACCACCAGCGAATTTTCCGGACCGATACGACTTAGGAACCTTCAAGAAAAGAGCTTACACCTTTCTAAAAGGTCGGCAACGCATCTGCAATTCCCCTGGTGTTGCGGTTGTTCATGGGCGGCGGTAGTCACTTACCATCAGGTGAGCCGCATGCTCGTTTGCCCCCTATTCTATAAAAAAAAAAAAAAAAAAAAAACACTATGAATGGTAACTTACCTCTCTACTGCGACACTTCTGTGCAACCGCCACGTCCTTATGTTACTCCCCAGTTCAGGAAACAATTTTTGATATAACACACAGCTTACACCATCCTGGAAGTTATGTGCAGCTACTGTGCGATTGGTCTCACAAAGACACGTATGGCCAGGGATACGTAAAGATTGTAGAGAATGGTCTCAACAATGCTTGTCATGCCAAAAGAGCAAAATCACCCGTCATACCATATCCCCGCTTTCTTATTTCCTGACTCCCTCGTCGAGGTTTTCCCATATCCACCTCGACATTGTAGGGCCCTTAATTCTGTCTTCTGGTTACAGTGTTAAACAGTGGTAGAGCCACTCGGCAGCTTTTGCTGTCGCACGAATGGGCCGGCTCGAACCGGGGTGGTACCACGACCTCACGAAAAACCAGCGTGAAGTAGAGGTTTACCTCTGCGTTACGCTTGGTGAGTGCAGGTGGCCGGAGGTCCTTTTTACTGGAAATGAGGCATTCCATCTTAGTCCTCACGGGTGACAATGCATCTTCATTTTGATTTGGAATAGAGGATAAATGTAGATGTCTATGGGCCGCAACAACCACTTACCATCAGGTGGACTGTATGCTCGTATGTCACCCTTATCCTATAAAAAAAATGATATTGCCTTACCGTCATCGACCGTTACACGCGATGGCCTGAGGCATACCCCATGGTGGACGTCACGGCGGAGACCTGCACAGCCACTCTGGTGTCCGGCTGGATAGCCCGATTCGGATGTCCTGTACTGGTGACTACAGATCGTGGTCGCCAATTCGAGAGCCATCTCTTCAAAGCTCTCACAAAGCTGGTTGGTGCGCGTCACTTACGCACAACCACCTATCACCCAGCTGCGAATGGTATCATCGAGCAACTTCATCGCAAACTCAAGGCGGCGATCATGTGCCACACATCGTCACAGTGGACGGAAGCCCTTCCACTGGTTCTCTTGGGCATGCGCAACTCATGGAAAGAGGATCTCCAAGCTACGCCTGCTGAATTGGTATATGGTCAAACTCTCAGCTTACCAGGCCAATGCCTATCTCCAATAGACGACTACACCACGGCAGACGTCACTGAGTACGTAACACGTCTACGATCCTACATGGCTAAACTCACTCCCAAGCAGACATCATGGCACACCAGCACGACAACGCCATTCTACATACCACGGGACCTCCACACATCCTCTCATGTTTTTCTTCGCCGAGATCACGTTCGAAGCTCACTCGAAGCACCCTACGACGGACCCTTCAAGTACTAGACAGACAAGCCAAGTACCTCACTATAGACATAAGGGGAAAGGAAAATAACGTCTCTGTTGACAGACTAAAACCAGCGTACATGGCCAAAGAAATCAAAGAACCGGAACCCAAAGTCCCTACGGAACCTATTACAAGTGTCAGGGATTGCCTTGTAGTCTGCGGTGAGTGAGAGTGTCGTGAAGCAGAGGCGAGCAGTAAGGCTTAGAGCCGTGCCGAACACTGTTGCGCAGATAGTAGCTTGAAGGAACAGGGAGCATTCCAGTGCTGCGATGAACCTTTATAAAGCTAGATGGCTTTGCAGAATGTGAAGACTGCAGACAATATCTGCTCGGGAGCGAATGGATGGGGTACTTGAGGAAGGTTTTGAAGTTGTAGTTTCCGAAGGTTGTTGGTTGCGTGTTCATATCACGTCGGGGTCACCAATGTAGGTTGCTAGTATGGTGGTTCGGCGTTAGTTGTATATGTTACGACCTCGATCGGCAACGCAACGCATCGCGCCTTCGTCAGCGCGCGAGCCCGACCGCCGTTCATTCCGCCTGCAGCTAGCATAGGCACAAGACGTGCGCGCTACTCACCTCAGTTAACTTATCTTGTACGCGAAGTTAATTTCACACTTGTAAAATTATTGCCAGTATAATTTATTTTTACATCGTTATTCGATCGTTATTATTACTTCATTCAGAGTCACATAATTCTTTATCCTATCCTATATTAGTATTCTGTTTTTTAAAATATAAACGTACGAGTACTTGAATACTACGATTGGGTTTGGTGGTAAGGTATTAACATATACAACTCACGCCGAACCACCATACTAGTAACCAACAAAGTCATAAATTTTGCATAGGAAACAAGCCACGAAACTAAATAACTTTTGTCATAATACAAAAATAGTAACAGTTAATAGATTGAAATTTAGAGAAATAAACCGCGGTGTTCCACAAGACACTGTATTAGGTCCTCTTTTTTATTTTTGTTTAACTTCCAAAACATATTCAAAATCCAATGATATTATTCGCAGATGACTGCATCACACTCTTCAAGAGTGCTTCCAGAAAATATATCAACTAGATGCTAGCATTACACTCAAGAATATTGTGGAATGGTTAAACCGTAATGAAATATGTATTAATTTGTCAACATGAGTCTTCATCATAACATGAGTTTATACGGCTTATTCCAAATTTAAAACACCGTTACAACTAAATATAGAATATGAGTCAGAAATAATACAGGAGGTACATTGAACAAATTTCTTGAGCTTAACTTTTGACACTCATTGTAGCCGGGAACAACACTTAAATGGATGAAATTTGTCTACCCTTTAAGAAGAATAATTTCTAACATATTTGTTAAATGAGGATTAAGGGTATACCATAGATATGTACAATCAATGATTTCTAATATTTACACGAACACTACACATTTAAATAAAACTATTTTTACGAATTTTATCGCGTATATTAACTTATTTTATATTCCCGACGTTTCGAGCACATTCCAGCACCCATGGTCACGGGGGGGATTGAGGTGTATGACGTCCCAATTTCATAGTTAACCACGGCTACCTACAGATTAAAAATTTATAAATTTGCTTGAAACGTCGGGAATATAAAATAAGTTAATACACGCGATAAAATCCGTAAAATTAGTTTTATTTAAATATGTACAATCAATTTTAGCCTATAGTATAATTTTATGGGACGACGCCCCAAATATCGGCAGGGTATTTAGAAGTAAAAAAATAATTCATTACAGCTTTCTGTTATTTCTGCTTCTTTCTACTTTACAAACTTTTCAATTAATTTTGCGAAAATTGGGATTAGTACAACTGATC
Organism: Parnassius glacialis; assembly: GCA_033319125.1. Taxonomy (NCBI): domain Eukaryota; kingdom Metazoa; phylum Arthropoda; class Insecta; order Lepidoptera; family Papilionidae; genus Parnassius; species Parnassius glacialis. Next base: position 23,717,647 of record JAVANC010000019.1, read on the forward strand.
TATACTTTGTCATGTTATGTATTTCATCCTTTTTGTACAATCGTTTAATTATAGTGTTTTTTAAGTTTTGTGAGAATCCTCCAGTAACAAAATCATAACTTTTTACAGGTACGTAAACGGTGAACGTGAGATATGCTTCATTAAATGGCCAGACGGCAGCTACCCTACTTCTAAAACTGATTACTGGTAAGAAGTTTTGTATTCCATTAATGTACAAATTGATATAAGATATCTAACAAAATTATTTCCATCCCACAGTTTTCAAAAGTTCTTACATGCTTAACGTGCTGTCAGTATGCATGATCTTTTGTGTTTATTGGTGCGAGTGACATACAGAATATTTCTGATTCTGGTGTTTGATACACAATTCGCTTAATTTTTTATCCTTATATGCACACATGATCGTCTTCGGATCGGCATTCATTCAAGCAACAGTTCAATGGGTCACAAAAAAAACGTAAATTAAAAATTAAAAGAAATATTTGTTTAAACATAATTTTGTTTTTGCTGCGCAGAAAGAGAACAAGAAGAAATAAATCAGACTTTGACCTTGCGCTCTGAAATTCAATAAAATGATTGATTCAATATAGCATGAAGGTTCGTCGTGCAGCATCATCATTTACGTAAAACATATCATGCTGCATTGCCACTTTTGGGAACTTAGAAATAGTCACATTTCTTTTAATATAGAACAAAATACCATAAGTACATGGACGGAGTAGCCTTTGTTGTAGTATAACTTTAGGTTTTCAAATCACGACAAGTATATAATATGCTTGTTATAACCTCATAGTTTACGCAGTTTCTCTAAAATTAACCATGACAAACTAATGAGTGATGTCCGATATCTCAATTTAATGTTTGAAAACACAACTTAAAATTCATAGTAAGGTGTCTCTCATGCTGTCATCCATCAGTTTAGATTGAACCTTCCCTTCGTCCGTTAGATGGAGGGGAGGGTGGCAAAGTCTAGATGGAATTGAGCTTTTCTTAAAGTCAAGAGGAAACTTTCTGAGGAGAACTACTTAGTCCTTAGAACAGCCAGAAATAGCTGTATCAATAACTGATCTCAAAATTGTGAAAATACCTTCAATATTTTAGTGCTGGCAAGCCATCCACGCTAAATTGTGATCTAGTATGATCACAATTGTCACGAACTCTCGGTGAGATAAATCTACATTTCGCTTCAGATAAAGCAATGTTTTATTTCGCACCCACTGTTTTAGATTGACTTGCGTTCTATATTTGCGGCACACATAAGTTAACGTAGATGAAATGGCCTCAGCTCGGGCTGAAGAGGAAGCCGGCGTGCTGTAAGGCGGTATACTCTCTCCTATCACCTTCTTAGTTTTTGTAAACTAATCATCCATAATATTGATTGCTCGTAGAATCTTAATTCGGTAATTTGTAGCTGTGTGTAGTGTGACGTTGATGAGGTTTTTATTCCATTAAGTAAGTTTATCAATTTTTGGCAACTTTCTGAAATAGAGAGTTTAGGTTACCGATTTAAGTCAAAATTCATATAACCTAAGGTTTTTTTTATAATCTGGAACATTAACTTCCCATCATTTATTTCTAAGGTCATTCTTGCCCAAACTCATAATGTACCTATTATTTACTATCGATATTTGTGTTATACAGACCTGTCATAAGATCTTATTATTAACAAGCAGATTGGAGCGCCTGCTTAACAACGATTTATTTTTGTTTGTGAAATTTACTTTTGTTTTGTGAAAGGATGACTATATTTCTCAATATAGATCTCGGTTAATGGCTTATCATAAAACAATCAAGCAACTCCATGTTCTTTTCTCAAATATAAGCATAAAGCAAACACAAAGCGGAGACGGCATAAGCAACTGTGCACTGTGATTCTAAGTAGGTCCTGACGTCATCATAGTGGGCGTGGTTTTAGTTAGTATACTGTCAGCATTCGTCCTGTGCGCCTATGGGATGAAAATCGTAAATCGGTATATTTTCGTAGTATTAAGAAGAAATGGATGAAGTATTGTGTTTTATCGTGTAAAAACTACTCAGATAGACGCTCCGTTGTTATGAATGGCATAGCATTTCATCTGTAAGTAAATTTACACCTAATCTATGAAAATAGTTCTAGTAAAATCTCTTTGCGTCGGCTTTCAAATATAGTTAAATATATTCGACACTAGATGGTTACACGTACCTTTACATTTTTAGTTCACATGACACAAAGTGTCATGTGAACTAAAAATGTAAAGGTACGTAGAGCTCAGTGTTGGTAAAATAATCATACGAAGTTGTTGTTGTTTTGCATTCAGACATAAAGAAATTTTAATCGCCAAAATACTATTTTTATAGTTTATAATAATTTTGTGAACAGGCCGCCATCTATCGTCAAGGTAGCTAAACTACATTGCAACATCGATATGGAACGATTCGAGTAGTTTTATTATTTATCGGTATAGATAGTGTAAAGTGGGCGGGGCTTAACATCTCCTCACCCCGCAAATTGTTATGCGTTGTTACAGTGAAATCTAATTACAACACCTCGTCTTTGTATTTGCTTCATGATTATAAGTAATTCATATTTACCTACCTACTTTGAAGATCGATTTAAGTATCTCTCTTCTTGTCATAAAAGAGTCCATCGACCCGCCTCTTGGTTCAAGAATTAGTCGATTGTCTCAAGATTTATGTTCATAATTATTGCAACGGTTTTCTGGTAACATCTTCACTGTTCAGGCTGAACTTCTTCAAAATTCCTTGTCCGATTACACCAGAATAAATACCTTATAAATAATCCTCCAAAAATTGACAATTCGGGGCATCTAGTAAAGCATCATCAGCTATATAAAATATTGATAGTCGCAACTATTAGTATATATTTGTTTTGTATTTACGTGTATATATGTTTCCATAAAGAATATTTTAATTTATATATATTTTAAAGTGGAATAGAATAGAATATTTATATTTTAAAATATAACCTTATTGAGTTTTTTTTTAAATTGCTACACTTATGTTAAATTCTCACCACACAATACATCCGTATTTTTTTTTACAATAAGAGTAAGAAACAAACACTCAGATACGAAACACAGTAGCTTAATTAATGCATGATGCTGCAATGTTTCATACAATATACACGTAAGAAGCATGCTTTTAAGGATTGCCAGCTATTCCACGTCGTATCGCGTATCTGTAAGAGTCTGATTATTCCTTGTTCGAGCCGACCCATTCGTGCTGCAACCATATTATAACAGCAGCGTGGCTCTACCATTTAAAAAAAAATACTTTCGTTTTTTATTAATAAATTATATTTTTATTGTAGCTACAACTTGGTATTCTTGTCTGTAACTTACGTGGTCCCCATGTTAGTTATGGTATGGGCTTATGTTCAAATGAGTTCAGCGCTGCGTGGGCACACAATTGGGGAATGCACACTCCATCAAAAGCAGATTGTTCGATCCAAAAGAAAGGTTTGTACAAGAGGCTTACTAGTAGTAGTAGATGATTGAAATAAAGTATAATTCTTAAATATGGTTATCCAAACAGAATTGTAGTAAACAGTTTCAGTTTTGACTTAAGACGCTAGTTTTATTAAGGAAAAAAAATTGAGAACATCGTGTGAGGTATCAAAAAAAACAATTTCATGACACTATTTTTACTATTATAATTAAACACAACAAAACAGAAGCGACTCCACAGGAAGTGGACCTGGTCGAGCCACGACGGTACGACAAATAATGAGATTGACTTCATTATGACAACCAGACGACATGTTCAGAGATGCCTCAGTGATCGCGAGGGTGAAAACTGGTAGCGATCACTGAATGGTAAGAGGCACGCTGAACCTAAATTTTAAGTTGGAGAGGTTTCATCTAAAGAAGTCCACGATCCGCCCCCCACGTGCTCTAATTCAAAGTCCCGAAGCCTTTCAGTTCGAGTTCCGAAATCGTTTTCAGTGCCTAGAAGTCTGCAATGCAGTGAACGATATGAATGACAAGCTTGTGGAAACTGTCCATGGTGTTGGAGCTAAGAACTAAGAAGAACACGAAAACTCTCCGATCACACTCTTGATCTCATGGCTGTTAGACGCGAAATGAGGCTGCAATCTTCAACAGATTTGGTAGCATACAGGCAACTGAACAGACAAATCTCTAAATGCATGCGGCAGGACTTACGCAACTCCAATTCAGCTTGTATTAAAGAAGAGATCGGGCGGAACCAAGATTCCAAAGTCTTTGCCACAGATCTATCTGCCAGAAAGAGTCAACTGTCAAAGTTCAAGACCGAGTGTGGCAGCATCGTTTCTGGGACACCTGAGATTTTAAGTGAGATTGAGAGGTTCTACGGACAGCTGTACACATTATCGTTGGAGCCCCACGCAAATGTGATTAACAATCTAAGAGCAAGTTTTATTCGACACTATTCCGATGGTATCCCAGACGTCTGTCTGAGCGAGATTAGAATGGCTCTCCAGCACCATAAAAACGGCAAAGCCTCAGGTGAAGATAGAATTACAGCAGAGCTTCTGAAAGCGGGTGGAAGACCGGTACTTAAAATCCTTCAGAAGCTCTTTAATTCCGTCCTAAATGGTGGGACTACTCTGAACACATGGAGCAGAAGTGCGGTGGTCTTGTTCTTCAAAAAAGGCAATAACGCTCTCTTAAAGAACTACACACCGATTTCCCTTCTAAGTTGCGTCTAGGTGCTGTGTTCAAGAGTCAATACGAATGGTTTCGCAAGCAGACTTGACGAGTTCCAGCCTCCCGAACAAGCCGGTTTCTGAAAAGTCTTTAGTATCATAGACCACATATGCACCCTTCAGCAAATTGTACAGAAGACCGAAGAGTACAATCTTCTACTTTTTCTTGCGTATGTGGACTAGAAAGCCTTTGATTCCGTCGAAATTTGGACGGTGCTACAGTTCCTTCGGCGGTGCCAAGTTGACTGTCGATATATCGAAGGGCTGAAGTGTTTGTACAGTAGGGCTACGATGGCTATCCGAGTATAGAATCAGAGTACGGAACCTATCCAACTGCAGAGAGGTGTAAGACAGGGTGACGTTATATCCCCGAAACTCTTTACCGCTGCGTTGGAAGACGTTTTCAAGCTACTGGACTGGAAAAGATACGGTATCAACATTAATGGCGATTAGATCACTCAACTTCGATTTGGCGACGATATAGTCCTTATGGCAGAATCGCTAGAGGACCTAAGCACTATGCTTAATGACTTCAATTGTGTTTCCCAACGGATAGGTCTTAAGATGAACATGGACAAAACAATGATCATGTTTAATGTCAATGTCACACCTATGCCGGTAGTTGTTGGGAGCACTAAGCTCGAAATTGTTGACGAGTATGTTTACCTGGGAAATATAGTCCAACTAGGTAAGTCCAACACGGTACAACTCTCGGTCGAGAGGTCAGTCGTCGGATTCAACTCGGCTGGGCAGCGTTCGGGAAATTATGACACATCTTCTCGTCATGTATACCTCAAAACCTGAAAACGAGATTGTACAACCAGTGCGTTTTGCCAGTTATGACTTATGGATCTGAGATATGATCCATCACTGCTGGCCATATGAGGACCCTCAAGGTTGCTTAGCGAGCTATGGAGAGGGCTATGCTTGGAGTTTCTCTGCATGATAAACTTAGATATGAGGATATCTGCAATAGAACTAGAGTGACCGACATAGCTTAACGAATTGGTAAGCTGAAATTGGCAATGGGCCGGCCATATAGCTTGAAGAACCGACATCCGGTGGAGAAAATAGGTTCTCGAGTGGCAGCCTCGTACTGGTTGGCGAAGTGTAGTGCATCCCCCCACTAGATGGAGTGACGACCTGGTAATACATGCAGGGAGTCAATGGATACAGGTGGCTCAGGACCATGCTTTGTGACTTTCCTTGTGGGAGGCCTATGTTCAGCAGTAGACTCGTGAAGGGTTATAATGATGATGGTGATGATGATGAGTTAAACACAAAACATTCATCGTTCACTCCGCAAAGGGGCGAATCTAAACTTTACAAAAAATCACAGGATAGCAAGCAATTTTGAATAAGTTCGCCCCTTTGCGGCGTCAACGACAGATTGTGTTTAACTTTGAACATTTTTCAAAAATAAAACTTCAAAATTGTTGTCCCAGCCGTATCACCAAAATTTTACTGAGAAATTACATAAATAAACTCTTACGCTCGTCACTCAATGGGGTAGGCAGAGAACCACGGACTTCCACGGATCATCTATCGGTTTAGGATAGTATTGATTTGGAACATTTTCAATAGATCGCAAATTTGTTACATAAACTACGTTTACTGTTCTTTGCTCCCTGTAAAAATCTTATAAATCATGAATATAGATTATCGTCGTCATCATTATTACAGCCCTTCACAAGTCCACTACTTATCATAGGCCACCCCCAAGGTATGCCCCAAAGCACTGTCCTGAGCCACCTGCATCCATCGACTTCCTGCATGTCTTACCAGGTCGTCACTCCATCTAGTGGGAAGACGCCGTACACTTTGTCAGCCGGTACGAGGCCGCCTCACGAGAATATTTTTCCCCATCGGTTGTTGGTTCTTCAAGCTATATGGATGGCCCATTGCCACTTCAGCTGTTGATAGATTAGATATTGAATAATTAGTATTAATTTTATGAAATATATTTTATGGGAAAAATACTTAAAGTTGCTGGCCTCAATTGTTATAAACCATATTTATACATAAATAAGGTGTTGAATAAGAAGAGATGATGGTTGGGAATACTGTGGAAGTGTCCACGCAACTCTGTTGATCGGTTTCTTTCTCTCTTCTTAAAAACACTGTATTATGATTATGCTGTCATTATATTATGTACATAGTACCTAGGCCCTAACAGCGACCCTAAGATATAGAAAAAAAATTATAATATATATTATATTTATGTTATTGTATCATTTAATAAGTTTTATTAATACACAGGGTTATTTTGCAATAACCGGCCAAATTTGCAGATAAGGTTCAGAACAAGTAATATAGGCAAATGGTGAAGAAAAATTAATTTTAAGAACTCGCAATAATTCTGTCCTTTTTATCTTTTAATTTCAAAATGCGTGATAATGCCCTATTTTAACTGATTTTACTGCGCACGCACACATTCGTAAGTGTTAGGCAAAAACATTGTTGCCCATAAATCACATTCAATTTGGGATAATTTCAAATAAAATTAAAGGCCTTATTTATTCGTTCTTTTAAAAACTGCAATAACGGTATATCATTATTTATATATTTGAACTTAAGTTTAAAATTTGGCTACTCTTACTCTTAACCCTGTATATTACTTGTCTTTAATAGAATCTAAAAGAATAAGAAACTATATAAAATAAAGTCGTACGAAAGAAAAAAATAATTAGGATTACATATTTTACTCTCCAGTTACGTGTATGTTAATTGCAGCGTGTTATGACCACATGAGTAAAGAAACCGACCAGAGGGGAAGCTACATACAAACGTCTCGCTACGGGTACACCCACACATAGCGCAGCGATGTGTGCGTGAGCTATCACCGACAGGTTCACCGACGCTCCGTCAGGGTACAAACCAGTTTGCGCCGGCTCAGTCAGAGTGTGAATGAAAGGGCTGTTGGTCACGCGCATTGATATAAATAGACGAATAATATTTCGTGATTTTATAGATCAATAAATCTATTAATTTTTTTTACAATTAGAGTTAAGTTTAGATATTGTGTACTATAAAATAAGACAGATAGATTTATAAGTATATATTTATATTAGATAATTAGTGTTTGTATAAGCTAAATACCTAAGTTGTACAGTATGTATGAAAAATTCGAAAGAAAATAATATAATAGCCAGACAGTGGTGCAGTTAGTGTTAGTGGTATTAGTGCTGGTGATGGTAATGGTGGACGGTGGTGCTGATTGTGCGGTGTTGGTAGCGGTGGAAGATGGTGCTGTACGTGTTGGTAATGGTGTCAGTGATTGTGGTGGTGCTGCTAGTATCATTGGTGGTGGTGGTGGGTAGTGGACCACCACTGGCACTACCACCACGACCAGCATCACCACCACAGCCCTTACTACCGCCATCATCATCCTGGTACTAACATTGGTGGTGGTGGTGTATCAACACCGCCACTGCCCACTACCATCATCACAGTCATTACTATTACCATCTGATTTTTTGTACTCATGAATACGTTGTCTTACGAAAATGATATTGATAGAAATATAGATATTTTTTCCTTAAAGTTTTCACATGCATCAGGTGATAACCCTATCAGAATAGGTATAAATTTTCGACGTTGTTAGAAAGCTTCCCCTCTTTACTCTGTGTTATGACAGCCTGATATTATAGTGGGTTTCTTACACTTCTTTATTATTAACAGGTCGTCCGTATGTTTGTCCTTGTGGTGGTTGTATTTGCTCTATGCTGGCTGCCGTACCATGCATACTTTGTGCTGATATATCATCACCAGTCATTAGCATCAGCGCCTTTAGCCCAACACATCTATCTAGCGTTCTACTGGTTAGCGATGGCTAACTCAATGTTTAATCCCCTGATATATTACTGGATGAGCAATAAGTGAGTAAACCAGTTAATTATTCTTAAAATTGTAAATATAACCTAGTGTATTTACTGTGTATTTCTAAGTTAAACTTCAACACAATTACTTTCACAATTTCATTAACTTACACTAATTTCGAATCGATGGCTATTTAGCCAAGCTGCGTTCGCCTCCATTTACAATTGCAAATTTTCTTATTTCCGTTATACCTGTCATAGTAAGCCATATAAATATATTATATCTTTGGTTTTTTACGAAGTATTATCCTCCCCGATATCCTCTGAAGTATTATATATTTAAGAGGATACCGGGGCTGCAATTAATTTTAATAATATATTTTTAATGACCTATTAGTGTCGCTCTGTACCATAACGAAAGACAATCAAGGGGGACTACTGCACCTTCGATAAAGCAAGAAATAAATTTCAATTACATAAACAGTCGAAAGTAGAAGTATATTTTTAACCAAGAAGATAATTAAAAAAGTTTTTCATATTTTACAAAATGTTTATTGCTAATCGGTTTAACATTATACTAGTATTTCGTAAGTCGAACTAGTTTTTCATAATCCCAATAGGATAAACTAGATGTCCGCGGCTTTAGATTAGATCTGTAGTGACAACTAATTGAGATACTCCTCAACTTGTTGTTATTAACATTTATAAAAGTTTTTTTTCGACTGCAGGCATTATTATTATTAGGCTATTCAGTCAAAAGTAATTTTGGCCGGGAAACAATTCTAACTGTTAAGTATTACTTTTGTGTATTATTACTTTTGTGTATTTTGTACTGATAATAATATCTTTTTTTGTAGGTTTAAGGTATATTTTCGCATAGTGCTCTGCTGGTGCCGATCTGCTGAAGAAGCGACACCCAACCACCTGACGAAACAATTTGAAATGAATAGATCATTCACGGGTAAGTTTTCCTTTCTTAATGTAGTAATTTTCTCTAATTAGTTGTCCTTATGAGACAATTTTGATATGAGAAATGATAAAACCTTCGCTTTTACGCTTTTTATAAAGTTTGTATAATCAAATTTATTCATCGTAATAATAATAATAATAATAATAAGTAAGTAAGTATAATCAGGAAATACAATACAATACACAATATATTAAATTAACTTATTTCAGGCATCAAGGACTTAATAATTAAGAACATTGGCCCATAGTAACATATACCTTATCCTAAAAATATATACAAAATATAGACATAACACTATTTAGGAAACTTTCGTCATTGGCGACATCCCTTTATCGGCGTAACACTACCCCAGAGGGCCATAAATAGGGAGCGAGGAATGTGTCTTTGTGTTTTACAGGTATCTGGAGTAAGTAGAATTTGAAGTTCGTTGACCTATTAGACTCCAGACGCTTCAAATGTAAAAAGATCGGATCCTCAATGCGGCATCGGCTTCATTCCTCCACAACACGCAGAGTTGTACTCGGGTTTATTTTGTCGGTCCCACGCTCGTTACAGACGGGTCTCAACCGACCTCTCTTCTCAACAAAAGTAAACCCGTCATTATCCATCTTAACCAGGTCACCACTGGAACTGATTTTACTTTTCCACATTCTTTCGCTTTTGACCACAAGCGGCTACCGGTTGTGAAGATTTTCGGGCAACATCCGCAAACGTCTTCCCTTGTTGTGAGGTTGGCTACGGCGTAGGAGTACTCATGGGTTCAGTCAAGGGTTGAGATGGCGATGCAATAACGACCGAGGTCACCCTAGTTTCAGGGTCATCAACCCGATGACAGACGGTATCGTATGACGGAGTCGCAATCAGCGGTGAAATATGACTACTATTACGATTACTGCATGTTGTATTTACTTTTTGTGACGGCGGTGAATTTACAGATGTTGCAATTATGCTGCGCAATATAGTGACTTCTTTCAACAATCTGGTCAGGTCTAAAGTCAGATTGGAAGTTTTTGGCAAGGGATAACGTAGGCCATGCGCCACAGCGACGGGAAAATTCCGGAATCTAGGGAGAATTTTATGATATGGGAAATAACTGGAAGAATATGGTCAAGGATATAAATGATCATACAGTGGCTGTTATTGCACAGCGTTTGACCTAATGGAAAGCATTATCTTTTTAATTTCAGCCGAAGTAACTGGAGAAAAATTTAAGGAATCGATATTTAAGCAAGGTAAGCCGTTTAAATAATTAACAGTTATGACACTTGGTTTGGTGATACAGAGGAGTATGAGATACAAAATAACTCTTAATACTTAATATCATCTCAACCAAGTGTTCCCTGAAACTGAAAACGAGGCTGTTTACCGAATCCAAGAGTCCCAAGGAAATTCCAAATATCGGCAGAGGAATAGGAAATTTTGTTATCAAGAATATATCGATGGTTAGCGTTGCGTATCATCTGATTACACCGATTCCTAGCAGTTTTAAAGAGGTGCCATCTCTCATCACACCGCTCTTTTCTAAAACGTTAAAAAACCCGGTACCTACACCTCATGGCTATGCAAACACCTCTCGTCATCCATGGAGTAGGTGGGCGCTTGACTTTCACTCTCTTGACTAGAGCATGTACATCATAAAGCTTGAGTAAATGTCATTAAACGCAGCGACTTTCTCATCCACAATGGGGGCGCGCACCACTCTGTACCATTTTAATTCAGACGCATCTAAACACAACTCTTCAAAATCCATACGACCAAAACATCGCATGTGCAGTGCATTTTAGGCAGCCATTTGGGAGGTTTTAGGACATAAAAGAGGAAAATGAAGTCATGATGGGAGAAGCCAGAAGCAAGGTGTTAACCATGGGAGAACACGAGGGTAGGGGAAGATATAAGGATTAAGTCGAGCCAAGTGTAATTCCCATCAAAATTGTGATGAGTGGCTTGTAATCGAAGGATGTGGAAACCAACTGACTCGACAATATGAAGGATTTTAGAAGAACGGGGTGAGGTGGGAACCAAGAGGTCAGTATTGAAGTCGCCCATGATGATGTGATGCGTGTATTCCGACCCAAAGATTCCAAAGTCGTTTCGAGCCTGGAGCAGTGTCAACAGAAGGGGGACAATAAACAACGCCGAGAACCAGTTTTAATCCCTTCACACATACCTCGAGAAAAAGAAACTCTGCAGGGACGAAATAAGAGGGTGAAGAGGAGGCTAGGATTTTGATAGAAAAGTCACAGCGGAAATATATAGCAACAACATCCCCTCTTCTGTCCGCAAGAAGATTAGGTTTGAACCAACTCAAGATAGCTTCAATTAGGTCGTTTGAGATGACACACGTTCAACGAACAGTGCGCCTGATTAAATGTATGCTGCACGAAATCGTCAAGCGTATCAGTTGCCGAACTAAAATATTGTTAAAACTAAAATTAAACAATAAGACAGACGCATTGTTATTTTTTAACAGGAGACTTGATTTCCAGAAATTTATTTACAACTTGAGTTTGTGAGCGATCGCAATGAGTGCTATTATTTGTTATTTATTAGACTATTTTTCCACAACATGGTTTAAAACCCACAAAGTAAAAAGAGTACCATGTACAAGTTAAAAAAAGGTTGTCTACCCCTAAATATTTCAAATTTTCAAAATATCCAGAAACGAAGCTGTAGGCATGAACTACTTGCAAAATAATTACTATTTTGTTTTGGATAAATCTTCCAAAAACGCAATTTAAGCGAGTTATAACGATTTTAAAAAGACACGGCTCAAGTGTAATACTACACACAAATATAATCGATGGCACGACTGGCATGCCATCAGCACTGAATCGGTTAAATGATGACTCGTCATTATGTGAAAATGCACAAAAGTAGTGGGCGCTCGAAAATGTCACCGCTCGTAAAATTTTAAGTCCAGAAGACCGTGAGTGTGAACGCATATTTTCAGAAAATGTTTCTAGAAAAATCGGACGGACGCTACGTCGTTTGTTTAACTTTTCGAGACGACCCGTGTCAATCAGGAGAATCTTATTGCACCCCTAAGCGACGTTTATTATCTTTAGAGAAAAAAATAGATTCTGACGTAGCTTGACGCGACGGCCATAACGCTACTATAAAGGAATATATAGATAAAGGATTTTTAACTAAAATTAACAACACGCAACAGCACATCTCGTTCTTACTATATTCCTCACAAAGCTATTTACCGACCCGAAAACATACCTCTAAAATTAGAATAGTTTTAGACGCTAGCTGCAAAACTACATCAGGAAAGAGTTTAAATGATATTTTACATTGCGGACCCAATCTTCAATCGCATATTTTTGATTTACTCATTAATTTCCTACAATTCGCTGTAGCAATATCCGTTGATGTAGAAAAAATGTATTTTTCATTAAAACTTATTGATGGCCATTGTCCCTTCCAAATAATTTTATATCGATTAGATATTTATTAGATAGATTTGACATTAATAGTCCTATTGACACATATGAGTTTAAAAGATTATCTTTCGGCTTAAAGTGTTCGCCATATTTAGCGCTCCGTGATGTTCAACAACTCGCTTGTGATGAAGAGAAAAAAATATCCTCACGCCACTTCCATTGCATCCAAATATTCAAACGTGGATGTCTTCGTTTATTCTGTTCCTTCTCCTGAAGAAACGCATCAACTATATGACTAATTAGTAAATATGTATGCGCGCGGCTGTTTTAAGTTAACAAAATGGGTGTGAAATTCTTCCTGTTTTTAGAAAAAAAAATCAGAAAATTCTCGCTTTAACAAAAAATTAGAATTTAATTTATCAGATTCGGAAACTAAATTAATTTTAATTTATTAATGCGATGGGATCCAACTAATGATAATATCACTTTTAAAATTGCTATGCTTTCTAACGATCCGTTTACCAAACGCTCAATTCTTTCTCAAACCGCTTCTTTGTATGACCCCCTTGGACTATTCTCTCCGCTTACCGCTGGCATGAAACTGCTTATACAGGAATGTTGGAATCGCAGCCTGCATTGGGATGATAAAGTTCCCGCTGATATTGCTCGAGCTTGAGGCCAAATAAAAAAGGAACTTGACGATATAACGCAAATAAAAATTCCCAGGTATTTGTAAAAATTCATAGATAAAGTTACTCGGATTTTCAGATTCTAGTGAAAAGTGTTATGGTGCTGTTATATTTATACGCATTGGCCCGTTGAACTTACACGCTGAAAAAGTATTATTACTCTGTTCTCGCTCTCGCATTGCTCCGCTTAATAAAATAACTCTTGCTCGTTTGGAACTCTTTGCCGCGCATTTACTCTCGCAGCTTGCTCGCTCAGTTTATGCTAACTTTGAATCCAGTCGCGAGCGAAAGTTGTTACTGAGCCGTGCCGACGCCTATTAGCGAAACTTTTTTATTTTCTACCCACTAATTAACATAAGTATGGAAGAGAGTAATGAAGAAGAAAATAGTAACTTTGAAAAAAGTGATCAAAGTGATTGTGAAAGCATAATTGATCGTGAAGTTGATAATCCTAAAACATTAGAAATAAATAGAATGGAAACCCATTCCAAAATTAGGTCATCAGAAAAAAGAAAAAAATGGAGAATAGTGGAGAAGATAACAGTGAAGAGAGTTTTACAACAATTATAAGGAGAAAAACAAAACATCGTATAAGGAGTGACTTAACAAAATGTGCTGACAATAATTATCGTACTGAAATAACGTCATTAGAAAATCAGCGCACAGAAGAATATTATGAAGTTTATATTAGATATTTACAGTGTCTTCCTAAACAAATAGGTATGGCCAAACTACTTAGGTTAGAAGGTATTCTTCAGATTATGAAAATCCGGTGTAAAAGCCCTTATAAGGTTTTTATTCAATTCCAAAAGATAGAAGAAGCTTATCAGTTAATAAACTGTAAAAACATGTCCGATTTGGGTTATCACTGCCGTATTGTAAATGAGACACACTTATCTATTGAAGTTATGAAAGGAATTCATATAGGAATTGAAGAGCAAGAAATTTTAGAAAGTCTGTCTTCATCACGTGAAATTTCGTCAGTAAAAAGACTCAAACGTTTAGATATAAATGGTAAGTGGACAGATAGTGAGACCTTTCGGTTGACATTCAAAAGGGAACAGCCGCCTTCATATGTGTATGGATATGGATGTAGTTTCAAGGTCGAAAACTATCACTTCCCAGTCACACAATGTTCTGGATGCTGGAGTTTTGGACATTACGTAAAATTTTGCCCGAATAAAAAGATTTTATATCCTAAGTGTGGAGAAAGACATACAAATTGCGAAACTATTGAATACAAATGTGTAAATTGTTAAGGCCCACATATGGCACTTGATAAAGCATGCCCAATGTTTATTAAGGAAAAGAGTATTCGTAACATCATGAGTCAAGAAAATTTTAACTACAAAAGGGCACTGGATATATACCTAAAAAAAAAGACAAAACAAACTGTGGAAAGAACAATATCTATGAACAAAGTACAAACTGAGGAAAGCTCAACATCTATGAGCAAAGTACATAATACTGCTATAGTAACAAGTGCTGAAAACACAATACCGTATAGAGATATACTTCTAGCAAATAACTACAGAAATCAAAACGCATCAGATACTGAAAGTGGAGAAAAGGATACCAGCAAAGAACAAGAAACTTATAAAAATATTAAAAATAAACATAATAAAAAGATACCAAATTATAACGGTAAACATACGAAGAAGTCCATTGTTGTATCTGAGTCAATTACAGTAAATAACAAAGAAGTAACAAGAATGGAAACTGGAGCAAGTCTGTACTTAAGAGCAACAAGAGGAGAAACGAAAGAGGTCTAAAATATGGATAATCATTAATAGGGTAAAAGAAATTCTGTTCCCTGAAAGAAAAGTAGAAGAAAAATACTCGATATTTTTAAGTTAATAATTGAAGAGTTGAAAACAATGTTTATGAATTTTATTGTGGAAGAAGGAATATTATGGAAACTTTTAAATACAGTTAATGGATAGAACATCTAAGGACTTTACGCTGAATATACTCCAGTGGAATTCACAAAGCATTAGGCCCAAAATAGTTAACTTTGAATCATTGCTGGTAAAAGAAAAAATACATATAGCGATTGTAAGTGAAACGTGGTTGGCTGAGGGCTCGCCTTTAGGAATAAGTGAATATAACATTTTTAGGAATGATAGACATGACTCATATGGTGGTGTGGCGATAATGATATAAATCAATTAAAGCCCAACAATATTCAATAAATACAAGCAATATAGTATTAGAAGTGGTTTATGTCAAAATCTTCAACTGTAAGTATCTTGAAAATGTATTATCTATTTACTGCCCATCTTCTGTTAGAACATCTTCAACTGACTGGAATAACATATTTGCACTTTGTCCACGCAAATGTGTGATTGGAGGAGATTTTAATGGGCATCATACTAATTGGTCTAATAAAGTTGACAGCAGAGGGTCACAATTATTAAACAGTTCCTTGGATTTCGGTTTTATATCAATAAATAATGGAGAAGCTACCAGAATTAAACTTGTAAATGGTCTATTGCCAAAATCTTCACCCGATATAACATTTGTGTCTTCAGATATTGCTATATACTTTAAATGGAACATAACTAACGAAAATCTTGGTAATGATCATTTGATTATCAAAACTTACATTAAATTCAAAGATATCCAACGTTTTATTCGAAAAAGAAAATACTCATCAGCTGATTGGTCTTCTTATAAAAGATATCTTGTGGCATCATTTCAAAACACGCTATGGTCAGACGATGTGCAAAGTATGTATATCCACTTTGAAAAAGAGATTAATAAAGCAGCAAATGAACACATTCCTTTAACAAAAATCTATAGTAACCCACAAAACATTTTAAACCAAAAGTGTATTGGAACCCATCGTTATCATACATAGTCGCGCAACGCAGGCTAGCCTTAAAATTTTTTAGAAAAAATCCAACACCATTAAATTTTACTAAATTACAAGAAAAAGTAGCAGAAAGTCGAAAACGGTTAAACGGTGGTAGAGCCATGCAGCAGTTTTTGCTGTTGCACGTATGGGCCGGCTCGAGCCGGGTTGGTACCACGACCTCACAGAATACCGGCGTGAAGTAGAAGCTCTGCTTCTGCGTTTCATCTGGTGAGTGCAGGTGGCCGGAGGCCCAATCCCCCCCCCCCCCCATCAACATGGTAGCGGAATTACACAAAAGACTACCCCAAGAGGGTACCAGTACCCCTGGAGAATCCCTCGCTGAGCATCCACGACCATGTTATTCCAATCCTGAGCGTGGGTGCTCAGGCTGCCCCGCGTATTCTGGGGGGGGGCAAAATTCCGCTCAAAAACATAACTGCTCGGGGCAAACTGAGCAACAATACCAAGGCGACCCCTGCCACGCTATCCGTGAATTTCTGCAACATCAGGGTACTTCACTCTAACCTAAACGCCGTCCACTACCATCTCGAGACGGCGAAGCCGGCCTTGCTCTTCCTGACCGAGACGCAGGTTTCCTCTCCGGCTGATATTTCGTATCTCTCCTACCCGGGGTACAAATTGGAGCACTCCTTTGTGCCTCGGGCTGGAGTTTGCGTGTATGTCAGAGAGGACATCTGTTCTCGACGCCTCGGCAGTCTTGAAGGTTCGGACCTGTCCATCCTTTGGCTACGCGTAGACAGCGACGACCATCCGCGCGTCTACGGGTGCCTCTATAGGTCCCATAGCGGTAATGCCGAAACAGACCGACTCATCGACCACGTCCAAATGGCTACAGATTCCTTGCTACAACAGGTCCCATCCGCAGAGATCGTGATCCTTGGCGATTTTAACGCCCACCATGCCGAATGGCTCGGTTCACGTTTAACCGATCATGCGGGGAGATCTGTTTATGACTTTGCCTTGGCATATGGTCTGACACAACTGGTTACTTCGCCTACGCGGATTCCAGATGTGGAGGATCATACACCTTCCCTGTTGGACCTTCTGCTGACCTCTCATCCGGACGGATATCAGGTTTCCGTCGATGCCCCTCTCGGCTCTTCGGACCACTGTCTGATCCGGAGTATGGTGCCACTCACGCTCCCTTCGCGGTTGCGTTCTGCAGGTTGCCGCCGTGTTTGGCATTACAGGTCGGCGGATTAGGACGGAATGCGGTCTTTCTTTGCATCCTACCCATGGGGGCGGGTTTGCTTCTCGCCGGATGATCCCAGCGCTGTTGCTGACTCTGTCACTGATGTGGTGCTACAGGGAATGGAACTATTTATTCCATCATCTGTGGTACCCATCGGAGGCAGATCTCAGCCTTGGTTTGGTCGCTCCTGTAAGATTGCATTACGCAGTAAGCAGGAGTGTTATCAAGCCTGGGCTGCAGCTTCGGCGACTCGGGATGTAAACACCAGCATACTTAAAAAGAAGTATAACTTCGCCTCCAGGTCCTTCAAAAGAGTTATTGCCAAGGCAAAGTCAGAGCACATAGGCAGAATTGGCGAGAAACTAGTTCGCCTTCCTTCGGGAACCCGTGCATTCTGGTCTCTCGCCAAGGCTGTCCAAGGGAATTTCTGTAAGCCATCACTACCATCTCTGCACAGGGAGGACGACTCACTGGCCCATGACGCAAAGGACAAAGCCGACCTTTTAGGCTCCCTTTTTGCGTCCAACTCGACTCTTGATGACGGGGGGAAAACACCGCCGACCATCCCGCGGTGTGAGTGCTCCATGCCGGATGTGCTGTTCTCACAGCGCTCGGTTCGCAAAGCACTTCTCTCCCTGGACATCCAGAAGTCGAGTGGGCCTGACGGAATCCCCCCAATTGTGCTGAGGACGTGTGCTCCGGAGTTGGCACCGGTCCTAACGCGTCTTTTCCGGTACTCCTACTCCCAAGGCGTAGTCCCGAATTCATGGAAGACAGCTTTTGTCCACCCGATCCCTAAAAAAGGCGACCGCTCAGACCCGTCCAACTATAGGCCTATCGCGATCACCTCCTTGTTCTCCAAAATAATGGAATCCATTATCAACTGCCAGCTCATCCGGTACCTTGAGGATCACCAGCTGATTAGTGACCGCCAATACGGTTTTCGTCGGGGTCGATCAGCTGGTGATCTTCTGGTCTACCTGACCCATAGATGGGCGGAGGCAGTAGAGTTCAAGGGGGAGGCGTTGGCCGTTAGTCTGGACATTGCGAAGGCCTTCGATCGGGTTTGGCACAAAGCGCTTCTTTTGAAGCTCCCTTCCTATGGGCTTCCCGAGAAATTGTGCAATTGGATCACCAGCTTCCTTGCAGATTGGAGCATCAAGGTCGTTGTAGACGGTGCATGTTCTGACTACAAGCCTATTAACGCTGGTGTTCCACAAGGCTGTGTGCTATCACCAACGCTGTTTCTTCTGCATATCAATGATATGTTGCTAACTGGTAACATTCATTGCTATGCAGATGACAGCACTGATGATGCTCTATACACCGGCCGTGCTAATATTTCTCGGGAAAACGTCTCCGAGTACCGGAACAAACTGGTGTCTGAAGTCGAGTCTTTGCTGGACAAAGTCTCGAACTGGGGGCGACTAAATTTAGTCCGGTTTAATCCTCAGAAGACACAAGTTTGCGCGTTTACCGCTAAAAAGAACCCCTTTGTCGTATCTCCTCAGTTTCAAGGCACTCCCCTGGTTGCCGCAGCCAGTATCGGAATCCTCGGCGTCGACATATCGAGTGACGTGCAGTTTCGTGGTCACTTGGAAGAGAAGGCCAAATTGGCCTCTAAAAAGCTTGGCGTGCTCAGCAGAGCGGGACAGTATTTCATGCCGGCACACCGCCTGCAACTTTACAAGGCGCAGGTTCGGCCTCACATGAAATACTGTTCCCATCTCTGGGCAGGGGCTCCCCAGTGCCAGCTCCTTCCACTTGACCGCATCCAGCGCAGAGCGGCTCGAATCGTCGACGACCGAGTCCTTTCCGATCGGCTCGACTCATTGGCGTTGCGAAGAGATGTTGCATCTCTTTGCATTTTCTTTCGCATCTACCATGGGGAGTGCTCTGAGGAATTGTTCGGATTAATCCCAGCCGCCAAATTTCACGAACGCACATCGCGGCAGAACTCCCGATACCATTCACACCATCTGGATGATTGGCGGTCCACCACTGTGCGATTTAGAAGATGTTTTCTTCCTCGCACGACTTCCTTGTGGAATCAATTACCATCAGCGATTTTTCCGGACCGATACGACTTAGGGACCTTTAAGAAAAGAGCGTACTCCTTTTTAAAAGGCCGGCAACGCATCTGCAATTCCCTCCCTGGTGTTGCAGATGTTCATGGGCGGCGGTAGTCACTTACCATCAGGTGAGCCGCATGCTCGTTCGCCCCCTCTCCTATAAAAAAAAATGATTAGAGAAGCCAAGTATAATAATTGGAAAAAAACTCTGCAATAGTTTTAATGAAACTACAAATGCGTCTATTTTATGGAATAAAATGCGTTGGGTAAAAGGACTCAGTTCCAACAAATTTTATCCTACTGAAGAAAAATTAAATAACCTATTAAGCAATTTTACTCCAGACTCGGTACAACCTTTAATGCCAGAAATTAAGTCAATAAATGAACAAATGGAAGCTAACTTTACTATTCAAGAATTTGAAAATTGTTTAAAAAAGAAGGATGCGTTTCCAGGATACGATGAAATATCTTATTCTATGATTTACAATCTACCTGATGTTGTCAAACAGTATTTATTATATATATTTAATTTAATTTTTTCAACGGGATACATACCCATGCAATAGCGAAATGTTAAAATTATTCCTATACCTAATAATTTGACGATAATGTCAGCTGAATTAATAGCTATAAATGATGCCCTATTATATGCTGGTACAACAGATTTTCAAAAAAACAGTCATATTAACTGATAGCAAGAGTGCTCTTCAACACATTGCTCTATGCGCCTCTGGTTACAGAGGTGTATCGATAGCATACTATATAATAAATGAAATATTTAAAAAACTTATCATCAAAATTAAAACTTTGAATTTTGATCACCAGCTATTATTTCCGAGACTTAGAATTCAAGCCTGATACTGCCTCATTACTGGTGATGCTTTTACGTCCACCTGAAGATACCATTGCTGCCTTAGGATATTTCAGTATAAGGGGGTCAGCTCATCCAATGTGGTTACTATTATGCCATCCTGAATCCAGCATGCTCTCATACCAAAATGCAACCGAGCTTTGCCAAAAACAGTACGTCGTGTCAGAAACTCTTTCACTGAAACAGAAGATCCTTTAAGCCAGGATTTGGCCCTCCACACAGATAATATAGATTCGCCACTGGCAAACCTCACAAGGATTGGCCGATGATGGTATTTATTGGCTACTCTAATCCTATGACAAGCATGAATAGAATTTTCTGTTGTGTCACTCAGTTTTATCTTGTGGATTGTGTTTAGTACAGCAACCTTGCAGTCCTTTTTACCCAACTTGCGTTGTTGTCTGGTCTCTATGACATCATTCATGCGGGAACACTCATTAATTTGCTTGCGAAGTAGATCTACTATGGAGAACATGAGTTTTCAGAAGCTCCGGAACTCCTCTGCCACCTTTGAAATTGTATCCTTTGCACTGGAAGCATAGCTACAATCTGGGGGACCCCCAGATTGTAGCTATGCTTCCAGTTCGGACATTCTCTTAGAGAAGTATTTATCCAGGCTATTTTATGCGGTTTTAATCTCCTCAAATTGAGACATTGTATAGTGCCCAATAAAGTAACAATGTGTTAATAGAACTCAAATAAGTAATGTTAAGTATGACGTGCTGGAAGTATTTAATAACAATCACTTCAAATATACACTGTTGAATTTACGTAAGTACTGTATATTAACGGACTCAAGCACTCAAAAATTATATAATTTACAGTAAATTATTGTTTTAATTAATTTAAAATAAGATCTCAAAGCGTAAATATGTGTTAACTTTCTATTCACCTACCGCCGAAATCTCATTATCATGAGATTAACTTACTACAGTTATTTCCATATGATGTGGGATGGGCTCGTGGGATTAAGATATAGGGAAACATGACTGATTTAGGATTGTTTAGCTTTTAAGAGAGCCTAAAAGATTTCAAATCTCGTAGAGAAAATTTTGAATTAGAATTAGTCTAAGAATTAAAAATGTGATCAATGTTTCTTCACAAAAACAAAAAGTTTTATAAAAAATATAAAACTTATAAAATATACATAAAAATAACAAATCTAGCTAATTTATTCAAGGGGCAATGTAATAAAGTTTTAACCCGCGAAATTGCCGTTCTGCAGTACTGGCCATTTCAACTCAAAATAATTTTTGTTTGTCTAAGAATTCTACTTTTCAATTAGTGTTATTTTAAAAACTCTTTTTTCAATATTAGTCATTTGTTTATTTATTTTTTATAGAAGAGGGGGCAAACGTGCATGCGGCTCACCTGATGGTAAGGGACTACCGCCGCCCATGAACAACCGCAACAGCAGGGGAATTGCAGATGCATTGCCGGCCTTTTAAAAATGCGTAAGCTATTTTCTTGAAGGTCCCTATGTCGCATCGGTCCGGAAAAATCTCCGGTGGTAAACAATTCCACGAAAAAATTGTGCGAAGAAGAAAACTCCTAGGAGTTTTCTTCTTCGCACAATTTTTTCGTAGTAAAACGCACAGTCGTGGACTGCCAAGCTGGATAGATGGTGAGGATGTTATCGTGAATTTTGACGTGATGTGCGTTCGTGAAATTTGGCGGCTGGAATTAATCCGAACAATTCCTCAGAGCACTCCCCGTGGTAAATTCGATAGAAAATGCAAAGGGATGCAACATTTCTACGCAGTGCCAGTGTATCGAGCCGATCAGAAAGAACTCGGTCGTCGATGATTCTCGGCTCTGCGCTGTTTGCGGTCAAGTGGAGCTGGCACTAGGGTGGCCTGGCCCAGAGATGAGAATAGTATTCCATGTGAGGCCGGATTTGCGCTTTGTAAAGTTGCAAGCGATGTGCCGGCATGAAATACTGTCCCGCTCTGCTGAGCACGCCAAGCTTTTTAGAGGCCAATTTGGCCTTCCCTTCCAAGTGAGTACGAAACTGCACACTATTCGATATGTCGACGCCAAGGATTCCGATGCTAGTTGAGGCAGCAAGGGGAGTGCCTTGAAACTGAAGAGATACGACAAAGGGGTTCTTCATTGATTAGCGTTTGTTTATTGATTAGCGTTATGTTTTCATCGCAATCTTTTTCGTTATCATGGATATGTGGCAGCAACGTGGCACAAGTGGCACGCAACATCAACGACGTCTACAGAGCGAATGCTACAAACGAAAGCACCACCTATTATTGGTTTGCCCGATTCCGTTCTGGAAATTTCGACCTGAAAAATGAACCCCGTGGTCGTCCGAAAACTTTGGTCGACTCAATCTATGGCTGAATTAGCAGCAGCTTTTGACGTTAGCATCAAAACAATATTCATTTGCGTCAAATTGGCAAGGTGAAAATGGGTGCCTTACGAACTCAATGATAGAAAGCGCAAAGTACGCGTCGAGACGTGCCTTGTACTGCTCAACAGGCATACAAAATAAATAATTTTAAGCCGCATTGTTACCTGCGACAAAAAATGGATTCTCTTTGACCATCGCAAGTGCTCAGCAAGTTGATTGGATCCTGGCTTAGTACCTAAACAATGCCCTAAACCAAAACTTATACCTAGAAAAGTGATGTTCACTCCTTGGTTGTCTAGCGCCGGTGTGTTTCATCAAAGCTTCTTACCAAACAGGATGAGTATTACTGCAGATGTGTACAATAAAGAAGTAAACACAATTATGGAAAAGCGCACACGTCTCCAACCAGCTTTGATCAATCGCTCGTCCCCGCTGCATCGACAACGCTCGACCTCATACTGCATAACAGACGGTCTCCACGTTTCAAGAGCTGGTGTTTGGAAGCTCTTCGTCATCTGACGTACTCACCAGACTTTGAGTCTACAGATTTCTACTTTTCCAGAATTTGGATAACTTTCTGGCGGAAAAAATCAATACCCGAGAGGCAGCACAAAATGCCATTTGTTGCCTCCCGTCCAGGTGATATCTTCAGATAGGGCATCAATAAACTGCCACTGCGTTAGCAAAGATGCATTGATTTCATGGGTAATTACTTTGGTTAATAGAAATAAAATAATAAAGAAAAAAATACGTTAACTTATTTCTGAAATTCTGAAAACGGCAATTTCATTGGTAAAGACCTTAATATAAGCTTCTACAACAAAGTCATAGAAATTCTTAGATACAGAGAGAGTAAATAATCTAAGTAGAAATTACACAAGATCTGTCAATCACATTGTTTAAATATTGTACTCAAACAAGGACGTTATTAAAACGGTTATTATAATGTTAATGAATACATGGGTGTTATTAACCTCTGGGAATGAGGTGATCGTTTCCAAGCTGTTTTTTTAAATGAACTTTACAATTAATTATTCCCTATGTATTTGATTAAAATTTCAGAAAAAAAGTAAAAAATTAATTAATAATAATTTATAATCTATGCTAAATAAAAATTATTCTACTTCATTCTAATTAACACTTTTATTTATATATCACAACAGTGAGCCAGAGGAATTTTCGCGGCGCTTCTTCGTTTACCCGAACCTGACATTCAGAAAGGAGAAACCTGTCGCGATCGGTGCCCGTTGATGGTATGGTAAAAAGATTTTTAGAATATTATAAATATATTGTTGAAGTTTGCCATATTCGTCAGTATTTTATATACTTTCAACGATATGGGTTTAGTGATTTTAGAAATATTTTTTATTTTATAAAAAAATGTTACCCCCACACTAGGATTTTCTCATGTATCGTGGAGGCAGTTTACAAACATAAATTGTTCCAGGACAAACATCCAGACCCGGAACAAATATCTGTAGACCATACAAATACTTGTTTCTTTTTTTTTTTATAGGATAAGGGTGACAAACGAGCACGCAGTCCACCTGATGGTAAGTGGTTGCTGCGGAAAAGTGGTTGTTCCGTGCGGGATTAGAATCCGCAGCCCCCAGCGCTGGAACTCATTGCTAAGCCACTGCCCCACGAAGCCGTCTATTATTTAATTATTACACCGTCTGTGTTATCGTTCTAAGACCCAACGCACATGAGTAAAGAAACCGACCAGAGGGGAAGCTACATACAAACGTCTCGCTGTGGGTACACCCACACATAGCGCAGCAATGTGTGCAACTCTCGTCGACAGGTTCACCGACTCTATGTCGGGGTACAAGCTGGTTTGCGCCGGCAATCCGGGTATGAATTAAAGGGCTGTTGTTCGTGAGCATTGAAATAAAAAGACGAATAAATTTGGTGATTTTATAGATCAATTAATTTATTAGGTATTTTACAATAACAGTTAAGTTTAGAGATGTGTTCTATAAAATAAGACAATGTAGGTTTATATAAGTAAATAATTAGTGCTCTGTATAAGCATAAATGCCTAACAGTTGTACAGTAAATAATACAATCGCCAGACAGTGGTGGTGATGTTGGTGGTAGCGGTGCTGGTATTGGTGGTGGTGGAGTGTGATGCTAATGGTGCTAGTGTTGGTGGTGGTGGACAGTGGTTCTGATCGTGCTGATAATGGTGTCAGTGGTGGTACCGGTGCTGGTAGTATCGTTGGTTGTGGCGGTGGTCAGTGGACCATTACTGGCACCACTATTATTAATGCCACCACCACAGACATTACTACCATCACCACCACCATTAAGACCACCACCACCAACACTGACCACTACCACCACCGTCGACACTACATCCTACCATCATCACAGTCATTACCACCACTACCTGATTTTTTGTACTCATGAATACATTGTCTTACGAAAATGATATTGATAGAAATATAAAATGTTAAGCTTCTTTGAGAATACCTATTTACAGCGAGCGCTTGGCCCCCGATTTATTGAAATATGTATGTATGTATGTATTTTGCTTATTTTGTAGTAGGAAGTTTGAATTTATGTTACAAATTATAGACATGGTGTTATATTAACTTAAGTTATAAGGAATACATATTTTTCTTTATACTATATAATCTTTTTTGTTTACATTTTTTTCACCCTATCAGAATAGGTATACATTTCCGACTTCGTTATGAAGCTTCCTCTCTGGCCTTTACTCTGTGTCTAACATCCGCACATTTATTAACCAGTATCGTCTCTCCGTTGGGCATTTAATCTTTGTCAACTGAGGGTCGACTAGGTGAAGGTATTACATTCTCTCAGTAATGACATATTGTCAACCACAACAATAGGTTGTCGCGTGAACAACAATTTAACAAGAATTGCTATAGCCAATATTTGAGTTCATAAGCGATATTTGCTTATACTACTCTTGTTTTTTATATATGGACATAAATACATACAAATGTTATGTCATATATATATATATATATATATATATATATATATATTGCCGTGTAGTGGCGGTTAAGAATATCCACTAACCCATATCTTCCCGTGAGTGTCGTAAAAGGCGACAAAGGGAAACAGGCAGGAGATGGGCAGCAGCATCTTCCTGGTAAAGGCAAAAATACAATAAAAAACTGCGGTTGCCAACCCGCTCGCCAAGCGTGGCAACTATGGCAATATACCCCCCATGATGAGAGTTACGAAGAGACGGCCCCCAGCCCCCGGCGGCCCAGCTATTCCTGGCTACGGTGGCGACCATGGTAACGGCGGGGCAGGGGGTGCTAAGAATCTCCGGTGGAGGTTCGGTTGCCACCTACGACGTCTCGACCTGGCAACTTATAACGCACGCACCCTGAGGACTGACGAGAAGATCCTGGAGCTGGAAGAAGAGATAGATAAGTTGCGCTCGAATATCGTAGGATTATCCGCGGTCCGAAGAGAGGGGGAGGACAGGGTAATCCTCGAATCCGGCAACTTGTTCTATCACCGGGAGGGAGACCATCTGTCCCAAGAGGGTGTCGGATTTATCGTCCACAAGTCTCTCGTTAACAACATTGTAATGATTGGGAGTGTGTCGACGAGGGTTGCGTACCTTATACTCAGAATCACCAAACGGTATTCGCTGAAGGTTATACAGGTTTACGCACCAACCTCGGCACACCCCGATGAGGAGGTGGAGGAAATGTATAAGGATATCTCTAGAGCCATGCATTCCTCCAAAACCCACTATACGGTGTTAATGGGAGACTTCAACGCAAAACTAGGCACAAGAGAGAACGGTGAGCTGAAAGTAGGGAAATTCGGAATAGGGCAACGGAACCCGAGGGGCCAGCAGCTGGCCGACTTCATGAAGAAAGAGGGACTCTTTATGATGAACTGTTTCTTTCAGAAGCGGCCCCACAGGAAGTGGACCTGGTCGAGCCCCGACGGTTTGACAAAAAATGAGATTGACTTCGTTATGACGACCAGTCGACAACTGTTCAGTGATGTCTCCGTGATCGCGAGGGTGAAAACCGGCAGCGATCACCAAATGGTTAGAGGCACACTGAACCTAAACGTTAAGTTGGAGAGGTCACGTCTAATGAAGTCAACGCCCCGTTCCCCTCGTGCCTTAATCCAAAGTCCCGAAACCTTTCAGCTCAAACTAAAAAACCGTTTTAAGTGCCTAGAAGATTGCAATGCAGTGGACGATATGAATGACAAGCTCGTGGAAACTGTTCATGCGGTCGGATCTAAATTTTGCAAGACCCGCCGCAGAAGAACACAAAAACTCTCCGATCACACTCTTAATCTCATGTCTGTTAGACAGGATATGAAGCTGCAGTCTTCAGTAGATTTGACAGCATACAGGCAACTGACCAGACAGATCTCCAAATGCATGCGGCAGGACTTCTGACGGACAGGGCCGTCATCTACCCCGGTCGCAACGGTGAGTGGAACCGGCGAGAGATGTCGTGCGGTGTCCCACAGGGTTCGGTTCTGGGGCCGCCCCTGTGGAACATCGGTTACGACTGGGTGCTGCGCGCCGACCTCCCTACCGGCGTCAGCGTAGTTTGCTACGCTGACGACACGCTGGTACTGGCACAAGGGGGGTCGTACGAGGCGGCGGCGGAAACTATGACACGCGGGGTTGCGATAGTCGTTGAGAGGATCCGGCAACTGGGTCTCGAGGTGGCTCTGCACAAGTCCGAGGCCATGCACTTCCATGGTCCTCGGAACAGGCCACCACCGGGATCCTCAGTGATGGTAGGAGGGGTATCCATCGGCGTCGAGTCGACGTTGAAGTACCTAGGACTCGTCCTCGACGGCCGATGGAACTTCGTTGAGCACTTCCGACGTTTGGCTCCCAAACTGGAACGGACCGGGGCTGCCTTCAGGCGGCTCCTGCCGAACCTGGGGGGGCCAAACGCCTCCTGCCGGAGGCTCTACGCGGGGATCGTGAGGTCCATGGCCCTTTACGGGGCCCCGGTGTGGGCGCGTGGTTTGGCGCGGCTTGCCGTCCACCACCTAAACGCGCCCCAAAGGGTGGTTGCCGTAAAGATGGTTCGCGGCTACCGCACGATCTCCCGCGAGGCGGCGAGCCTCCTTGCCGGATTGCCGCCATGGGATCTGGAGGCGATAGTCCTCGCGCGCCTGCACGAATGGCGCGCGGAGGCACTATGCCGGGGGGAAACCCCGCTGCCGCGGCAAGTTGTCGCGCAGCGGACAGACTTCCGGCGTGATCTCATGGCGACATGGAGAGAGCGACTGTCGCAACCCCGTGCTGGGCACGCCACTATAGCGGCGATAAGACCCCTCTTTGAGGAGTGGCTTGAGAGACGCCACGGCGTCCTCACCTTCCGCCTGACGCAGGTCCTCACCGGACACGGTGTGTTCGGGAGGTTCCTGCACCGAATCGGGCGGGAGGAAACGCCCGGGTGCTCCCACTGCGAGGATCCACCGGAGGACACGGTGGAGCACACCGTGGAGGTGTGCCCTGCTTGGGCGGAGCACCGCCGTGTCCTTGTAGCGGCGATAGGCGGCGGCGACCTCTCGCGTCCGGCCCTGGTCGAAGCCATGGTCCGGAGCGAGACGGAATGGGATGCCGTCACCACCTTCTGCGAAGCAGTGATGCTAGCGAAGGAGGTGGCGGAGCGGGAGAAGGAAAGAGCAACAGCTTTCCTTCCCGGCCGCCGCGGGAGACGCCCCGGGCGTCGGGGGCTACGTCGTGGCCCCCGGCCACCGTAGGCGCGGGCCTGTGGACGGCGAGCAATGGGTAGCTCGCCGTCCGTCCGTCTAACGACGACAGGCCGTGTCGACGGCGCGTTTTGTTCCACGCGCGCCTCAAAGAGCTGTCAGCAGCGTGAAGGGGCCCGCAAGGGCCGACGCCTGCCGGGGCTGCGGGCTGTTCGAAAGAGATACCGCGGCTCCGGAACGTAAGGGCACTGAAGGAACACGGATGGTTTTTAGTCAGTAAAAGTCTGACACTCCCTTCCGCTCCACCCAGAGCGAAAGGCGTCATTTGATGATTTTCCATCCGCAAAAAAAAAAAAAAAAAAAAAGGACTAACGCAACTTCAATACAGCTTGTATTGAAGAAGCGATCGAGCAGAACCAAGGCTCCAAAGTTTTTGCCAGAGATCCACCAGAAAGAGTGTCTACCAGAAAGAGCCAACTGTCGAATCTGAAGACCGAGTGTGGCAGCGTCATTTCCGGGACACCTGAGATTTTGAGTAAGATTGAGAGGTTCTATAGACAGCTGTACACATAATCGTTGGAGCCACACGCAAGTGTGAGTAACGATCCAAGAGCGAGTCTTATCCGACATTATTCCGATGATATCCCGGACGTCAGTCTGAGCGAGATTAGAATGGCTCTCCAGCACCTTAAACAAAGCAAGTCCCCGGCCGAGAATGGAATTACAGCGGAGCTTCTGAAAGCGGATGGAAAACCGGTACTTGAATTCCTTCAGAGACTCTTTAATTCCATTCTCCATGGTGGCATTACACCGGAGGCGTGGAGCAGAAGTGCGGTGGTCTTGTTCTTCAAGAAAGGCGACAACGCTCTCTTGAGGAACTACAGACCGACTTTCCTTCTGAGTCGCGTCTACGTGCTGTTTTCGAGAGTCATTACGAATTGTCTCGCGCGCAGACTTGACGACTTCCAGCCTCCCGAACAAGCCGGATTCCGAAAAGGCTTTAGCACCATAGATGACGTACATACCCTTCGGCAAATTGTACAGAAGTCCGAAGGGTACAATTTGCCACTATGTCTGGCGTATGTGGACTATGAGAAAGCCTTTGATTCCGTCGAAGTTTTGGCGGTGCTGCAGTCCCTTCAGCGGTCAGCAAGTTGACTGTCGGTATATCGAATTGTTGAAGTGCTTGTACAGTAGGGCTACGATGGCTATCCGAGTACAGAAACATTGTACGAAACCTATCCAATTGCAGAGAGGTGTAAGACAGGGTGACGTCATATCCCCGAAACTCTTTACCGCTGCATTGGAAGACGTTTTCAAGCTTCTGGACTGGAAAGGATACGGTATCAACATCAATGGCGAGTCCATCACTCACCTTTGATTGGTGGACGATATAGTCCTTATGGCAAAATCGCTGGAGGACCTAAGCACTATGCTTAATAACTTCAATAGTGTCTCCCAACGGATAGGTCTTAAGATGAACATGGACAAAAAAAAGATCATGCTTAATGTCTATGTCACACCTATACCGGTAGCTGTTGGGAGCACTAAGCTCGAAGTTGTTGACGAGTATGTTTACCTGGGACAAATCGTCCGACTAGGTAAGTGCAACTTCGACCGAGAGGTCAATCGACGGATTCAACTCGGTTGGGCAGCGTTCGGGAAATTACGGCACATCTTCTCGTCAGGTATACCTCAAAACTTGAAAACGAGACTAAACAACCAGTGCGTTTTGCCAGTAATTACATATGGAACTGAGACATGGTCCTTCACTGCTGGCCGGATAAGGAAGCTCAAGGTCGCTCAGCGAGCTATGGAGAGGGCTATGCTCGGAGTTTCTCTGCGTGATAAACTTAGAAATGAGGATATCCGCAGTAGAACCAGAGTGACCGACATAGCCCAATGGATTAGTAAGCTGAAGTGGCAATGGGCCGACCATACAGCTCGAAAAACCGACAACCGATGGCGAAAAATGGTTCTCTAGTGGCAGCCTCGTACCGGCAGGCGAAGTGTAGCCCATCCCCCCACTAGATGGAATGACGACCTGGTAAGAAGTCGATGGATGCAGGTGGCTCAGGACCGTGCTTTGTGGCATTCCTTGGGGGAGACCTATGTTCAACAGTGGACTTGTGAAAGGCTGTAATGATGATGATGTATATATATATATATATATATATATATATATATATATATATATACAAGGTGTCCCAGTAATGGTGGATAACCTGGTACGTACATGTTTGGGCGGGGGGGAGGTGGCCTCGGTTCTCTAAAAAAAATTCTATCCCAAACGGTTCGCGCTCTACGCCATGTTTTATAAAATTCCGAAAATTCATACTTCTGCTCACATTTGTGGTCATCACGTCCGCAGTTTAATGCCTAGATCGGATTTTTTTATTTTAATGTGTTCCCTAATAACGATGTTTCTAAATTACCCTTAAAAGTTTTCAACTACTATGGGTAGTATTTTACAAGACGGCACTAAACATAAGTTTAAATTTTTTACTTTATTTAACTGCTAAGTTGGAGCACCTGTGGTGAAAAAAAAAACGTATAGGATCTGGGTGGTCAACCATTTAAGAAGTTTGCCTATATCATAAAGATTCTAAAACATTGGCATACCATGTACTTCATGTAATTACTTACTGAGCTATAGCCGTTAATGTTTAAAAGTAGGCATTTCATTACAAAATTACAAAATTATTGGCAGATAGTTTTTTTAAACATTGCATGTCTTTATTAGGTAAGTACATTTGTCGCCCTTGAAAATTTTACTTTACTACCTGCTCGACTTATTTGGATGAATTTTAAGAGATACACGGTGCTTAGGATTAATGTGAGTAAAAAGGATCGACAGATTCTCCATTGTATGAATTCGTGTTTGGAGTTGGTGTTTGGTTATTGTTAAATATGGTTAGTGCGTATTTTGATCTTCTCGACATCGCATGTGCAGTCGAATTGAGTACCGTCTTCTTTTAGGAAATCGGCAGAAAAGATTCGTCTATTTCGATGCGAGATATCGAACAACGCACTGGAGTATCGCACTTTACAGCACATCGGATTGTCAAAAAATGGAGACTTCACCCTTATCATGTTACACGTGTGCAAACTCTTCAACAACGTGACTACCGAGCATGAGTTACTTTTTGCAGAGAAATGCTGAGGTGAATTGATGAATATCCCGCGTTTTTTTAGAAAATATTTTTTAAGCGACGAGTCAACGTGTAAAAGAGACGAATACCTTAACTTGCATAATCTGCACAGTTGGCAGCGAACAAACCGGGTAAACTAAATGGAGCCAATTAATCGCCTTGTTTGGACGAGTTCTAAGCTGTGTAATCGAGACAACAAAAAATGTAATGGGTTAATGTCAGGTGATCTTGGTGGCCACAATATCAGTCCCGTTCAACCGATCCACCGGTCACGGTTGGCTTTGTTTAGGTAACTCCATACTTTGATGGCATAATGTGCCAAACAACCATCATTTTAGAGCCACATTCTTCACCGGATGGCTAATAGCTCATCTTCTAATAATTGGTGCAGCTCATTTTGCAGAAATTCTAAATAATTGGCTCCATTTAGTTTACCCGGTTTGTTCGCTACCAACTGTGCAGATTATGCAAGTTAAGGTATTCGTCTCTTTTACACGTTGACTCGTCGCTTAACAAATATTTTCTAAAAAAACGCGGGATATTCATCAATTCACCTCAGCATTTCTCTGCAAAAAGTAACTCATGCTCGGTAGTCACGTTGTTGAAGAGTTTGCACACGTGTAACATGATAAGGGTGAAGTCTCCATTTTTTGACAATCCGATGTGCTGTAAAGTGCGATACTCCAGTGCGTTGTTCGATATCTCGCATCGAAATAGACGAATCTTTTCTGCCGATTTCCTAAAAGAAGACGGTACTCAATTCGACTGCACATGTGATGTCGAGAAGGTCGAGATACGCACTAACCATATTTAACAATAACCAAACACGAATTCCAAACGCGAATTCATACAATGGAGAATCTGTCGATCCTTTTTACTCACATTAATCCTAAGCACCGTTTACCTCTTAAAATTCATCCAAATAAGTCGAGCAGGTAGTAAAGTAAAATTTTCAAGGGCGACAAATGTACTTACCTAATAAAGACATGCAATGTTTAAAAAAACTATCTGCCAATAATTTTGTAATTTTGTAATGAAATGCCTACTTTTACACGTTAACGGCTATAGCTCAGTAAGTAATTACATGAAGTACATGGTATGCCAATGTTTTAGAATCTTTATGATATAGGCAAACTTCTTAAATGGTTGGCCACCCAGATCCTATACGTTTTTTTTTTCACCACAGGTGCTCCAACTTAGCAGTTAAATAAAGTAAAAAATTTAACCTTATATTTAGTGCCGTCTTGTAAAATACTACCCATAGTAGTCGAAAACTATTAAGGGTAATTTAGAAACATCATTATTAGGGAACACATTAAAATAAAAAAATCCGATCTAGGTATTAAACTGCGGACGTGATGACCACAAATGTGAGCAGAAGTATGAATTTTCGGAATTTTATAAAACATGGCGTAGACCGCGAACCGTTC
The DNA here is from genome assembly GCA_033319125.1 of Parnassius glacialis. Lineage (NCBI taxonomy): Eukaryota > Metazoa > Arthropoda > Insecta > Lepidoptera > Papilionidae > Parnassius > Parnassius glacialis. The sequence continues at coordinate 23,750,845 of JAVANC010000019.1, forward strand.
GGGATAGAATTTTTGTTTAGGGAACCGAGGCCACCTCTCCCTTGCCCGAATACGTACGTACCAGATTATCCACCATTACTGGGACAGCCTGTATATATAAAATATGAAAACGTAATTCTGATCAATCTACTATAAGAACGTTATAAACGTACGATATAAGTCTATTTACTGCAAGGGAAATAACGCTAGATTGATTGTCAATATGTCGCATTCCACATAATTATAGCGTGGAAATGAACTGAAGATACGAGTACATGGTCAATTAACACTTAAAATTTTGATTAAAAAATAACTTACAACGATGAAAAACTGGGGTTGTGCGCATTCTATTAAAATTAAATAAGCTTTTATGTGCACATATATTTCATATTTTTGTTAATTAATATATTATTTTTTTTATAGGAGAGGGGGCAAACGAGCATGCGGCTCACCTGATGGTAAGTGACTACCGCCGCCCATGAACAACTGCAACACCAGGTAGGGAATTGCAGATGTGTTGCCGGCCTTTTAAAAAGAAGTACGCTCTTTTCTTGAAGGTCCCTAAGTCGTATCGGTCCGGAAAAATCGCTGATGGTAATCGATTCCACAGGGAAGTCGTGCGAGGAAGAAAACATCTTCTAAATTGCACAGTGGTGGACCGCCGATCATCCAGATGGTGTGGATGGTATCGGGAGTTCTGCCGCGATGTGCGTTCATGAAATTTGGCGGCTGGGATTAATCCGAACTTTTCCTCAGAGCACTCCCCATGGTAGATGCGAAAGAAAATGCAAAGAGATGCAACATTTCTTCGCAGCGCCAATGAGTCGAGCCGATCGGAAAGGACTCGGTCGTCGACGATTCGAGCCGCTCTGCGCTGGATGCGGTCAAGTGGAAGGAGCTGGCACTGGCGAGCCCCTACCCAGAGATGGGAACAGTATTCCATGTGAGGCCGAACCTGCGCCTTATAAAGTTGCAGACGGTGTGCCGGCATGAAATACTGTCCCGCTCTGCTGAGCACGCCAAGCTTTTTAGAGGCCAATTTGGCCTTCTCTTCCAAGTGACCACGAAACTGCACGTCACTCGATATGTCGACGCCGAGGATTCCGATACTGGCTGAGGCAACCAGGGGAGTGCCTTGAAACTGAGGAGACACGACAAAGGGGTTCTTTTTAGCGGTAAACGCGCAAACTTGTGTCTTCTGAGGATTAAACTGGACTAGATTTAGTCGCCCCCAGTTCGAGACTTTGTCCAGCAAACACTCGACTTCAGACACAAGTTTGTTCCGGTACGCGGAGACGTTTTCCCGAGAAATATTAGCACGGCCGGTGTATAGAGCATCACCAGTGCTGTCATCCGCATAGCAATGAATGTTACCAGTTAGCAACATATCATTGATATGCAGAAGAAACAGCGTTGGTGATAGCACACAGCCTTGTGGAACACCAGCGTTAACAGGCTTGTAGTCAGAGCATGCACCGTCTACAACGACCTTGATGCTCCGATCTGCAAGGAAGCTGGTGATCCAATTGCACAATTTCTCAGGAAGCCCATAGGAAGGGAGCTTCGAAATAAGCGCTTTGTGCCAAACCCGATCGAAGGCCTTCGCAATGTCCAGACTAACGGCCAACGCCTCCCCCTTGGACTCTACTGCCTCCGCCCATCTATGGATCAGGAAGACCAGAAGATCACCAGCTGATCGACCCCGACGAAAACCGTATTGGCGGTCACTAATCAGCTGGTGATCCTCAAGGTACCGGATGAGCTGGCAGTTGATAATGGATTCCATTATTTTGGAGAACAAGGAGGTGATCGCGATAGGCCTATAGTTGGACGGGTCGGAGCGGTCGCCTTTTTTAGGGATCGGGTGGACAAAAGCTGTCTTCCATAAATTCGGGACTACGTCTTGGGAGAAGGAGTACCGGAAAAGACGCGTTAGGACCGGTGCCAACTCCGGAGCACACGTCCTCAGCACAATTGGGGGGATTCCGTCAGGCCCACTCGACTTCTGGATGTCCAGGGAGAGAAGTGCTTTGCGAACCGAGTGCTGTGAGAACAGCACATCCGGCATGGAGCACTCACACCGCGGGATGGTCGGCGGTGTTTTCCCCCCGTCATCAAGAATCGAGTTGGACGCAAAAAGGGAGCCTAAAAGGTCGGTTTTGTCTTTTGCGTCATGGGCCAGTGAGTCGTCCTCCCTGTGCAGAGATGGTAGTGATGACTTACAGAAATTCCCTTGGACAGCCTTGGCGAGAGACCAGAATGCACGGGTTCCCGACGGAAGGCGAACTAGTTTCTCGCCAATTCTGCCTATGTGCTCTGACTTTGCCTTGGCAATGCCGCTTTTGAAGGACCTGGAGGCGAAGTTATACTTCTTTTTAAGTATGCTGGTGTTTACATCCCGAGTCGCCGAAGCCGCAGCCCAGGCTTGATAACACTCCTGCTTACTGCGTAATGCAGTTTTACAGGAGCGACCAAACCAAGGCTGAGATCTGCCTCCGATGGGTACCACAGATGATGGAATAAATAGTTCCATTCCCTGTAGCACCACATCAGTGACAGATGCACCGACCTGTAATGCCAAACAAGGCGGCAACCTGCAGAACGCAACCGCGAAGGGAGCGTGAGTGGCACCATACTCCGGATCAGACAGTGCTCCGAAGAGCCGAGAGGGGCATCGACGGAAACCTGATATCCGTCCGGATGAGAGGTCAGCTGAAGGTCCAACAGGGAAGGTGTATGATCCTCCACATCTGGAATCCGCGTAGGCGAAGTAACCAGTTGTGTCAGACCATATGCCAAGGCAAAGTCATAAACAGATCTCCCTGCATGATCGGTTAAACGTGAACCGAGCCATTCGGCATGGTGGGCGTTAAAATCGCCAAGGATCACGATCTCTGCGGATGGGACCTGTTGTAGCAAGGAATCTGTAGCCATTTGGACGTGGTCGATGAGTCGGTCTGTTTCGGCATTACCGCTATGGGACCTATAGAGGCACCCGTAGACGCGGGGATGGTCGTCGCTGTCTACGCGTTGCCAAAGGATGGACAGATCCGAACCTTCAAGACTGCCGAGGCGTCGAGAACAGATGTCCTCTCTGACATACACGCAAACTCCAGCCCGAGGCACAAAGGAGTGCTCCAATTTGTACCCCGGGTAGGAGAGATACGAAATATCAGCCGGAGAGGAAACCTGCGTCTCGGCCAGGAAGAGCAAGGCCGGCTTCGCCGTCTCGAGATGGTAGTGGACGGCGTTTAGGTTAGAGTAAAGTCCCCTGATGTTGCAGAAATTCACGGATAGCGTAGCAGGGGTCGCCTTGGTATTGTTGCTCAGTTTGCCCCGAACAGTTATATTTTTGAGCAGAATTTTGCCCCCTCCCCCCCAGAATACGCGGGGCAGCCTGAGCACCCACGCTCAGGATTGGAATAACATGGTCGTGGATGCTCAGCGAGGGATTCTCCAGGGGTACTGGTAGTCTAATGTGTAATTCCGCTACCATGTTGATGGGGGGGGGGGGATTGGGCCTCCGGCCACCTGCACTCACCAGACGAAACGCAGAAGCAGGGCTTCTACTTCACGCTGGTATTCTGTGAGGTTGTGGTACCAACCCGGCTCGAGCCGGCCCATACGTGCAACAGCAAAAACTGCTGCGTGGCTCTACCACCGTTAAAATTTTATTTTTTTAATTATTTTATTGTATTATATTTGTATTAGTTTATATACCTATACTATACGTAATAGTCGTATATATTATTATTTAGTATTGTATTATTTAATACAATTTACTTAACATTATGTAAGTACGTTTGCCTTCTTAATATATTTTGCTTTATGGGTCTACTGAAAGATATTTTAGTAAATTATGGAATAAGTAGAACCTTTGTACGAACTCACAAACATGACTGTTTCTGTATATTGTTGTGTCTATATAAATAAATAGTATTAAAATTATTTTTTTCAGAAACCCTTTGTTAGCAAATGTCTATTATAATAATATACCTTTTTTTATACAGTCGACAATGACATATAGTCGTAGTTTATGAACTTTTTAAACATGTTAATAGATAGACTTATTTTTTTTTCAAATTAATTTGTAAAAGCACATAATATATACATACACGTCCTAAACCACTTTCATTTAACTAACATACCAAGTTAAATATCCCTAAAAATTGTGTACGAGAAAGTTTAAAAAATAAGTCACCAGGGTACCACACATATCGTATGATTAATTGAGAAATTTTCTCCAATTTCTGAACTCAAGTTATTGAACTTCACTTTTTACGGAATTTGTTTTATATTTTCATTCGTTCTCAGGTCCTATAAATCTAACATCAGGGCTGGCGAATGGCAACATGGTGAAAATTAATCCCAATGGTACAAGAAATAACAATGAAACAAATTATTACGAAGATGAAGAAAGGGTATAAGCCATGCTATGTGAAAAATGAAAGTTATTTTATCAAACAGATTGCGTTTATTACTAGATGTTATGTAGAAAATATTCGTTATAAATTGAATGTAAATGTAACAGCAACTTTTCCATATTTCAAGCTGACATGCACGTAGTGATCTGCTAGTAAATGACGTGCGAAAACAAGTAGTAGTAGTAAACGACATTCGAAATGCGAAACCAAAATTCCAGACTGATGATGTGGTGCAGCATTACCATTGCAAAGGTTACTGCTAAAGAGTACGCTCAAGGTTTAGCAGCGGGCGCTTTTCTTAAAAGCGCTTGTCCAGAAATATAAAAATTAAGGATATGAAAATAGTATATTCGAATATTTAAGAGTAAACGTAAACGTATTAAAAACTTACATGATGACTTTTTTAATGTTGTAAAAGTATGTCGATGTTGCAAAATAATTAAAAATGTCTACCTAATTACTTTAAAGTACTTGTTTAAAATATTGATTAAATTTATACCCGCTATTATTTATTTTAACATGAAAATTTTTGAACATTATCTTGCGTTTGTCACTCTAATCTAAAAGATTTGTTTTATAATACAAAGAATTCTATTTTAAAAATTGTAAACAAAAATTGTAAATTCTTTTATTGAAAAATAATAAAATAATCTTGTATATATTCTAATTCTTTTATCATCCCTATCAAAATCCCCTATATATACTCATATCAAATATACAAAAACAGTATGTTCATATTTTATACGCTGCTATACCGTTTATCAGAGTGCAGTAAAACATTGTCAACTTATTGCTTGCACTTGCGCGAAGGTAATAAGGTTAGTACAAATAACTTACAGTACGTGGTGCATATCGTAACAACAAATTTATTTGAAAGTTATATATCATTCAACTTTAATGACCGTATTTTTTTATATAGGATAAGGATGCCAGACGAGCACACAGTCCACCTGATGATAAGTGGTTGCTATGGCCCATAAGCATCTACATCTACCCTCGATTACGAATCAAAATTCAGACGCGTTGTAACCCGTGAGGACTAAGATGGAATGCCTCGTTTCCAGTAAAAAGGGTCACCGGTTCTCTATACTCATCATATGAAACAGAACAGCGTTAAGCTGGTATTTTACGCTGGTATTCTATTAAAGCGTGGTTCTTCTCTGGTTGAGCCGACCCATTTGCGATCCAAATTGAAGTTGTAGACGAGTATGTTTACCGGTGACAAATAGTCCGATTAGGTGAGTCCAAATTAGACCGGAGGTCAATCGACGTATTCAAATCGGCTAAGCAGCGTTCGGTAGATTACGGCAAATATTCTCGTCAGGTATACCTCGAAACTTAAAAACCATATTGTACAACCAGTACGTGTAGCCAGTGATGACATATGGATCTGAGACGTGGTCTTTCGCTGTTGGCCGTATGAGGCAATTCAAAGTCACTCAGCTAGCTATAGAGAGGGCTATGCTCGGAGTTTCTCTCCGTGACAAACATAGAGTAACCGACATAGTCCAACGGATTAGTAAGATGAAGTGGCAATGGGCCGGTCATACATAGCTCGAAGAACCGGCAACCGATGGGGAAGAAAGGTTCTCGAGTGGCAGCCTCGTACCAGTAGGCAATATGTGGGGCTACACCCCACTAGTTGAAGTGACTACCTGGTAAGACATGCAGGAAGTCGATTAATGCAGGTAGCTTAGGACCATGCTTTGTGGCATTCCTTGGGGGAGGCCTATGTTCAGCAGTGGACTTGTGAAGAGCTGTAATAATGGCGATGATGAATTATTTTCAGACACTAAATAAAAAATAACATAGCAAATAAATAATCTATTTAAATGGGGAAACTAACATTGTCATTTATTGTTATACATGTGCAGTGGACAGCTTTTGGGTGACTGACTTCGTTTATCATTTTATCGTTCGTTCGTTAGGAACAATGACTAAAAATCGCTTACTTTACTGCTAACGAGTACGCTCAACGTTTAGCAGCGGGCGCTTTTCTTAAAAGGGCTTGTCCAGAAATATAAAAATTAAGGATATGAAAATAGTATATTCGAATATTTAAGAGTAAACGTAAACGTATTAAAAACTTACATGATGACTTTTTTAATGTTGTAAAAGTATGTCGATGTTGCAAAATAATTAAAAATGTCTACCTAATTACTTTAAAGTACTTGTTTAAAATATTGATTAAATTTATACCCGCTATTATTTATTTTAACATGAAAATTTTTGAACATTGTCTTGTGTTTGTCACTCTATTCTAAAAGATTTGTTTTATAATACAAAGAATTCTATTTTAAAAATTGTCAACAAAAATTGTAAATTCTTTTGTTGAAAAATAATAAAATAATCTTGTATATATTCTAATTCTTTTATCATCCCTATCAAAATCCCCTATATATACTCGTATCAAATATATAAAAACAGTATGTTCATATTTTATGCGCTGCCATACCGTTTATCAGAGTGCAGTAAAACATTGTCAACTTATTGCTTGCACTTGCGCGAAGATTATAAGGTTAGTACAAATAACTTACAGTACGTGGCGCATATCGTAACAACAAATTTAAGTATATTAAAATAATACGAGGGTGGATTGAAAAGTACTCGGCCTAACACAGATCCATTCAATTCTAAAAATCAAATCTACCCACATTACTTAGTTCAGTTCAGACTAGTTCATTGTGTGAAGTTCGAAACGTGTGCGATAATTAGTTGTGATTTTATAAATTTATTAACAAAGTAATCGGACATAATTTCCGCGAATGGAGCAAATCGAGCAGCGTGCTGTCATTAAGTACCTCCATAAGAAGGGGCTATCATCAAAAGCCATCCATGATGACATGGTCAGTACATTAGGCGATTGTGCTCTGTCATATTCATCCGTCAAAAAATGGATAGCAGAATTTAAGCGTGGTAGAGAGAGTGTCAAAGATGAACCCCGCTCTGGAAGGCCTTCGACGTCAACTACTGACGAAAATATTAAAAAAGTACTTGATTTAATAATGGGAGACCGCAGATTAAAAATTAGAGAGATAGCCGAGATTATAGGCATCTCTTATAAACGAACTCAAAACATCATTGTCAACGAGTTGGGTTCCACAAGGTGTCTGCGAGGTGGGTTCCGCGACTGCTTTCAATTGAACAAAAAAGGACGCGATTGACTATTTCACGCGACTGTTTGGAGTTATTTGAAGCCGATGCAGATGAGTTTTTGAATTGTTTTGTTACTATATACGAAACATGGGTTCATTACTGTACACCGGAAACAAAACAACAATCAAAACAGTGGAGAAGACCTGGTTAACCACCCCCTAAAAAGGCTAAGTCGATTTTGTCGGCAAATAAGGTGATAGCTTCAGTATTCTGGGACTCGAAAGGTGTGATTATGATTGATTATCTTGAAAGGGGTCAGACTATAAACTCTGATTACTACTGCACCTTACTACGTCGTTTACGAGAGGAAATAAAAGAAAAACGTCGAAGAATGCTCAGAAGAAAAGTCCTGTTTCATCAAGATAACGCCCGTGTTCACACGTCAGTACAGTCAATGGCTGAAATTCACAACTGTGGCTTTGAACTGTAATCGCATCCGCCGTATTCACCTGATCTGGCACCATCAGACTTCTTTCTGTTCCCTAACCTAAAAAAGAACTTGGGAGGTCAAAGATTTTCGACAAACGACGAGGTCAAAGCAGCTGTAGACGCATATTTTGACTCAAAGGAAGAATAATTTTTTTTCAACGGTCTAAATGCTTGGAAGGGGAGGTGGCAAAAGTGTATTGAACTTGATGGTGATTATGTAGAAAAATAAAAATATAACTGATTTAGTATGTGTTTATTTTCTTGGTTAGGCCGAGTACTTTTCAATCCACCCTCGTAATATATTTAAGTTATATAACATTCAACTTTAATGAAAGTATTTTTTTATATAGGATAAGGGTGCCAGACGAGCACACAGTCCACCTGATGATAAGTGGTTGCTATGACCCATAAGCATCTACATCTATCCTCGATTACGAATCAAAAGTCAGACGCGTTGTAACCCGTGAGGACTAAGATGGAACGCCTCGTTTCCAGTAAAAAGGTTCACCGGTTCTCTATACTCATCATATGAAACAGAACAGCGTTAATCTGGTATTTTACGCTGGTATTCTATTAAAGCGTGGTTCTTCCCCGGTTGAGCCGACCCAATCGCGATCCAAATTGAAGTTGTAGATGAGTATGTTTACCGGTGACAAATAGTCCGATTAGGTGAGTCCAAATTCAATCGACGTATTCAACTCGGCTAGGCAGCGTTCGGTAGATTACGGCAAATATTCTCGTCAGGTATACCTCGAAACTTAAAAACCATAATGTACAACCAGTACGTGTAGCCAGTGATGACATATGGATCTGAGACGTGGTCTTTCGCTGTTGGCCGTATAAGGCAACTCAAAGTCACTCAGCGAGCTATGGAGAGGGCTATGCTCGGAGTTTCTCTCCGTGACAAACATAGAGTAACCGACATAGTCCAACGGATTAGTAAGATGAAGTGGCAATGGGCCGGTCATACATAGCTCGAAGAACCGACAACCGATGGGGAAGAAAGGTTCTCGAGTGGCAGCCTCGTACCAGTAGGCGATATGTGGGGCTGCACCCCACTAGTTGAAGTGACTACCTGGTAAGACATGAAGGAAGTCGATTAATGCAGGTAGCTTAGGACCGTGCTTTGTGGCATTCCTTGGGGGAGGGCTATGTTCAGCAGTGGACTTGTGAAGAGCTGTAATAATGGCGATGATGAATTATTTTTAGACACTAAATAAAAAATAACATAGCAAATAAATAATCTATTTAAATGGGGAAACTAACATTGTCATTTATTGTCATACATGTGCAATGGACAGCTTTTGGGTGACTGGCTTCGTTTATCATTTTATCGTTCGTTCGTTAGGAACAATGTCTAAAAAATCGCAAACGCTGCGTGATTAAACTTCGGATACTGACGCCGACAACAGTGCTGCCAGATTGAAAATTTTGATGAATTTAAACAAACTGTAGTAAAACGATGTATTTTAACTAACAATGCATTTGCATATTCATTAACTATACAGGATTATTTTGCAATAACCGGCCAAATTTCGGAGAAGTTTAGTAATATGAAACGCCTACTATTTTATACGCACGCACACATTCGTAAGGGAGTGTTGAGTTTGGTGGCATTCGGTGCTCGCGCTTGGTTAAAGGCGGCTACTGACATGCCTGCCGCAGGGGCAATCTAGGGTATAAGAGTGGGGATAACCCTTAATTGTGATGTGTGTAAGCAAGCAGGGGCAATTGCATACATACTCCCGCCCTTTTCCTTCCGTTACACCTCTAAGTACGTTCACCTGGTTGGGCGACAGTGTAGACCGTAACATCATTACGTACCGAGTGTCTTATTTTAAAATTTTCGTAAATTGCATTACTTGTCATTTCGTTAGCAATGATGCAACGAAAATATTCGAGCCGCGAACACTATGAAATGGTATGGTAACACTCGGTAACACATTTTAAACCAGGAAAGTTTACGTAGTCGCCAAAAATAATACGAAAGTGAATCTTTACTGCGCTTGCAAAGACAAGGAAATAACGCCCGTTCACCACCCAATCCGAGTACAATTTTGGCAGCAAACTAAATTCGTTAGAATGTGTTAGACTCTGGACAGTTCACTACTCCATCACACGGCAGTGCTCGAGGTGGTCATTCAGTAATAAGACTGGCAGTTGAAAATGCAGTGATGGAGTTTTTCAAGCGAAACCCCGCGCTAGCACCAATGACGCAGCTCGAGAATTCAGAGTTAGCCACTTATTACGTGTGGAAACTACCTCACTTCTGGATATCACCCATCTCATTACCGACGTGTGCAAGCACTGAATAATAACGATCGCTAACCTCGAAAATATTTTTGTTAACGGTTGTTGTCCAACATTGATAATACTAACATTATGTTGACTGACGAAGCGCTATTTACGCGTGTAGGGCTTTATAATAGTCGTAACAAACATTACTGGGCAGTACGCAACCCACAGACTATAAAATTGTCGACCGTATATATTAATGTTAATGTAAAATAAGTTTAGTGCAGTATAATTAAAGTCTTAAACTGATCAATACATCTCCTCTTCATTTACAAGTAGCAGCAGCTTCAAACATTACACGGCGACCCTGCTATGCGCTGTGTTAGAAGGGGTAATTTAGGCTTCTTTAATTATAGTAAAATAATTAGGGTTACGCGCAAAAAAATTAAAGCCATGAAATCCAATTATAACAATTTCCACGCGGGAAAATTCGCGGAGAAGAGAATTTTGATTCTTTATCAAGAATAAATGTAGGCCACAGCATCCACTTAAAGGTGTACTGCGAGCTCGATTCTGACCCGTTATTCAATAAAATAGAACATTTATTTTATAATTGCACAAACATAGCCATTTCACGACAACTAACATCCATACCTTAATCTTTTTTTTTCGAAATTCTTCGAACCCCTGCCACATGAGTAAATAAACGGAACAGAGATAAAGCGTCATACAACCGCGCGAATCGGTTGCACTACTACAAGCACGCGGGGTATGTGTACGTGACCACTGCCCGCTTGTTGCGTACGCGGCGAGACTGGAAAAAACCGGTTATGCTGGCTCAGCCAGTGGACAACAATCTTAGAGTCAGTGCGACGCATGTTATTTGTTTTATTAGTTGCTAGTTTGCATATTTTAATGTAAAAAAGGGGTATTATGAATAATGGTTTTTTATTGTGTTGTGTCTATGAATAATACTAGAAAAAATAAAAATATATCATACCTTAACTATCTCAAGGAGTATATATTTGATTATTACTTTTTCAAGTAAGTACCTTTATTTTATTATATGATCCTTTTTTAATAAGAACGGGGGTATTACACGGTGTGTTTTTACCTTTTTATTGTTGTTACAAGGTTTTACTAAACATTTGTAGGTATGTGGGTGGGTTGGTATGTAGTAAGCATGTGCGTTAAGTACACATATTGCAAGTAAGATTTGAACCACTTCTCAATGTCTGATTGAGTTGAAATTTTGTATACCGTAACTTCAGTGACAATGCAATAATATGATAGATATTTTTTTGTTAAATTTGTCTTCACCTATTGTGACAACCCTACCAAAATAGGTAACAATTTTGCACGTTCTTAAGAAGCTTTGTCTCTTCCGTTTATTTACTCCTGTGTCCCTGCCCCATTTAAGGGACGCCGGAAACTAGCGGCTGTTTATTTTCGTATCCGGTCGATTGTGCGAAAGAGCTAGCAGATTTTTACACCGCTACTTCAAGTCTAGCGTAAAATAGCAGCTTAATTAAAAAACAGCTGCTTTGTTTCATACGGTGTGTGTAGAGAATCGGAAACCCTTTTTACTGGAAACAAAGCATTCCATTTAGTCCTCAGGGGTGACAACGCATCTGCATTTTGATTCTTAATCGAGGATAAATATTGTAGATGTCTATGGTTCACAGCATCCACTTACTATCAGGTGGACTATGTGCTCACTTGTCACCCTTATTCTATTAAAAAAATCTAAAAGCCGCTATTAGTTCTTTCAGCTTTGTCGCATGCTTAACACCGCACTGAAGATACGCCAAGTTTGGACCAAGGATAATGTGGTATAAGTCTATGGCCGCCGACCGACCTTTTAGGGAATATTTATCGTTACAGAAAAGAAAATTTCAAATACATAATTTATACTATATATTATTTTAAAAATATGAATTACATAATAAATTAATGTTTCTTAATAAATGTAAAATAATAATTATAATAAAATTGATGTTAAAACAAAGGTACAAAGGAAAATTTATGCAAATTTATGAATTTATATTCATAAACATCTTAATTAACATAATGCGGTCCTAATTTGAATTCTGCTCATTTTTTGTTGGAATTTATGATAAAGCGACTAGCTTTTGCTCGTGGCTTTGCTCGTGTAAACTTCGCTTCATTAACATCATTAACGCTTCCCATCCATCAAATTCATGCCAAAAATTCTTTATTTTTATTTTTGTCTTGTTTTCGTAATAGACGTATGGTCAACCATACGTCTATTTTTGAAAAACAATCCTTTGTTCTTCATTATTATATGCAGTTGAAACTGTTCTAACTCACCCAAATACGGACAAGAAGCTTATAATGAATTTTCGTCGTAAGCGATTAGTTTTTGGAGGCAAAATGGGAAGCCGTTCAAAATAAATTAAGCTATGTGGGTAATAAAAAATTAATTAATTTATTATGTGAGTAATTCAAAATAAATTAACCTATGTGGGTGCCCCGGTTAGTCCGCAATGGTTAGCAATCGCAATTTTTTTTTGGTATTTTATCAGTACGACACATCTCTTGTTTCATATCCGTATGCTTCTTACCACACCCACGCAATGGTAATAAAGGAGTAATGGATTCTCTTACAGCGATAAGATATAACTTGAGCGGTTGCAAAACTTATGTATTCGTTATATTTTCGGGCTAAAAAAGTATGACCACGTCTCCAAGTGAATATAACATTTTTAGGAATGATAGACATGACTCATATGGTGGTGTGGCGATAATGATACAAATCAATTAAAGCCCAACAATATTCAATAAATACAAGCAATATAGTATTAGAAGTGGTTTATGTCAAAATCTTCAACTGTAAGTATCTTGAAAATGTATTATCTATTTACTGCCCATCTTCTGTTAGAACATCTTCAACTGACTGGAATAACATATTTGCACTTTGTCCACGCAAATGTGTGATTGGAGGAGATTTTAATGGGCATCATACTAATTGGTCTAATAAAGTTGACAGCAGAGGGTCACAATTATTAAACAGTTCCTTGGATTTCGGTTTTATATCAATAAATAATGGAGAAGCTACCAGAATTAAACTTGTAAATGGTCTATTGCCAAAATCTTCACCCGATATAACATTTGTGTCTTCAGATATTGCTATATACTTTAAATGGAACATAACTAACGAAAATCTTGGTAATGATCATTTGATTATCAAAACTTACATTAAATTCAAAGATATCCAACGTTTTATTCGAAAAAGAAAATACTCATCAGCTGATTGGTCTTCTTATAAAAGATATCTTGTGGCATCATTTCAAAACCCGCTATGGTCAGACGATGTGCAAAGTATGTATATCCACTTTGAAAAAGAGATTAATAAAGCAGCAAATGAACACATTCCTTTAACAAAAATCTATAGTAACCCACAAAACATTTTAAACCAAAAGTGTATTGGAACCCATCGTTATCATACATAGTCGCGCAACGCAGGCTAGCCTTAAATTTTTTTAGAAAAAATCCAACACCTTTAAATTTTACTAAATTACAAGAAAAAGTAGCAGAAAGTCGAAAAATGATTAGAGAAGCCAAGTATAATAATTGGAAAAAAACTCTGCAATAGTTTTAATGAAACTACAAATGCGTCTATTTTATGGAATAAAATGCGTTGGGTAAAAGGACTCAGTTCCAACAAATTTTATCCTACTGAAGAAAAATTAAACAACCTATTAAGCAATTTTACTCCAGACTCGGTACAGCCTTTAATGCCAGAAATTAAGTCAATAAATGAACAAATGGAAGCTAACTTTACTATTCAAGAATTTGAAAATTGTTTAAAAAAGAAGGATGCGTTTCCAGGATACGATGAAATATCTTATTCTATGATTTACAATCTACCTGATGTTGTCAAACAGTATTTATTATATATATTTAATTTAATTTTTTCAACGGGATACATACCCATGCAATAGCGAAATGTTAAAATTATTCCTATACCTAATAATTTGACGATAATGTCAGCTGAATTAATAGCTATAAATGATGCCCTATTATATGCTGGTACAACAGATTTTCAAAAAAACAGTCATATTAACTGATAGCAAGAGTGCTCTTCAACACATTGCTCTATGCGCCTCTGGTTACAGAGGTGTATCGATAGCATACTATATAATAAATGAAATATTTAAACTTCAATGTAAAAGCCGTAATTTAATATTGCAGTGGGTACCATCACACATCGGTTTAAAAGGCAATGAGGAAGCTGACAAACTGGCTAAATTGGCAATTACACAAGGAAGAGAATGTAATATAGATCCAGATTATACAGAAATTTTAATTAAATATAAAGAGAAATGTTATGCACTTTGGAAAGAATATTTTGATAAAAGGTCGCAAGAAAAAGGGATTTGGTACAAAACTATCCAGAATCAGCCTCCGAAAGTGCCTTGATTCAATCAATGTCTATTGAACAGAAAATCTGTTGTATTAGCAATGCGACTTCGCACCAGACACATTCCGTGCAACAAATTTACTTTCATGATAAAAAAGAAACAATCTCCAAATTGCTAAACATGCAACACAATCGAAGACGTACAACACTTGCTCGCGGAATGTTCCAAAAACCATCACGAGAGGAAACTACTGGTCGCCAAAACTGACATTAAAATGTATAACATAGGAGAATATCAAAATATACTCTCTGAACCACTGTCAGATGCTGCTCAAATGGTTTATCATTTATTAAGTTTTATATAAGTAATTAAATATTTTTGTGCTATTTAGTTATAAGGTACAATGGGACTGACATGTTAATAATAACGAAATTCCCTTAAATAAAAAAGAATTAAAAAAAACTTTGAATCGAGATGTCATCATATAAATCGGACTTTTGCTATCACTGACTCAACAATCGCTTTAGCGTGGATTCGCTCGTCTCCACACCACTGGCAAACGTTTGTAGCCGACCGAACATCCGCCATTCAAGATACTTTACCGCCTAGTTTATGGTACCATATACCGGGACAGGAAAATCCTAGCAATATCATATCCTGTCCTGTCACGCTTAATAAATTAGTAAATAACCATGCTTAATTTAACGGACCACCGTGGATGTCGCTGTCTCTAAATCAATGGCCCATTATGCATTCCTGTATTAAAAACGATTTGAACGAAATACCAGAAGCTAAGAAAATCGCGTTAGTAATAAGTACCAACTATGCAGAGCAGCCCATTTACACTGTAGCAAACCGTATTTCAGTGGTCAAAATTTATTAATACTATTGTTTATTTCTTACGCTTTATCAAAAAACTTAAAACGACAGGTTCTATTTCCGCCGCCAACTTGGGTGTTGCTGAAAATTATGTTATTAAATGTATTCAAAACAAACATTTTTCCGACGACATTATTAAATTAAAACAAAATTAAAATCTCAAACTTCGAAAACTTGCTTCTTACTTAGAAAATAATGATGTATTGAGATTAGGTGGTCGTTTACAAAACGCTGTTACCTTAAATTTTGAGCAAAAGCATCGCATTTTATTACCGCTTAAAGACATAATTGTACAACTCATAATTATATATTACTATATAGTATACTTTCATGCAGGTCCTGGTATCTTACTCGCATTATTACGTCATAAAAATTGAATTTTATCAGCCCGCAACATATTTCGAAAAATAGTACATTTATGTAACCATTGTTTAAAAATTCAGCCAAAGCTATCACCGCCACTGATGGGAAACCTACCCGATGATCGCGTCACTCGATTTAAATGTTTTGCAAAAACTAGTGTTGATTATACGGGCCCCATGTTTATAACGTCTTCCAAAAAACGTGGAGTGAAGAGCCAAAAGGCATACGTTTGTATTTTTGTATGTTTAGCCACGAAAGCTTTACATATAGAATTAGTTCCAGATTTATTTACCGTAATGTTTGTTACCGCTTTCAAAGATTTATAGGGCTCGGTGGACCAGTCTCCCTTATAGTTTGTTTTGGAATTACATATATTCGTATGTTCAAGTCAATTCAACCGCGACATTATATAGGATTAGGTAAACCCCGCTCAAAATTGAATTTAAGATAAATCCGCCGTACTCTCTCCATATGGGTGGTGTTTGGGAGAGCCAAGTAAAATGTGTCAAAACGCACTTGTTTAAAGTTATAGGTTCCCAAATACTGACATATGAGGAAATGAAAGAAAGAAAGAAAGAAAGAAAAAAGAAAGAAAGAAATTTTATTACATTCACGTCCAATGTGTGTTTTAAGTAGTGATCCCACTGAACCGCCGTAACTCCGTCGCACTTTCTTAATTTAACACCGCTTAGATATATACCGGCCGAAGACGTTTCAGATGTTCCCTTAAATCACCTCCAACTGCACGTGTTAGTTGACAAACTTATTCAAAGCTTTTGGAAACGATGGCATATTGAATATCTAACATCCTTAAAAAATCGCGAAAAACGGAACACCTCTAACAATCCTTTTCAGCGGAGCCAGGTTGTTGTTCTCAAAGAAGAGAAACTGCCTGTCCTCTGTTGGACTCTTGCTGTGGTAGATGAGGTATATCCTGGTAAAGACAAGATCAATCGCGTTATAAAAGTTACAACTAAGGGTGGAACGTCCGCCCAGCCATACGCGCATGCTCGCTTCCCACTCAATATTTTTTTACATTTGCTTTAACTTATGTATTTAAATAATTTTATCTTTATTTTCTTCCTTACTTTAATTAATTTTTTATTACGTTTAATTTAATTCAAAAATACCGCTTCAGAAAAATCGATACAGTTTAGAGCAGGATTTCTGTTGGAGTTTCCTCCAAGGCCGGGGAGCCATGGATTGGACATATTATTCACACACTCGTTTAACTATTTCATTCGTTAATCACCCATTCACTCACACATTGGTTGCCGTCATACTTACGATTAAACCCTACCCCTACGGTCTATGTTCGATCTCCGGGTGGATAATGCGCCTGTGCGCTTGAGTTCCGCAAAAATCCTTAAAAGGATTTCATTACAATTAGGAAATTTATTCTAACCCCGCACCAATACTATGCCGCGCTAAAATAATTAAACTCAAGAAGAGGCAGTGATTGCAGTGATAAAGACTGATAATTGTATGACACGTGCCCGCCATTAATAGACATATTTCTGATAAAATGTGGTATCAGTGAACCAGGCGCCTAACTACAGTCAGTCCTTTCTTTATCTCACAACAAACATTCTTCAAGTTACATCTTAAGGAAATGGTTTAAAATAATGTCAATGATAATACACATAAAAAAAATAAAACAAAAAGAAAACAATGTTAATTGAGTTTGACAGTAATTGCAGATCTGTTAACTTAATATCAAATATGGTTTAATACTGCCATATGGACTATCACGTGTAGTTCTGATAAAACCACAAGGTAAAATATATAAACAACAATAAGCAGAAAGTAAGAAGTACATACCTAAGACTAAAAATATATAAAATAAAATAAGTATTTAAACTAAAAATATAGGTACTCAAAAATAAGCACATATTAATGTGAAAAAAAAACACAGATGCTATTCACTTATGAGGAAAACTTATCTTATCATCAAAATTACAACTTTGAATTTTGATCACCAGCTATTATTTCCGAGACTTAGAATTCAAGCCTGATACTGCCTCATTACTGGTGATGCTTTTACGTCCACCTGAAGATACCATTGCTGCCTTAGGATATTTCAGTATAAGGGGGTCAGCTCATCCAATGTGGTTACTATTATGCCATCCTGAATCCAGCATGCTCTCATACCAAATTGCAACCGAGCTTTGCCAAAAACAGTACGTCGTGTCAGAAACTCTTTCACTGAAACAGAAGATCCTTTAAGCCAGGATTTGGCCCTCCACACAGATAATATAGATTCGCCACTGGCAAACCTCACAAGGATTGGCCGATGATGGTATTTATTGGCTACTCTAATCCTATGACAATATGAAATGACCTATGAAATTTTCTGTTATGTCACTCAGTTTCATCTTGTGGATTGTGTTTAGTACAGCAACCTTGCAGTCCTCCTTACCCAATTTGCGTTGTTTTTCTGGTCTCTATGACATCATTCATGCGGGAACACTCATTAATTTGCTTGCGAAGTAGATCTACTATGGAGAACATGAGGTTTCGGAAGGTCTGGAAATCCTCTGCCACCTTTGAAATTGTATCCTTTGCGGGTCCCCCAGATTGTAGCTGTGCTTCCAGTTCGGGCATTCTCTTAGAGAAGTATTTATCCAGGCTATTTTATGCGATTTTAATCTCCTCAATTTGAGACATTGTATAGTGCCCAATAAAGTAACAATGTGTTAATAGAACTCAAATAAGTAATGTTAAGTATGACGTGCTGGCAGGTGGTGTATTTAATAACAGTCACTTCACATATACACTGTTGAATTTACGTAAGTACTGTATATTAACGGACTCAAGCCCTCAAAAATTATATAATTTACAGTAAATTATTGTTTTAATTAATTTAAAATAAGACCTCAAAGCGTAAATATGTGTTAACTTTCTATTCACCTACCGCCGAAATCTCATTATCATGAGATTAACTTACTACAGCTATTTCCATATGATATGGGATGGACTCATGGGATTAAGATATAGGGAAACATGACTGATTTAGGATTGTTTAGCTTTTAAGAGAGCCTAAAAGATTTCAAATCTCGCAGAGAAAATTTTGAATTAGAATTAGTCTAAGAATTAAAAATGTGATCAATGTTACTTCACAAAAACAAAAAGTTTTATAAAAAATATAAAACTTATAAAATTACCATAAAAATAACAAAAACTAGCTAATTTATTCAAGGGGCAATGTAATAAAGTTTTAACCCACGAAATTGCCGTTTTGCAGTACTGGCCATTTCAACTCAAAATAATTTTTGTTTGTCTAAGAATTCTATTTTTCAATTAGTGTTATTTTAAAAACTCTTTTTTCAATATCAGTCATTTGTTTATTTATTTTTTATAGAAGAGGGGGCACACGTGCATGCGGCTCACTTGATGGTAAGGGACTACCGCCGCCCATGAACAACCGCAACAGCAGGGGAATCGCAGATGCATTGCCGGCCTTTTAAAAATGCGTAAGCTATTTTCTTGAAGGTCCCTAAGTCGCATCGGTCCGGAAAAATCTCCGGTGGTAAACAATTCCACGAAGAAGTTGTGCGAAGAAGAAAACTCCTAGTAAAACGCACAGTCGTGGACTGCCAAGCATCCAGATGGTGAGGATGGTATCGTGAATTTTGACGCGATGTGCGTTCGTGAAATTTAGCGGCTGGAATTAATCCGAACAATTCCTCAGAGCACTCCCCGTGGTAAATTCGATAGAAAATGCAAAGGGATGCAACATTTCTACGCAGTGCCAGTGTATCGAGCCGAACAGAAAGAACTCGGTCGTCGATGATTCTCGGCTCTGCGCTGTTTGCGGTCAAGTGGAAGAAGCTGGCACTAGGGTGCCCTGACCCAGAGATGAGAATAGTATTCCATGTGAAGCCGGATTTGCGCTTTGTAAAGTTGCAAGCGATGTGCCGGCATGAAATACTGTCCCGCTCTGCTTAGCACGCCAAGCTTTTTAGAGGCCAATTTGGCCTTCCCTTCCAAGTGACTACGAAACTGCACACTATTCGATATGTCGACGCCGAGGATTCCGATGCTAGTTGAGGCAGCAAGGGGAGTGCCTTGAAACTGAAGAGATACGATACGATAAAGGGGTTCTTCATTGATTAGCGTTTGTTTATTGATTGGCGTTATGTTTTCATCGCAATCTTTTTAGTTATCATGGATATGTGGCAGCAACGCGGCACAAGTGGCACGCAACATCAACGACGTCTACAGAGCGAATGCTACAAACGAAAGCACCACCTATTATTGGTTTGCCCGATTCCGTTCTGGAAATTTCGACCTGAAAAATGAACCCCGTGGTCGTCCGGAAACTTTGGTCGACAATGACGAATTGAAGAAGATTGTAGAAGCTGATGATACTCAATCTATGGCTGAATTAGCAGCAGCTTTTGACGTTAGCATCAAAACAATATTCATTTACGTCAAATTGGCAAGGTGAAAATGGGTGCCTCACGAACTCAATGATAGAAAGCGCAAAGTACGCGTCGAGACGTGCCTTGTACTGCTCAACAGGCATACAAAATAAATAATTTTAAGCCGCATTGTTACCTGCGACAAAAATGTATTCTCCTTGACCATCGCAAGTGCTCAGCAAGTTGATTGGATCCTAGCTTAGTACCTAAACAATGCCCTAAACCAAAACTTATACCTAGAAAAGTGATGTTCACTGCTTGGTTGTCTAGTGCCGGTGTGTTTCATCAAAGCTTCTTACCAAACAGGATGAGTATTACTGCAGATGTGTACAATAAAGAACTGAACACAGTTATGGAAAAGCGCGCACGACTCCAACCAGCTTTGATCAATCGCTCGTCCCTGCTGCTCGACAACGCGCGACCTCATACTGCATAACAGACGGTCTCCACGTTTCAAGAGCTGGGGTTTGGAAGCTCTTCGTCATCAGACGTACTCACCAGACTTTGAGTCTACAGATTTCTACTTTTCAAGAATTTGGATAACTTTCTGGCGGAAAAAAATCAATACCCGAGAGGCAGCACAAAATGCCATTTGTTGCCTCCCGTCCAGCTGATATCTTCAGATAGGGCATCAATAAACTGCCACTGCGTTAGCAAAGATGCATTGATTTCATGGGTAATTACTTTGGTTAATAGAAATACAATAATAAAGAAAAAAATGCGTTAACTTATTTCTGAAATTCTGAAAACGGCAATTTCATTGGTAAAGACCTTAATATAAGCTTCTACAACAAAGTCATAGAAATTCTTAGATACAGAGAGGGTAAATAATCTAAGTAGAAATTACACAAGGTCTGTCAATCACATTGTTTAAATATCATATACTCAAACAAGGGCGTTATTAAAACGGTTATTATAATGTTAATGAATACATGGGTGTTAATAACCTCTGGGAATGAAATGATCGTTTCCAAGCTGTTTTTTAAATGAACTTTACAATTAATTATTTCCTATGTACTTGATTAAAATTTCAGAAAAAAAATAAAAAATTAATTAATAATAATTTATAATCTATGCTAAATAAAAATTATTCTACTTCATTCTAATTAACACTTTTATTTATATATCACAACAGTGAGCCAGAGGAATTTTCGCGGCGCTTCTTCGTTTACCCGAACCTGACATTCAGAAAGGAGAAACCTGTCGCGATCGGTGCCCGTTGATGGTATGGTAAAAAGATTTTTAGAATATTATAAATATATTGTTGAAGTTTGCCATATTCGTCAGTATTTTATATACTTTCAACGATATGGGTTTAGTGATTCTAGAAATATTTTTTTATTTTATAAAAAAACGTTACCCCCACACTAGGATTTTCTCCTGTATCGTGGAGGCAGTTTACAAACATAAGTTGTACCAGGACAAACATCCAGACCCGGAACAATTATCTGTAGACCATACAAATACTTGTTCCGTGCGGGATTAGAATCCGCAGCCCCCCAGCGCTGGAACTCATTGCTAAGCCACTGCCTCACGGAGCCGTCTATTAATTAATTATTACACCGTCCGTGTTATCGTTCTAAGACCCAACGCACATGAATAAAGAAACCGACCAGAGGGGAAGCTACATACAAACGTCTCGCTGCGGGTACACCCACACATAGCGCAGCAATGTGTGCGTGAACTCTCGTCGACAGGTTCACCGACTCTATGTCGGGGTACAAGCTGGTTTGCGCCGGCTCAATCCGGGTATGAATGAAAGGGCTGTTGTTCGTTAGCATTGAAATAAAAAGACGAATAAATTTGGTGATTTTATAGATCAATTAATTTATTAGGTATTTTACAATAACAGTTAAGTTTAGAGATTGTGCTCTATAAAATAAGACAATGTAGGTTTATATAGGTAAATAATTAGTGCTCTGTATAAGCATAAATGCCTAACAGTTGTACAGTAAATAATACAATCGCCAGACAGTGGTGTTGATGTTGGTGGTAGTGGTACTGGTATTGGTGGTGGTGGAGTGTGATGCTAATAGTGCTAGTGTTGGTGGTGGTGGACAGTGGTTCTGATCGTGCTGGTAATGGTGTCAGTGGTGGTACCGGTGCTGGTAGTATCGTTGGTTGTGGCGGTGGTCAATGGACCATAACTGGCACCACTATTATTAATGCCACCACCACAGACATTACTACCATCACCACCACCATTAAGACCACCACCACCAACACTGACCACTACCACCACCGTCGACACTACATCCTACCATCATCACAGTCATTACCACCACTACCTGATTTTTTGTACTCATGAATACATTGACTTACGAAAACGATATTGATAGAAATATAAAATGTTAAGCTTCTTTGAGAATACCTATTTACAGCGGGCGCTTGGCCCCGATCTATTGAAATATGTATATTTTGCTTATTTAGTAGTAGGAAGTTTCAATTTATGTTACAAATTATAGACATGGTGTTATATTAACTTAAGTTACAAGGAATACACATTTTTCTTTATACTATATAATCTTTTTTGTTTAAATTTTTTTCACCCTATCAGAATAGGTATACATTTCCGACTTCGTTAGGAAGCTTCCTCTCTGGCCTTTACTCTGTGTCTAACGTCCGCACATTTATTAACCAGTATCGTCTCTCCGTTGGGCATTTAATCTTTGTCAACTGAGGGTCGACTATGTGAAGGTATTACATTCTCTCAGTAATGACATATTGTCAACCACAACAATAGGTTGTCGCGTGAACAACAATTTAACAAGAATTGCTTTAGCCAATATTTGAGTTCATAAGCGATATTTCCTTGTACTACTCTTGTTTTTTATGTATGGAAATAAATACATAAAAATGTTATGTCATATATATATATATATATATATATATATATATATATATATATATATATATATATATATATATATATATATATATATATATATATAATATATATATATATGTATGTGTATATATATATATATACATACATATATATATATATATATGACATAACATTGACCGTGTAGTGGCGGTTAAGAATATCCACTACCCCATATCTTCCCGTGGGTGTCGTAAAAGGCGACAAAGGGAAACAGGCAGGAGATGGGCAGCAGCATCTTCCTGATAACAACAAATTCCAATAAAAAAACTGCGGTTGCCAACCCGCTTGCCAAGCGTGGCAACTATAACAAACCCCCCCCCCCCCCCAATAATGAGAGTAACAAAAAGACGGCCCCCAGTCCCCGGCGGCCCCGTTATTCCTAGCTACGGTGGCAACCATGGTAACGGCGGGACAGGGGGTGCTAAGAATCTCCGGTGGAGGTTCGGTTGCCACCTACGACGTCTCGACCTGGCAACGTACAACGCACGCACCCTGAGGACTGACGAGAAGATCCTGGAGCTGGAAGAAGAGATAGACAAGTTGCGCTGGAATATCGTAGGATTATCCGAGGTCCGAAGAGTGGGGGAGGACACGGTAATCCTCGAATCCGGCAACTTGTTCTATCACCGGGAGGGCGACCATCTGTCCCAAGGAGGTGTCGGATTTATCGTCCACAAGTCTCTCGTTAACAACATTGTAAAGATTGGGAGTGTGTCGACGAGGGTTGCGTACCTTATACTCAGAATCACCAAACGGTATTTGCTGAAGGTTATACAGGTTTACGCACCAACTTCGGCACACCCCGATGAGGAGGTGGAGGAAATGTATAAAGATATCTCTAGAGCCATGCATTCCTCCAAAACCCACTATACGGTGTTAATGGGAGACTTCAACGCAAAACTAGGCACAAGAGAGAACGGTGAGCTGAAAGTAGGGAAATTCGGAATAGGGCAACGGAACCCAAGGGGCCAGCAGCTGGCCGACTTCATGAAGAAAGGGGGACTCTTTATGATGAACTCTTTCTTTCAGAAGCGGCCCCACAGGAAGTGGACCTGGTCGAGCCCCGACGGTTCAACAAAAAATGAGATTGACTTCGTTATGACGACCAGACGACAACTGTTTAGTGATGTCTCCGTGATCGCGAGGGTGAAAACCGGCAGCGATCACCGAATGGTTAGAGGCACACTGAACCTAAACGTTAAGTTGGAGAGGTCACGTCTAATGAAGTCAACGCTCCGTTCCCCTCGTGCTCTAATCCAAAGTCCCGAAACCTATCAGCTCGAGCTAAGAAACCGTTTTCAGTGCCTAGAAGATTGCAATGCAGTGGACGATATGAATGACAAGCTCGTGGAAACTGTCCATACGGTCGGAGCTAAGTTTTGCAAGACCCGCCGCAGAAGAACACAAAACTCTCCGATCACACTCTTAATCTCATGGGTGTTAGACGGGATATGAAGTTGCAGTCTTCAGTAGATTTGACAGCATACAGGCAACTGGCCAGACAGATCTCCAAATGCATGCGGCGGGACTTACGCAACTTCAATACAGCTTGTATTGAAGAAGCGATCGAGCGGAACCGAGGCTCCAAAGTGTTTGCCAGAGATCTGTCTACCAGAAAGAGCCAACTGTCGAATCTGTAAACAGGGCAGCGTCATTTCCGGGACACCTGGGATTTTAAGTGAGATTGAGAGGTTCTATAGGTAGCTGTACACATCATCGTTGGAGCCACACGCAAGTGTGAGTAACGATCCAAGAGCGAGTCTTATCCGACATTATTCCGATGATATCCCGGACGTCAGTCTGAGCGAGATTAGAGTGGCTCTCCAGCACCTTTAAAACGGCAAGTCCCCGGGCGAGAATGGAATTACGGCGGAGCTTCTGAAAGCGGGTGGAAAACCGGTACTTGAATTTCTTCAGAGGCTCTTTAATTCCATCTTCCATGGTGGCATTACACCGGAGGCGTGGAGCAGAAGTTCGGTGGTCTTGTTCTTCAAGAAAGGCGACAACGCTCTCTTGAAGAACTACAGACCGATTTCCCTTTTGAGTCGCGTCTACGTGCTGTTTTCGAGAGTCATTACGAATCGTCTCGCGCGCAGACTTGACGACTTCCAGCCTCCCGAACAAGCTGGTTTCCGAATAGGCTTTAGCACCATAGACGACATACATACCCTTCGGCAAATTGTACAGAAATCCGAGGAGTACAATTTGCCACTATGTCTGGCATATGTGGACTATGAGAAAGCCTTTGATTCCGTCGAAATTTTGGCGGTGCTGTAGTCCCTTCAGCGGTGCCAAGTTGCCGACAGTCAATATAATAATAAAATAATATAATAATATCGAATTGTTGAAGTGCTTGTACAGTAGGGCTTCGATGGCTATCCGAGTACAGAACCAGAGTACGAAACCTATCCAATTGCAGAGAGGTGTAAGACAGGGTGACGTCATATCCCCAAAACTCTTCACCGCTGCATTGAAAGACGTTTTCAAGCTTCTGGACTGGAAAGGATAAGGTATCAACATCAATGGCCAGTACATCACTCACCTTTGATTTGTCGACGATATAGTCCTTATGGCAGAATCGCTGGAGGACCTAAGCACTATGCTCAATGACCTCAATAGTGTTTCCCAACGGATAGGTCTTAAGATGAACATGGACAAAACAAAGATCATGTTTAATGTCCATGTCACACCTATGCCGGTAGCTGTTGGGAGCACTATGCTCGAAGTTGTTGACGAGTATGTTTACCCCCAGGTAATTAATGTCCCAACAAATAGTCCGACTAGGTAAGTCCAACTTCGATCGAGAGGTCGATCGACGGATTCAACTCGGTTGGGCAGCGTTCGGGAAATTACGGCACATCTTCTCGTCAGGTATACCTCAAAACTTGAAAACGAGACTATACAACCAGTGCGTTTTGCCAGTAATTACATATGGAACTGAGACGTGGTTCTTCACTTCTAGCCGGATAAGGAGCTCAAGGTCGCTCAGCGAGCTATGGAGAGGGCTATGCTCGGAGTTTCTCTGCGTGATAAACTTAGAAATGAGGATATCCGCAGTAGAACCAGAGTGACCGACAGAGCCCAACGGATTAGTAAGCTGAAGTGGCAATGGGCCGGCCATACAGCTCGAAGAACCGACAACCGATGGCGAAAAAGGTTCTCGAGTGGCAGCCTCGTACCGGCAAGCGAAGTGTAGGGCATCCCCCCACTAGATGGAGTGACGACCTGGTAAGAGATGCAAGAAGTCGATGGAAGCAGGTGGATCAGGACCGTGCTTTGTGGCATTCCTTGGGGGAGACCTATGTTCAACAGTGGACTTGTGAAGGGCTGTAATGATGATAATGATGTATATATATACAACGTGTCCCAAAATTCAACGATAAGCCAAGTATAATACTCTAGGAAAATAAGTTATAAAAAAATATGGGCCTATTTATAAAACATGGCGTAGACCGCGAACCGTTCGGGATAGAATTTTTTTTTAGGGAACCGAGGCCACCTCTCCCTTGCCCGAACACGTACGTACCAGATTATCCACCATTACTGGGACATGTATAATTTATTACTGGGATATATATAAAATATGAAAACGTAATTCTGATCCATCTACTATAAGAACGTTATAAACGTACTGTTACGGTTTCCCAATGCTAGGGAAAACCCTTAATCATAGGTAATAAGTGATTACATAGATTTCCTCTAAATAGTCATGTCATCATTTAAAGGCAGCTTTGCTTCCCGCTCCCGGGAGCAAGTCAGTCTCTGCCCGACCGCTGAATGCATAACACCTCTGTATCATCTCGTGTCTGCCAGTTTCGACTCCGGGCTAATTAGAATTTGTAACCATTTCTATTTCTAAATTATACTATTTCCATTGTGTAAATAAAAGTGCTTTTTTTTAAAACCTAGTTTACGAGGTCCCGTATAGATATGTCTATTTACTGCAATGGAAATAACGCTAGATTGATTGTCAATATGTCGCATTCCACATAATTATAGCGTGGAAATGAGCTGAAGATACGAGTACATGGTCAATTAACACTTAAAATTATGATTTAAAAAAACTTACTGCGATGAAAAACTGGAGTTTTGCGCATTCTATTAAAATTAAATAAGCTTTCACGTGCACACATATTTCATATTTTTGTTAATTAATATATTATTTTATTGTATTATATTTGTATTAGTTTATATACCTATACTATACGTAATAGTCGTATATATTATTATTATTTAGTATTGTATTATTTAATACAATTTACTTAACATTATGTATCTATATTATTTATTCCTTGGCAGTAGTAATGTACGCACTACGTTTGCCTTCTTAATATATTTTCCTTTATGGGTCTACTGAAAGATATTTTAGTAAATTATGGAATAAGTAGAACCTTTGTACGAACTCACAAACATGACTGTTTCTGTATATTGTTGTGTCTATATAAATAAATAAATAGTATTAAAATTAATTTTTGCAGAAAGCCTTTGTTAGCAAATGTCTATTATAATAATATACCTTTTTTATACAGTCGACAATGACATATAGTCGTAGTTGATGAACTTTTTAAACATGTTAATAGATAGGCTTATTTGTCTTTCAAATTAATTTGTAAAAGCACATAATATATACATACACTTCCTAAGCCACTTTCATTTAACTAACATACAAAGTTAAATATCCCTAAAAATTGTGTACGAGAAAGTTTAAAAAATAAATCACCAGGGTACATATCGTATGATTAATTGAGAAATTTTCTCCAATTTCTGAACTCAAGTTATTGACGAACTTCACTTTTTACGAAATTTGTTTTATATTTTTATTCGTTCTCAGGTCCTATAAATCTAACATCAGGGCTGGCGAATGGCAACATGGCGAAAATTAATCCCAATGGTACAAGAAATAACAATGAAACAAATTATCACGAAGGTGAAGAAAGGGTATAAGCCATGCTATGTGAAAAATGAAAATTATTTTATAAAACAGATTGCTGTTATTACTAGATGTTATGTAGAAAATATTCGTTATAAATTGAATGTAAATGTAACAGCAACTTTTCCATATTTCAAGCTGACATGCACATAGTGATCTGCTAGTAAATGACGTGCGAAAACAAAGGTAGTAGTAAACGACATTCGAAATGCAAAACCAAAATTCCAGACTGATGATGTGGTGCAGCATTACCATTGCAAAGGTTACTGCTAACGAGTACGCTCAACGTTTAGCGGGCGCTTTTCTTAAAAGGGCTTGTCCAGAAATATAAAAATTAAGGATATGAAAATAGTATATTCGAATATTTAAGAGTAAACGTAAACGTATTAAAAACTTACATGATGACTTTTTTAATATTGTAAAAGTATGTCGATGTTGCAAAATAATTAAAAATGTCTACCTAATTACTTTAAAGTACTTGTTTTAAATATTGATTAAATTTATACCCGCTATTATTTATTTTAACGTGAAAATTTTTGAACATTATCTTGTGTTTGTCACTCTATTCTAAAAGATTTGTTTTATAATACAAAGAATTCTATTTTAAAAATTGTAAACAAAAATTGTAAATTCTTTTATTGAAAAATAATAAAATAATCTTGTATATATTCTAATTCTTTTATCATCCCTATCAAAATCCCCTATATATACTCATATCAAATATACAAAAACAGTATGTTCATATTTTATATGCTGCTATACCGTTTATCAGAGTGCAGTAAAACATTGTCAACTTATTGCTTGCACTTGCGCGAAGGTAATAAGGTTAGTACAAATAACTTACAGTACGTGGCGCATATCGTAACAACAAATTTATTTTAAAATTATATATCATTCAACTTTAATGAACGTATTTTTTTATATAGGATAAGGGTGCCAGACGAGCACACAGTCCACCTGATGATAAGTGGTTGCTATGGCCCATAAGCATCTACATCTACCCTCGATTACGAATTAAAATTCAGACGCGTTGTAACCCGTGAGGACTAAGATGGAATGCCTCGTTTCCAGTAAAAAGGTTCACCGGTTCTCTATACTCATCATATGAAACAGAACAGCGATAAGCTGGTATTTGACGCTGGTATTCTATTAAAGCGTGGTTCTTCCCTGGTTGAGCCGACCCAATCGCGATCCAAATTGAAGTTGTAGACGAGTATGTTTACCGGTGACAAATAGTCCGATTAGGTGAGTCCAAATTAGACCGGAGGTCAATCGACGTATTCAAATCGGCTAAGCAGCGTTCGGTAGTTTACGGCAAATATTCTCGTCAGGTATACCTCGAAACTTAAAAACCATATTGTACAACCAGTACGTGTAGCCACTGATGACATATGGATCTGAGACGTGGTCTTTCGCTGTTGACCGTATGAGGCAACTCAAAGTCACTCAGCGAGCTATGGAGAGGGCTATGCTCGGAGTTTCTCTCCGTGACAAACATAGAGTAACCGACATAGTCCAACGGATTAGTAAGATGAAGTGGCAATGGGCCGGTCATACATTTTTTTATAGGATAAGGTTGACAAACGAGCACACAGTCCACCTGATGGTAAGTGGTTGCTGCGGCCCATAGACATCTACATCTATGCTCTGTTACAAATCAAAATGTAGATGCGTTCTCACCCGTGAGGACTAAGATGGAATGCCTCATTTCCAGTAAAAAGGGCCTCCGGCCACCTGCACTGACCAAGCGAAACGCAGAGGTAAACCTCTACTTCACGCTGGTTTTCTGTGAGGTCGTGGTACCACCCCGGTTCGAGCCGGCCCATCCGTGCGACAGCAAAAGCTGCCGCGTGGCTCTACCACTGTTAAGCTAACATAGCTCGAAGAACCGACAACCGATGGCGAAGAAAGGTTCTCGAGTGGCAGCCTCGTACCAGTAGGCAATATGTGGGGCTGCACCCCACTAGTTGAAGTGACTACCTGATAAGACATGCAGGAAGTCGATTAATGCAGGTAGCTTAGGACCGTGCTTTGTGGCATTCCTTGGGGGAGGGCTATGTTCAGCAGTGGACTTGTGAAGAGCTGTAATAATGGCGATGATGAA
The DNA here is from genome assembly GCA_033319125.1 of Parnassius glacialis. Lineage (NCBI taxonomy): Eukaryota > Metazoa > Arthropoda > Insecta > Lepidoptera > Papilionidae > Parnassius > Parnassius glacialis. The sequence goes on from JAVANC010000019.1 coordinate 23,781,040, forward strand.
TTATTTTCAGACACTAAATAAAAAATAACAAACCAAATAAATAATCTATTTAAATGGGGAAACTAACATTGTCATTTATTGTCATACATGTGCAATGGACAGCTTTTGGGTGACTGGCTTCGTTTATCATTTTATCGTTCGTTCGTTAGGAACAATGACTAAAAAATCGCAAACGCTGCGTGATTAAACTTCGGATACTGACGCAGACAACAGTGCTGCCAGATTGAAAATTTTGATGAATTTAAACAAACTGTAGTAAAACGATGTATTTTAACTAACAATGCATTTGCATATTCATTAACTATACAGGATTATTTTGCAATAAGCGGCCAAATTTCGGAGAAGTTTAGTAATATGAAACGCCTACTATTTTATACGCACGCACATATTCGTAAGGGAGTGTTGAGTTTGGTGGCATTCGGTGCTCGCGCTTGGTTAAAGGCGGCTACTGACATGCCTGCCGCAGGGGCAATCTAGGGTGTAGGAGTGTTTTGTGTGTTGAGTGGAGAGTTTCACCGCTAGGTACGTTCACCTGGTTGGGCGACAGTGTAGACCGTAACATCATTACGTACCGAGTGTCTTATTTTAAAATTTTCGTAAATTGCATTACTTGTCATTTCGTTAGCAATGATGCAACGAAAATATTCGAGCCGCGAACACTATGAAATGGTATGGTAACACTCGGTAACACATTTTAAACCAGGAAAGTTTACGTAGTGGCCAAAAATAATACGAAAGTGAATCTTTACTGCGCTTGCAAAGACAAGGAAATAACGCCCGTTCACCACCCAATCCGAGTACAATTTTGGCAGCAAACTAAATTCTTTAGAATGTGTTAGACTCTGGACAGTTCACTACTCCATCACACGGCAGTGCTCGAGGTGGTCATTCAGTAATAAGACTGGCAGTTGAAAATGCAGTGATGGAGTTTTTCAAGCGAAACCCCGCGCTAGCACCAATGACGCAGCTCGAGAATTCAGAGTTAGCCACTTATTACGTGTGGAAACTACCTCACTTCTGGATATCACCCATCTCATTACCGACGTGTGCAAGCACTGAATAATAACGATCGCTAACCTCGAAAATATTTTTGTTAACGGTTGTTGTCCAACATTGATAATACTAACATTATGTTGACTGACGAAGCGCTATTTACGCGTGTATGGCTTTATAATAGTCGTAACAAACATTACTGGGCAGTACGCAACCCACAGACTATAAAATTGTCGACCGTATATATTAATGTTAATGTAAAATAAGTTTAGTGCAGTATAATTAAAGTCTTAAACTGATCAATACATCTCCTCTTCATTTACAAGTAGCAGCAGCTTCAAACATTACACGGCGACCCTGCTATGCGCTGTGTTAGAAGGAGTAACTTAGGCTTCTTTAATTATAGTAAAATAATTAGGGTTACGCGCAAAAAAATTAAAGCCATGAAATCCAATTATAACAATTCAATTCACGACAACTAACATCCATACCTTAATCTTTTTTTTTTCGAAATTCTTCGAACCCCTGCCACATGAGTAAATAAACGGAACAGAGATAAAGCGTCATACAACCGCGCGAATCGGTTGCACTACTACAAGCACGCGGGGTATGTGTACGTGACCACTGCCCGCTTGTTGCGTACGCGGCGAGACTGGAAAAAACCGGTTATGCTGGCTCAGCCAGTGGACAACAATCTTAGAGTCAGTGCGACGCATGTTATTTGTTTTATTAGTTGCTAGTTTGCATATTTTAATGTAAAAAAGGGGTATTATGAATAATGGTTTTTTATTGTGTTGTGTCTATGAATAATACTAGAAAAAATAAAAATATATCATACCTTAACTATCCCAAGGAGTATATATTTGATTATTACTTTTTCAAGTAAGTACCTTTATTTTATTATATGATCCTTTTTTAATAAGAACGGGGGTATTACACGGTGTGTTTTTACCTTTTTATTGTTGTTACAAGCTTTTACTAAACATTTGTAGGTATGTGGGTGGGTTGGTATGTAGTAAGCATGTGCGTTAAGTACACATATTGCAAGTAAGATTTGAACCACTTCTAAATGTCTGATTGAGTTGAAATTTTGTATACCGTAACTTCAGTGACAATGCAATAATATGATAGATATTTTTTTGTTAAATTTGTCTTCACCTATTGTGACAACCCTACCAAAATAGGTAACAATTTTGCACGTTCTTAAGAAGCTTTGTCTCTTCCGTTTATTTACTCCTGTGTCCCTGCCCCATTTAAGGGACGCCGGAAACTAGCGGCTGTTTATTTTCGTATCCGGTCGATTGTGCGAAAGAGCTAGCAGATTTTTACACCGCTACTTCAAGTCTAGCGTAAAATAGCAGCTTAATTAAAAAAAACAGCTGCTTTGTTTCATACGGTGTGTGTAGAGAATCGGAAACCCTTTTTACTGGAAACAAAGCATTCCATCTTAATCCTCAGGGGTGACAACGCATCTGCATTTTGATTCTTAATCGAGGATAAATATTGTAGATGTCTATGGTTCACAGCATCCACTTACCATCACCTATGTGCTCACTTGTCACCCTTATTCTATTAAAAAAATCTAAAAGCCGTTATTAGTTCTATCAGCTTTGTCGCATGCTTAACACCGCACTGAAGATATGCCAAGTTTGGGCCAAGGATAATGTGGTATAAGTCTATGGACGCCGACCGACCTTTTAGGGAATATTTATCGTTACAGAAAAGAAAATTTCAAATACATAATTGATACTATATGTTATTTTAAAAATATGAATTACATAATAAATTAATGTTTCATAATAAATGTAAAATAATAATTATAATAAAATTGATGTTAAAACAAAGGTACAAAGGAAAATATATGCAAATTTATGAATTTATATTCATAAACATCTTAATTAACATAATGCGGTCCTAATTTGAATTCTGCTCATTTTTTGTTGGAATTTATGATAAAGCGACTAGCTTTTGCTCGTGGCTTTGCTCGTGTAAACTTCGCTTCATTAACATCATTAACGCTTCCCATCGATCAAATCCATGCCAAAAATTCTTTATTTTTATTTTTGCCTTGTTTACGTAATAGACGTATGGTCAACCATACGTCTATTTTTGAAAAACAATCCTTTGTTCTTCATTATAATATGCAGTTCAAACTGTTCTAACTCACCCAAATACGGACAAGAAGCTTATAATGAATTTTCGTCGTAAGCGATTAGTTTTTGGAGGCAAAATAGGAAGCCGTTCAAAATAAATTAAGCTATGTGGGTAATTAAAAATTAATTTATTTATTATGGGAGTAATTCAAAATAAATTAACCTATGTGGGTGCCCCGGTTAGTCCGCAATAGTTAGCAATCGCAATTTTTTTTTGGTATTTTATCAGTAAGACACATCTCTTGTTTCATATCCGTATGCTTCTTACCACACCCACGCAATGGTAATAAAGGAGTAATGGATTCTCTTACAGCGATAAGATATAACTTGAGCGGTTGCAAAACTTATGTATTCGTTATATTTTCGGGCTAAAAAAGTATGACCACGTCTCCTCCTATCGCAAACAGCTCAAGTGGCTCCCAATCCGACTTCGCAGGAATACTCGAATCCTTTGCCTCCTCTTTAACATACTATACAATCCAACATCACCACCCTATCTACGTGATCGATTCCACTTTGTGCACTCCCCCGATGCAGTTTGTAGATCACATTTAAATACCCTCCTAAATTTCCCTCCCTCTAGAACTAAGTCCTATTCTCACTCTTTTACAGTACATGCAGTTAGGTTATGGAATTCTCTTCCTGCTGCAATTCGAGGGGCTCAAACAGTGTCCGTGTTCAAAAGGCGAGTCAAAGAGCACTATCTTTCTTTGTCATCCCAGTGATTATATATATATATATATATATATATATATATATATATATATATATATATATATATATATATATATATATATATATGTAGAAAGGGTAATTGAGTATAGTACAGAGACTAATTTTGTAGTTAGGAATAATAATTAATTCGTTTACACGAATTAATTATCCAACGAGTCGAGGATACACTAGTAACGGAATACGACAAGCGTACCGTTCCACGTCAGAGCCAAGACTGTCCTAACAGCGGCCGCGCCGTCCGTTTTATACAAGCAAAACGAGAGCCACTGCAGGTGCAATGGTGCAGGTGTGCGGAACACGTGTTATTTACAAGAATTCTGTCTAACTGCACCGACGGCTACCGCGCCGCACGTGCAATGGTGCTGGTCCCGTCACTGCGCTCCATCACAATTTTAGTTATCTGTAGACAAAAAAAACATCGTTCGACTATCCTGACATAACAGCGTCTGGTCCGGTCTATATTGACCCTTCAGACTTGGGTGACAATCACTTTTGTTCCGGCAGTAAGCCCCCACAAAACTTTAATCAACTTTATGCGAGATCGGAATGATTAGTCTGTAGCTTTTCTATTTTCACTTTTTTTTTTCAAGTACTGTTTTCGCTAGTCCGGTATCACTATTCCCTATAGCCATATCATTGGACCGGCACAAAGCCCTGCAATGATAGTATGAACCACTTTTTTTTCTTACTCTTTTTTTTTTCAATTCAGTATAGAACAACTACAGACTAGCCATACCGCAAACATGTCCCTGTCACAATCACACAAAAGTGTATCGTGAGGGACGTAGTGACATGATAACACCTAAGTATGTAAACCAACAGCAACAAGACACATCCCAGTGCAGCACAGACCAGCCTCCCTGCAACTCCATGTTCCTTTCCTGCACGAGAATAATTACATCGCTTGAGTGTTGCAACGTCTCTAGTATTTCCTAGATGCACAGACACGGCCAACTCTGACTGTCGCACGTCCTCATGCGGTTGACAGTGAACAGCATACGGTCCATCAGTTATCACCACCTGCTAACAGATATTAACTCTTGTTAAATATTACAACGGCCATCCCAGACTTCATTTAAGTCATGGACGCGCCAATATGGCTACCTCCAGGCAGACTCACTCCAGCTTTCCGTTCTGCTGCGTTCGTGCCACATTCGCGCCAGTGAGCCGTCGTGGCGTACTAGCGCTAGCGAATCGTCGTACTGCTTTGCAAAATTAAAAGAAATAGAGATAAATGTATCGAGAACCATGGAATTCCGAGCTTCCAAAATTCATCACATATTCTCTTATGAAACGGCAACTGTATGACATTTGAAAACATTGCAAAAAAAAAACGGAAACTAAGTGTAGAGACAGATACCACAACATATTTCAAAGGGAAGGGGGCAACTGCGCCAAATCTACGAAAGCCGACCAAGCCTCAGACGTCCATTTACAGCGCCAAAGCACCATTTGTTCGGCGGCCGCTTGAATTGCCTTGCCGTAAGATCAGCCGATAAGTTACCGGCTGTAGAGGTGTAGGCTCAATCTTACCAGCACTGGGCCGTACTTGACCATGTTCGATTAGCTGTCACAACGTCTTCCTCATTGATCATTGTTGTAGAGACTTCTACGAATCCCTCGACATCAAACCCCAATCTTGTCGACCACACAATATTCGAAGCAAACTGCAACACCGATCAACACATTAGAACACAAAAATGTCACTTATTATTTTTAATTCATAGCATGTTAAAGTTAATCCTTTATTTTGATCACCCCTTAAACGTATGGAACTTCAAAATATAGCAAATGATAATCATGTTTCGCGTTAACCATCAAATTACAACAAAACTTGAATAAGTTAGTTAGAAAGCCTCCAACATTTCTTTCGACATTTGTTAACATATTTAGGTACGCCAAGAAATAATGCAAAAACTTGCGGGTACTTTTAATACAAATCGAACAAATTAAAAAAAATTGGCTTAATTAATTTCACTTTATCTTTTCTCTACACTTTAATGATACGACAATATCGTTAGTAGCATAGCAAATTTCATTACGGTATTTAACATAAAAACAGCTTCATCAATGCGGAATGCATTATAGTCTTCCACAAATGTAATAATCCTCATACTATTCGAAGATTATATGTGGACAAAAATGGGGACTTTATCCTACTTCTGATGTAGAAAGGGTAATTGAGTATAGTACAGAGACTAATTTTGTAGTTACGAATAATAATTAATTCGTTTACACGAATTAATTATCCAACGAGTCGAGGATAAACTAGTAACGGAATACGACAAGCGTACCGTTCCACGTCAGAGCCAAGACTGTCCTAACAGCGGCCGCGGCGTCCGTTTAATACAAGCAAAACGAGCGCCACTGCAGGTGCAATGGTGCAGGTGTGCGGAACACGTGTTATTTACAAGAATTCTGTCTAACTGCACCGACGGCTACCGCGCCGCACGTGCAATGGTGCTGGTCCCGTCATATATATATGGTTGTGTGTGTATATGTGTGTATATGTATTTATAGTGGTATTTAGTTATATGTGTTTACATGGATATTTGTTTTTAATGTCTTTACTTTATGTTTAGTATATTAATATTATAAAATTTTATTATGAGAGTGCACACTAGATCAGCTTCTCTTTTAATTTGTCCAGTATCAGGCCTGCTGGAAGAAATTTCAATATGAAATAAGCAGTGCCTTTGTACAAAATATCTTTTTTTTTTCTTCATTGTAACATTATTTTGTTTGTACATAAATTGTTAAATAAATAAATAAGAGACATGGAATGTAGCAACAGCACATGTAATGTACATTCAATGAGTTGCTGCGCTGGGGGGCGCGGGTTCGAATCCCGCACGGAACAAGTATTTGTATGGCCTACAAATAATTGTTCCGAGTCTGGATGTTTGTTCTTGTGCAATTTGTGTTTGTAAACTGCCTCCACGATACAGGAGAAAATCCTAGTGTGGGGGTAACGTTTTTAAAAAAAAATGTACCTACGTTTCCAGTTAATAGATAATAAGCTAAAATATAAATAAATAATGAGCTATATTATTTTAAATATCGTGTAGGGTATCAAAAATAATTTAAGCAGTGTTTTTAAAAGTATATAAATTTTATTCTGTCAGTGACGTAGCAGGGGGTCCAGACAAAAATTCTGAAAATCACCTATTACTGAACCCTTTTGAAAAAAATATTACGAACTCTGTAAGACTGAAAGTTCTGAAAATAAAGATAATCTTCACACATACACACATATAGGCCAAGCTTAGGGATTAGTAGTTATTTCTTGGTGGTAATAATTCTTTTCTGCCCAGAAGTCTGCCTGGGAGATTGTTTATTAGTCCTCAGACTCAGATAATAGATAATACCTAGTCCTCAGATAGAAATGAAACTAATTTTACGGATTTTATTTCTTATAAATATCTTTAACTCTCAACGTTTCGAGTGCTTTACAGTACCCATGGTCACAGGGGACTAAGGTATTTGACGTACCGATGCCATAGTTAACCTGGCTAACTTCAGCTTTTGAATATTAATTTTTGGTCCGATCTACGCAGAACCAGCTTACAGTATCTGGAAGTATTGCAGTGATATTCTTGAAGTTTTGGTTTTAATTGTGTTAATTATAGGATATCAAGCAGATGGTAGCAACCATCCATCTTCTCTATTGAATTCAGGATGTTTTTTTTTATTTTAATAGCCTCGCAACTCATTCTTGATAGGAATCGGTGTTCTTTTGCGAGGATTTGTGGTCTATCAAATCTGAAGTAATTGCGGGGACGATTTAGAACATGTTCATCATTCAGCTGAAGGTAGTCGGCCTAACTATAACATCAGAACATCAAACACCTCAGCCCTCAAACGTCAGGAATTCAAAAGTTAAAATTAAATGCGACAAAGTCAGTAAAATTCGTTTTATTTAATTTGTAACATTCGTAAATACAAGAAATAAAACAATTTATATTTTTCTAGAACTGCGTCATCTCGCATATAACTGATGGACTCTGAGCAGCCATTATAATAAAATAAAACTTGTAGAGAAGCGTTAGCAGCGATTGTTACATAGTTCCTATTACGGATCATTATTATGTTATAACAGTATATTTATCGATTTTACTTCATATTATCCATTTTTAATCATTAAATATAAATTAGATTATTAATTTTTGTATTGTCATAATAATTATCATAGATTAGCAATAAACCCAGGCTTCGCATGGGTGATTTCTGGATCTCGACAGCAGCGCCACCTACCGGGTCCAAAACCCACTCAAACACACACAAAAAATTTCTTCAAAACCGTATTCGAGTTTTAGCGAGACTAACAGACAGCAATTGATTTTTATATATTAAAGAGATTGAGATAATTGTCTTAAAGTTTTTTTTATTTAGAATGTCATATATTTACAGTAAATATTTAAGGAATTCTTTTTTCTATGCATTTGCAATTAATTCACGTATCAATAATATTTATAACAGTGCTTTACTTATTTATTTAATATAAAATTATTTGGGTTATATGATACTTACACATTCAAACTTTTGCTAAGTTATGTTTTGACAGTTACTACGGATAAGTTATCCCCCGAATGAAATGGTTAAGACGAAGAAGTTGTTACTCAAGTACGCCGATGTTTTCTCATCAAACGATGCTGACATAGGGAACACTGACTTACTTCAACACAAAGTAAACACAGCAGATAATATGCCGCTGTCAACGATTGGCCGGTTCGAAAAGACAAAACGCAGGTCAGAGCATTTTTGGGTTTGTGCTCCTATAATCGGCGATTTGTGAAGAACTTTTCAGATATAGCCAATATAGCCAAACTTCTGCACAAGCTAACCGAAGAGAAGCGACATTTCTGCTGGGATGAAAGTTGCGATATCGCATTCCAAGAGCTCAAAGACAGTCTGTGCAAAACACCTATTTTGGGATACCCTGATGCGAGCAAGGAATTTATAGTTGACACAGACGCAAGTGATATAGGACTTGGCGGTGTTTTGTCTCAACGGAATGGTGATCAAGAGGTTGTGATAGCGTACTTTAGCAAGTCTTTGTCAGAGCCGGAAAGGAACTATTGTGTCACAAGATGGGAATTGCTTGTTGTGGTAAAGTCGTTGCAGCATTTTAGCAAATATCTTCTGGGGCAGAAATTTGACTTACGAACAGACCATGCTGCACTGAAATGGCTATTGCAGTTCAAAAATCCAGAAGGACAACTTGCGAGATGGATCTAACTACTGCAGGAATACAACTTTGTGATCGAATATCACAGCGGGAAATCTCATGGCAATGCAGATGCATTGTCAAGAAGAACTTGTCCTGAATATTTTAATTCCAGACGATTCGGCTGTACTACCCTATGTCAGAAGAGTCAAAGTCACCCATCAAGTGTAATATCCCTCTACAAGATGCAGAAGTGTACAAGCTTAATTGCGAATGTGGTATCTCTTACATAGGACAAACAAAAAGATCCATTGAAACCCGCGTGAAAGAACATATAGCTGACGTGAAGCACCGACGCTCTGGGAAGTTTGCACTCTGTGAACATGTTCAAGATCGTCCCCGCCATTACATCAGATTTGATAGACCACAAATCCTCGCAAAAGAACACCGATTCCTACCAAGTATCATACGCGAGGCTATTGAAATTAAAAAAACATCTTAATTTCAATAGAGAAGATGCCAGACTGCAGAGCCATCTACTTGGGTTCCTATAATTAACAAAATTAAATCCAAACCCAAGCATACTACTGCAAGACTTCAAGATACTGTAAGCTCATTCTGCGTAGATCGAACCAAAAATTAATATTAAAAAACTGAAGGTAACCGGGCTAACTGTGACATCAGGACATCAAACATCACAGTCCCCCCGAGACCTTGGCTTGCTGTAAAGCACCCGAAACGTCGGGAATTAAAATAGTAAATTAAACGCGATAAAATCCGTAAAAAATAGTTTTATTCAATTTCTGTTTAATTTTTTCTAAAAGTCGCGAAGTCCCCGGGAATTCCCGGGACTTTGATTATAGGCAGGCCCGTGTCCCGGGACTTTGAAATTGTCGGGGATTCCCAAACCATAGCCGCAACAAAGCGGTTAACGTTGGCATCGTAATATATTTATGAAAATGTATATATGTACATAAAAACATGAATAGCTTTAATAAGTATAAAGACATTCATACTTCAAACACTAGGAACAAACATAACCTTGTAATGCCTGTTACTAGTACTCTACAGAATTAGTGATTCTATAAAATTATGCTTTCTCAACAAAATCCTAGAATATGTCCAAAGTTTGGCAATAAACAAGTTTAAAAGTTTTATTAAAGGAAAATTGTTAAAAAATGTTATTATATAATGGAATACATGAATGAAAATAACCCCTGGGAATGAGGTGATCGCTACCATGCTGGTTCAATTAAAATTCATATAAAAAAATTGTATAAAATTATTGCAAAGTGATGTATGTTTACAAAAAATAATCCCGCTAGGTTTCTTCCCACGACAGAGGTATTGTCCAAACCAGTAGTAAATAAAAAATGACTTTCAAAAAGTATAATGTAATAATCTATATTGAATAAAAATCATTCTATCCTATTCTATTTTATTCTACTCTACCTTTTAGGTAATATAATTACAAGCCCAAGAAACCGTCGGGGTTACTTGTTTGAATAATTTTATATTTAATTTGAATCTTTTAAAAATATCTATAATTAACTGTATAAATTAGGCCGTAGCGGACAGGTGGTCACAATTGAGTAAAACCCTTTTTCTATTCAATGTCTGGTGTGTAAACCCAATACTGAAAAACGTATAGTAGAAATAAGATTTTAACTAAAGTTTCCTTCCCATCCATCCATTAAAACCTATAAAGTCCACTGCTATTCATAAGCCTCCCCCATAAATTGTCTTATAGGTGGGATTTTGCCGTAATTGCGTTGCTTGGCAGGCGGTGTAGTAACCGTACTATTTGTAATTTTGAATTGTTATCATGAAGATGTTGCTGCCCATCTCCTGTTTCAGTTTCTCTTTGTCGTCTTTTACAACACCCACGGGACGATATGGGGTAATGGATATTCTTACAACGCCAATACAGGGCTATTTGCTTACCGATAGGTAATTTTGGTATCCGAGATATTCTAATTTTTTTAAACTAAATAAGTCCAAATTTAATTAAAAAAATTTGAACGGGAGATTATTAAATTTATTGTCAAATAGGAATGCAGTGAATAGGCAACAAAATCTATATAGAAGTATGAAAATATTGTATGAACTAAATTCATAATACAGTTAAGTTTTTGAAGTTTGAAATTCTTCGAAAACGTTGAAGAAATATTGTAGGAAAGATATAAAACTAAATAAAATAAAAAAAAATAAAAAAGCATTGTGAAAAATAATCCCCAATTACTCATTTAACTACTTTTGCTTGCCAAAAGTAAAAAATATTTATTGCAATTTTATAGTTATATTGCATATTCATACCATGTTAACAACAAAACATATGTTCATGGAATAAATGTTTATATCTAAACAGGCAATATATCACATGATCACACAGAATTTACCATATTACTACAGCAGATTATTAAACAGACAGTCATTAATTACTCACTTTTCGTTTCAGTAAACAAGCTCTGCGGCAAAGTTTTAAGATTTTCCTTATCACAAGCCTTTCCTAAGTTATTTAAATAACTTTGTTATACATAGTGATGAAATTACATGTATAAAACTCATTATATCTAAAATTAACAACAAATCTAAAGCAAAATGACTAGAATGAAATATTTTCGCTCTAAAATCACGTAATTCAAATCATACTTAATTACATTGTGTAATGTATACGAGTATTATATTGCAATTTGACTTACTGAATTAGGTACTGAAGGGGATAGCAATGATGAAGACTACATGAATAAGAAAATATTTTATTCATTTCTAAAGAAAAAAAATATACCACTATAATACTGAATATGTATTTATAAATGACTAGAATTTATAGAAGAATGGACTACTATAATAGGCAACCAACTTTCGATAGTATTCAGTATCTTACTCACTCAACTGTAAATCGGCTGATAACTTTATAGAATTGAAATAAGGTTTAATGTTAAAACGTCTTAAGGTACTCCTGCCTAAGGCTCATACAAATACATAATTGAATTTTAAATTAAAACCTTTTACTCAATATTATTAATGAACAATTTCATAAGAGTACTTTAAATACAAAGGAATTTTAAATTTTAAATCATTAAACGTTAAATAAAAAGAAGACAACGATTTTAAAAAGTAACAACAAGAATCTAAATATTTATTTTATTCTTAATATTTATATTAAAACCTTCATTCCCTTTTTACCATCATTAGGGGTGGAAAGTTTTCTATTAATTTATTTAAGACTACCCCTGAAGTAAAACCTATTTATTAAAAAAAGAATAATTTATTTTTTGGTTGAGACATTTCTGAGAAATCTGTGAAAATACACTAAAAACATACGCGTTGAACCTGAAAAATAACATAGCATTATTGTTAAAATTTTGCGTGAAATAAATTCACATCTTTATTACTCAAGCTTTATGGCAAATATAAATATAGAGAGAGTATTTTCTAAGATTTTGTTACAAATTAATACATTTTTATCAACCATTCCGGACATTCCATTGAATCAATGTTTTAATAATTTTATTTTGCTCGTATTTTCGATGTTAAACTTATCTTCAATATTATCGAATTTTTGTACAGTTTAATCCAACTCGTTAATGGATAGATTTCAAAGAAAAGATTCATTATTCTTTGATTCCATACAGCCTATCAAAAGTTCTGTGCTAAACATAGGCCTATATCATTATAGATTCTCTCATAGGAAGATATTTTCCATAGTTGCCACGTTTGGCAGCCGGATTGGCAGTTGGAGTTTCTTTGGTGTTGTTATCAGAAAGGTGCTACTGTCCTTCTCTGGATTAATTTCGCTCTGTCGCCTGTTAAGACACCTACCTATAGGGCAGGGTATTCTCTTACGCTGCTAATACACGGTTAATATATAAATAAAGATTTCTTCCCACAGAATATTTCATGCATCTAAAACCTGCTGTATTAACAATAATAATAATAAGGATTTACCCCTCTATCCTTAGCCAACAAGCAATGACAAGATTCAGTACCCGGCGGTACAGAGCATTTCCGACCTGGAGACCGTATGGAAGGAGAAGGAGCTCCACGGGAGGTTCTACAAGGCTCTACATGAGCATTTTGTCGACACAGTCGCCTCCGTCCACTGGCTACGTTTTGGTGAACTCTTCGGGGAAACCGAGGGTTTTGTCTGTACAATACAGGATCAGATTATTAAGACCAACAACTATCGGAGATACATCCTAAGGAATGGCACCTTCGACATCTGTCGAGCTTGTCACCATACCGGTGAGTCACTTAGGCATATCATCTCTGGTTGTTCGGCGCTTTCTAACTCTGAGTACTTGCATAGGCACAACCTAGTAGCCTGGATTCTACACCAGGAGCTCGCTTTGAAATACGGTCTCGTAAATCGGAAACTGCCTACATAAATAAGTAATAAGTACATGCCAGAAGCCGTGCTCGAAAATGGCCGCGCCAGGCTCTACAGGGACCAGGCCATCATCACAGACAGGACCATTCTTGCGAATAAGCCGGATATTGTACTGATGGACCGGGCACAGTCAAAGATATTTTTGGTCGACATTACCATTCCGTATGACGAGAAACTCGTGAAAGCTGAACTAGATAAGCGAACAAAATGTCTGAACCTGGCTCACGAGGTGACCGACATGTGGGGTGGACTGCCGACCGAAATTATACCCGTAGGCGTTTCTGCGAACGGGTTAATCCCAGTCAGCTTCTCGGGTCATCTGAAGCGACTGGGTCTCCGTGACGGACCACTCCAAGCGCAAATGCAGAAGGCGGTGCTCCTCGATACCGCCCGCATCGTCCGCCGGTTTCTTTCCCTTTCCGCCTAACCCTCGGTCGTTTGATCTCCCCTGCCGACGGCTTCCGTCTGGTTGGGTTTTTATTTATTTATGTATTGTTTATTTATTTGTTTTACTTTATTGATATAGATTTCTATCATTTTCATTTATGTATTTATACAGCCCAACCAAATGAGAAAACTGTAAATATCCCAGAATAATAAATAATAATAAGGCGTAGAGAAGTGACGCCCCATCGCCCACTGACGTAACAGTTAAGTGACAAAACTGCGCCTTGGCAAGAGGTGTAAGCGCCGTGTCTCAACAAAAGGAGATGTATGAAATTGGGCGCTTGACATCGTTCGAAACAGTGATACAAATTACAAACATACTTGGGTAATAAAACTATAAATTATAAGCATTAATAAATTGTTTTAATTTCTGTAATACCTGGGGCAGAAATGCTTTTGCTATAGCAATAAACGAAATGTTTTTAAGAATTTTTGTGTATTTTCTCTATGTATATTTATATATGAAGGCAATTTTTATAATAAAGTAGCGTTCATTATCAAAGAAATCTAAATATTGAAATATTGACGCCAATCTGTAGTGATTAATATTGAATAAAAGAATATTATATTTAGAAAACGATTGAATAGGCTATGTTAATAATAATTTTTGTTTCAACAGTGGTAGAGCCACGCGGCAGCTTTTGCTGTCGCACGGATGGGCCGGCTCGAGCCGGGGTGGTGCCACGACCTCACAGAAAACCAGCGTGAAGTAGAGGTTTACCTCTGCGTTTCGCTTGGTGAGTGCAGGTGGCCGGAGGCCCTAAAGGAAATGAGGCATTCCATCTTAGTCCTCACGGGTGACAACGCATCTACATTTTGATTTGTAATAGAGGATTGATGTAGATGTATATGGGCCGCAGCAACCACTTGCCGTCAGGTGGACTGTGTGCTCGTTTGTCACCCTTATCCTATAAAAAAAATTAATCTAAAAAACATTTGAATATTATCCTACATGAGTGAATAGGCTTTATGGTCATTGACCATTGCATGTTCCGAAGGAGACTTTGGTATCCTCGAGTTTCAACTTGTCATGCGGCATGCGCATTTGGTATTGTAGCTGTTTTTTTTTTAAATAGATTTCGTGTTTTTACTTTTGTGGATTTATTTAACTTGACCCTTGGCTTTTCTCTCAGATCACAGGACTAGGAATGCCCGATTTTTTGTTTTGAATCGCCTGGATCGTAATGGATCGTAACCTCGTGAATTGATTCACGATTTAATCATATTGCATTGAATTGATCTTATTCGATCACGGAAAATCGCATCGTAATTTTATAAAAATAAAGAAAAGCACAGTATACATGTAAAATTATTTATTTGATTATTTATTTATTTTACGGTATCCAGTGAGTTTTTCCAAACTGTTACTTATGAAAAGTATAAAACAGGTTTTATATTATAAATTCTAGCTATCTAAATTTGACCTCATCAAAAATAATAATTTTGACAGCCGTACTGGATCTAGCCTATTACGGCAAATTTTTTCTAAAATAAAAGTAGCGCACGTTACTTCCTGTAACATCGGCTATCTGCCAGCGAAAGTCCAGCCCAGCTGTTTTTGAGATTAGCTGGAACAAACAGACATACATACAGACACACAGACGGACAGACAGACAGATAGAAAAAAATTAAAAATTTACTTTTAGTTATTGGTACCGTATAAAGTTTGATATGTATTTAGTAACAAGCTGTTATTTTGACATTACAAACAGACACTTCAATTTAATTTATTTGTATAGAAGATAGATACTCACCATTTCAGCAATTGCTGTAGTAGAACTTTCTTCACTTTTGCTTAGCTGAGAATAAGCCACACATGATGACGTCTGAGATGATTTTTAAATTGATAATATTCCTACTAGTTTCATCCATCTGTTTACACATTTTACATTGTTCACCCATATCACATTTAATATAAAAAGCCCAAACGTTTGATTTGGTTGGCGTGGCCATAATAAAATTTTAAAATAATAGTTTACGCTTATAGAACAGCTCAACTTTTCGTATCGCAATAATACAAAGAATGAAAGATCATATAACACTAACATCCCAGGTACCCGATAATAAAATAAACAAAATATTATCATACCTACCTTCATATTTCATACATTACCGCTTTTGATGTAACTCGAAGCTACTCTCATTCAATGTATAGGTAGGTAATCTTACTATGTTTTAGTTATTCTCTCCCCTCCCCGGCAATACGACGTACGGGTATGTAAAGATCGGTTCGTACGTTAATACGTTACGGTTCGGTTGATGTTTAGTTTTTAGTTGATATGATTTTTTCATACGACCCGATCTGGGTGAAGATCGCATTCCCTTGAATCGATACAAAAATCGGGAGATCGTATGGCCGTGAATCGATCTTTCAGAAAATCAGAACAGTAGGTTGTCGCGCCCACATAATGATAATAATGTGGTACCTAAGTTTTGATAGAAATAGACAATGTACAGCCTCTGGATGCTTTTCTGGATGACATTTTATTAATAATTGCAGAAAATCGTTAAACAATTTAAAAAGGCTGAGTTTTTATTTTACTTTATTTTATAGTAACAACAAAGCTGCATTCATTTGTGTTCTTTTCATTTTATTCAAACAATTCAATTTATTCAACAACACAAGAACGAGTGATTTTATAATCTACAATCAATATAATCTACAAACTACAAAACGTAAAATAAAAACAAAACCCCAGGTCCTGCAAAAATATGATTTTTTTGACTTAAGTAGCAAATGTTTACCTTCAAACTAAGAGATATTTTAAGTTTGTTCACGCCGAGCACAAGCTTGTATGGAATCAAGTTCATCTCCTTTAGGGTGCAATGGCCCGCTTGTGCATATAGTCTCACCATCAAACAGCGCCGAGTCTGAGCGTCTTCCGTTAATTGACGCCCAAAATGGATAATAGACAACAGGAAAACGCGCAAAGGGTGACTGCCTGGCGGTCTAGAGGGTGCTTCTGGAGCTGGTGCTGAACGCGATTGAACATACGAGCCACCAGCCAACTACGACATGCTACACGACCACTCAATAGCACCTCGCAGGCAAGGTCCTTTCGGACTAAGCGTACGGTACCCACCACTGGTGGAGTATGCCACATGCGATGAACAATTTAAATGAATGAGAAGGCACTAGAATAGAATAGAATATTGATTTATTTGCATTGAATGTAGGTTTTAACAATAAGGTGTTGACAGAGTACATAGAAGATACGTACATTCTACCATTTTGGCATGCAAATATTAAATTAAATTTATTTCTATACAAAGACATTTAAGTAGGTATATATATATTTTAAATCTCTTTGTTTTTATATAACACTAGTAATTAGCATTGCGAACGTACTTTAAGACGAAGGGGGGAGAAGTCGACTCACTGGCCCATGCCGCAAAGGAGAAAGTCGATCTGTTGAGCTCTCTCTTTGGTCCAACTCGACTCTAGATAACGAGAGGAACCCACCGCCGACCATCCCGCGATGTGAGGTTTTCACCCTTGTGATCACTGAGACATCACTGAACAGTTGTCGTCTTGTCGTCATAATGAAGTAAATCTCACATTGGTCTAGCCGCCACCACTTCCTATGGGGGCGCTTCTGGAAGAGAGAGTTCATAATGAAGAGTCCCCTTTCTCCATGAACTCGGCCAGCTACTTGCTCTTTAGGTTCCGTTGCCCTGGTTGCCCTGGTTGGATGTGCGGTTTACACAGCGCTCGGTTCGCAAAGCACTCTTCTCCCTGGACATCAGCAAGTCGAGTGAGCCCGATGAAGTCCCTCCCATTGTGCTGAAAACGTGTGCTCCGGAGTTGGCACCGGTTTTAACGCGTCTTTTCCGGTACTCCTACTCCGAAGGCGTAGTCCCGAATTCATGGAAGACAGCTTTGGTCCACCCGATCCCTAAGAAAGGCGACCGTTCAGACCCGTTCAACTACAGGCCTATCGCCATCACCTCCTTGTCCAAAATAATGGAATCCATTATAAACTGCCAGCTCATGAGGTACCTTGAGTATCACCAGCTGATTAGTGACCGCCAGTACGGTTTTCGGCGGGGTCGATCAGCTGGTGATCTTCTAGATAGACTTATAGATGGGCGGAGGCAGTAGAGTGCAAGGGGGGCATTGGCCCTTAGTTTGGACATAGCGAAGGCCTTCGATCGGGTCTGGCACAAAGCGTTTCTTTCAAAGCTTCCTTCCTATGGGCTTCCCGAGAAATTGTGCAAATGGATCACCAGTTTCCTTGCTGATCGGAGCATCAAGGTCGTAGTAGACGGTGCATGCTCTGATTTCAAGCCTATCAACGCTGGTGTTCTATAAGGCTGCGTGCTATCACCAACACTGTTTCTCCTGCATATCAATGATATGTTGCAAACTGGTAGCATTTATTGGTATGCGGACGACAGCACTGGTGATGCCTTATATACCGGCCGTGCCAATATTTCTCGGGAAAACGTCGCCGAGTACGGAGACAAACTTGTGTCTGAAGTCGAGTCTTTGCTTAACAAAGTCTCGGATTGGGGGCGACTAAATCTAGTCCATTTCAATCCCCAGAAGACATAAGTTTGCGCGTTTACCGCTAAAAAGAACCCCTTTGTCGTATCTCCTCAGTTTCAAGGCACTCCCCTTGCTGCCTCAGCTAGCATCGGAATCCTTGGCGTCGACATATCAAGTAGTGTGCAGTTTCGTGGTTACTTGGAAGGAAAAGCCAAATTGGCCTCTAAAAAGCTTGGCGTGCTCAGCAGAGCGACAGTATTTCATGCCGGCACATTGCTTGCAACTTTAGAAAGCGCAAGTTCGGCCTCACATGGAATACTGTTTTCATCTCTGGGCTGGGGCACCCTAGTGCCAGCTCCTTCTACTTGACCGCATCCAGCTCAGAGCTGTTCGAATCGTCGATGACCGAGTTTTTTCTGATCGGCTCGTTACACTGGCACTGCGTAGAGATGTTGCATCTCTTTGTGTATTTTATCGCTTCTATCACAGGGAGTGCTCTAAGTAATCGTTCGGATTAATTCCAGCCTCTTAATTTCACCATCGCACATCGCGACAAAACTCGCGTTACCATCCGTACCATCTGGATGATTGGCGGTCCACCACTGTGCGATTTAGAAGAAGTTTTCTCCCTCGCACAACTTCCTTGTGAAACCGATTACCACCAGCGATTTTTCCGGACAGATACGACTTAGGAACCTTCAAGAAAAGAGCTTACACCTTTCTAAAAGGCCGGTAACATATCTGAAATTCCTCTGGTGTTGCGGTTGTTCATGGGCAGTGGTAGTCACTTACCATCAGGTGAGCCGCATGCTCGTTTGCCCCCTCTTCTATAAAAGAAAAGTCGGAGGTTTTGCGTACTGGGCTAGGATGCATCGCTTTTTTGCTGAGCTGGAGTTGAACTTAAACGACTACGACATGAGGCTGTTCCCTCATCGAATGAAAATGCTACGGAATAGTTATTGACACCGTGGATCTTCTAGCTGTGGATGTTCGGACGTTGATGAAATAATCTTCCATGAACTAGAGCATGTGAGGAGCATATTGGAGTTATGGAAACGCGTAGTTCGCTTCTCGAGAATCGACCGCAACTTCTCCGTATACCCCTAAGCAATCGGAATTGGACTGCTATGGTGGCTGTTAACCCAATGCTAGTGACCTATTTGAAAGCCAGTCGGGCCCTTTGCGAGAGGGACTCATTTTTTTTGACGTTGCAGTGTCTGTTTGCCGTATTATTGGCGGCAAGTTTCCTACAACAGAACATGCTACTAGACAAAGTAGCGCCATCTCAGCCTGTAGAAAAAGAATTGAGGCTCGGATCGCAAAAACTAAGGCCCTCATCGGCAAACTGATATGCTTCAGGTCAGGCAATAACAGGCCAAGGATTTTGCACACCGACAGGATGGCGTTTGCTGAGGAGAAATGTCAGTTTATCCCAGCCGGATATAGCACAAAAACTGACCTAACTGTAAACAGAGAATCGTTGCTCGAGGAAAGCGGATTCGGCGATATACCGAGAGGTCGGCACGGTTCAGTACCAAAATCGTCTCTTCCACTGTGATCAGAAGAGACTATAAGTCGTTGGAGCGACCAATGGTACGTGGAACGGGCCCGATAGATTCTATTCGGTGCCTCATAAATATCAAAAGAGGGTCCTTGATCTGTAAATGGTTGACTGTACATTAAGAAACTTCCTCGAGCAATGCATTCGGCTCCGCCAGGGGAGTACGATCTTTTGTCATATATGCGAGCGGGTGCGGAAAACCAACTAAGGACAAGTAACTAGGGATATCATTCAGAGTGATTGTTTGAGTCTGATCCGGTTTTAAACAATACATAGATAACTTGCAAGCATCCCAAACTCAGACTCAGTTCGATGAACTCGTAAAATACAAATCTTATAAAA
Source organism: Parnassius glacialis (assembly GCA_033319125.1). Classification (NCBI taxonomy): domain Eukaryota; kingdom Metazoa; phylum Arthropoda; class Insecta; order Lepidoptera; family Papilionidae; genus Parnassius; species Parnassius glacialis. The sequence goes on from JAVANC010000019.1 coordinate 23,801,320, forward strand.
CATTGCAAGCCTCTACAACTATAGATTTGACTTCTCATCACATCAAGAGTAGCAGAAAGGAACAGAATAAACAGAAGAACAGTAGAAGGAAATTAAATAAATATATAAGAAATAATAAATATATTAAAAAATGCAACAATTTATTAAAACCAAAATTTATACTAAAACCTGTAAAAATGTATGTAAAGAAAATCAGGAGTTAATTAACCAACTTATATTGTATTCAGTTGAGGTGGAAAACATAAAAATTTGTTAGGAGACTGAAATGGTGTCTTAATTCAGAAATTTTATCACATCAAACCTCATTACAAGTTATGTCGAATAAATATAAATCAAAAGAGAGTGAGATAAAAGAACGCATACTGGTCATGGATAATTTGGTAAAGTCGTGTAAATATAACAAGGAACGTTTTGACTCCTTATTAAAATATCAAAATGACTATATCAGCGTTCAATGCCAGGTTCAATAAGGGCAGTGTGTATTAGTAACATGACAAGCAGTATTGACTCATTTTATTTACCTACGCTCTACGACAGTACCATAAAAAGGAAGAAAAATTAAAAAGTAATTCAGATAATGAAAAAATTAAGTTACTGTGTACCAATTGTGTACATATATTGACATGAGCAATTTAAGAATATTATTTAATAATTATAAGTATTTAAAAGGGCAACAGATATGAATTCCTGGAATATCATTAAGTCAAATCTTCTATATAAATAAAATGATAGAGGTTTGCAGCAGTTGTGCGCGCGTCACAAAAAAACTACTGGATAGATTTCAATTAGGTTTTCTGAGTTTTATTTCTTAAACGTTTGGCCCTTTTATAAAAAAAGTTATTGCGATATCTTCATTTAATATAGTTATTAAAATTTTAAGAAACAACGATTTTTATGGTGTTTTCTTGCCGCGCAGCAGTTACATCCAGCAACACTTTTGACGTCATGCACGTAGTGCAACGTTATGACGTCCCCACTTTCGGTTAACATTTTTTGTCATCTCTCTGCGGATATTGCTTATTTTTTTGATTTCTTACACAGTGATGTATTTCACTTTCCTATAATATTATTTTCTGCAATATTCTTCTTGCAGTGTCGCCTAAGCATTTATGACGTCCGATCCTCGATGATGTATTCTTGGCTTCCTGTATATATTGATCACGATTTATCTATTGCGTCGACATTTTGAAGTCTAGTGCGCTTGTGCGTTGTGTTGTTGCAGCTTTTATTTGGTTTTGTATCTGTTTTATTACTACCGTACTACTGTTCATACAACTCAATTTATAGGCTTCGCACCTCGACTCAAACAATTTACAATCAAATAACACATGTTTTAACTAGGTATGTGGAAAAAGGCTTGAAAGTAATGTGTGAAACCTTTATTATGAATATCCAAAAACTAAAGATTGTGTTTTTTTTTCTTTGTTATATGGCAGCGAAACCATGGCAGCGAAACCTGGGTATGCCAGAAGAAGCATAAAAGCAAGTTGAATGCAGTGGAGATGCGATCTCTTTGTAAAATGTGCGGCGTTACCATGGCCGACCGAAAGCGAAACGAAGAGATTCGCAATATGGCAGGTTTGAAAGATGACCTTATCACAAAAATTGATAAGGGCGTGCTTCGATGGTTTGGGCACGTTGAGCGAATGAGTGAAGACCGAATGGACGAATGGTGAAGAAAATATATAGTGCGAAAGTTAATATTAAAAGGTGTCGAGGTAGACAGAGACTAACTTTCGAAGACCATGTGAGCAAATTGCTCGGAGACAAGAGGGTCAAGAGTACTCGAATACCTAGACGTGCATGTATGAAGAAGATAATGAATCTGAAAGAAGCGAAAGAGGTATGTAAGGATCGTGACACTTGGCGATCTGTTCTCTCTGGCTACCCCGTCAGGGATTGTGCGTGAAGATAAGTAAGTAAAGATTGGAAAAAGCCACCATATATTTGGCATGCGTATATTATAATTATCAGACGTCCGTATATATTTGAAGTTATCGGACGCCCATATGTAGATGTCCAGAAACCGTATATAGTTAATCGGTGCCCGTATTTAGTATCGGGCGCCCGTATTTACCAGATTTACTTATATCCTTCCTTAATGTATTTTTTGGAACGAAATTTATTATCGCACGTCAAGAATTTGACGGATGGGAGCTAGGCGAGAAAAAGTGTAATGGCAGCTGTACACGCTCGTCTGATCACCTCGTGTACCTCTAGTCGCGTAGAGGTTCGACACGAGAGCACACCATGTACACACACACACACTCGTTCTATCACTTGAACTCCGTATGCCCACTGCGATGGACCTAGAATAAACTGTTGCTGCGTTTTGCCTTTGCTATGTTTTATTATAATTTTTACACGTTTACAATAAAAAGAAAATTAATAAGCCATGGCGAATGGTCTATTCACCGTAACAGAAGTATGTTATAAATAGAAGTATATTAACCTGTATTTTATTTAATAATATCGAACCATTTTTTTGATAATTTTTATAATTACGAAAAAACGAACGAATTTGCATCACGACCCCTTTTCTAGAGTGCGAGCGAGATGGAATAATATCCATCTCTCTCGCACTTTCTTATCTTGCCATTAAAGAAGTATTATTTAAATGACGCTTCATTTTAATAGATGCTAGTAATTCATTCATTTGTATTTGTTAATCAATAATTATAATATAAATGTCATGGGATACTTATCGCAATTTACCTGTCCGGTAGTTGTGGTATGGTATACGGGTATGCGACCCCGGCTTCCCTAGCTATTACTGTCCTATCCGTTGCCCTCCTGGGCAGTAATATCCTACATTTCCTATTTCCCACTCAAACTAACCGATCTTCCTTTTTACACCACCTATCCTTCCCTTTCCCTATTCCTACCCTCTCCGCCAATCCAACGTCTGCCGCGCGGATGGATGGCTAGGGGCAAGCCTAGTCGTTAGCGTGCCACACTACCCTGGGACCGGGCAACCCCAGAATTAGGCTAGCCTTACCCTGGCATGCGGGGCTCTGCTGGGGGGGACATACCTTTCCCTCGCTATTCGTGGGAACGCAATGGACAATAATAAAAATAATTTAAGTAACCAAAATGACAGCGATGTGGTTCACCACCCATCATGTCTCGTTTCTCGCGGGGGCGAAAAGCGGCCCACGGAGAGCCTCTTCGGGACGTTGAATGTAAGAGGAGGAATAGATGGTAAGGTAGATGAAGTATGTCAGATGATGGATGCAAGATGCATAGATATTCTGTGCGTGAACGAAACCAAGAGGAGAGGATGTGACACCACGGTTCATGGCCCCTACACGGCATACTGGTCGGGAGTCCCCCAAACCAGCCGAGGCTGTCAGGGAGTTGGTGTGATTCTTTCATCTCGAATAGTTGAATGTGTCATCACACATTCAATTATTAGAGATGATCCATCGATCATGAATGTGTGAGCCCAAGAATCCTCTGTATTAAGTTAAAAGTCGAACTCACTCGCTTGTTTAGCCTTGGGGTCTATGCACCAACGGATCTGCACGGAGGTGGGTCATTAAAATCCCAACAAGAGAGAGAGAGCAATTTTGGGATAGCATGAGAGAGGTTTTGAATAAATGCGAAGAAAATGAACTATTCGTGATGTTAGGGGACTTTAATGGGTGGGTTGGAGTAAAGCGTGACGGGTATTAAGGCGTTCTGGGTACGTTTGGGGACGAGAGAGTGAATGACAATGGGAGAAGCCTGCTTGAAGTATACTTGGAATGGAATCTGTGCGTGGCCAACACAATGTTTGACCACAAAAAGATCCATTTGTATACAAGAGAGCAGGGTGAGTCTAGAAGTATGATTGATTTTGTAATTGTCGATAAAAGACTGAGAAAGAAAGTACTAGACACTCGGGCATACCGCGGTGTAGGCCTCGACACAGATCACTTCCTGGTCATAGCCCGAATGCGTGACCTCTTTAAACGGTGCCGACACCGAAGGGCCGAGCCTACGAGTGTTTTGGCGACACCGAAGGGCCGAGCCTACGAGTGTTTTGGACAGAGTAAAAGTGGAAAATCTACAAGAAAAAGAAAAGAAAAACCGAGTATGTAGAGAAACTGAAAGAAAGTTTTAAAGGTATAGAAGAGATAGGTGTGATTGAAGATTTGTGGGAGACATTTAAGAAAGGGGCCGTAAATGTTGCTATTGAGGTATAAGAGGTAGCTAAAAGAAGGAAAGGAAAAAAGAACTATAATGTGTGGATGGATAAAGATGTACAAAGAGGTTGGATTGGTTAGCAACAAAAGCTAACCAAAAAGTTCAAAAGGCAACGGATGACGAGATAAAAGAAGCAATTACGAAGTATAAAAGATTGAAATTAGCAGCAAAAGAAGTTGTGTCTAGAAAGAAGGAAGAACGAAAGGATGATTACGATAGGAGGCTCACTGAAGATTTCCAGTCAAACATTAAGTTTTTCTGGAAATCCATCAAAACAGCCAGAGGAAAAACTTCTACCTCGGAGCTGAGTACAATCAGGAGTCAAGGTGGGAGCATTATAAAAGGAGAAGAAAGTGTGTTAAAGACATGGAAAGAGTATTTTGAAAGGTTGTTTGAAAGAGAGGAAGTGCAGGTACAGCATCCGGCACCTTCCATGGAAACCAATATAAATGTTGATGAAAGTGAAATAAGTATGGATGAAATAGTGAAAGCGCTGAAAAGTATAAGATTAGGTAAGGCTGCAGGGTATGACAGGATTACCGTCGAGATGCTGAGGGCTGGACAGGGCATAGTGGCTAGTCAGCTGTACCGCCTTTTCAATTTGTGCTGGCGAAATGGGCAAGTACCGGGGAGACTGGTGCAAAGCCGTAATCGTGCCATTGTATAAGGGAAAAGGGTCACGGCAGGACTGCATAAATTACCGTGGTATAAGCCTTCTCAGCGTTGTCGGTAAATTGTATGCGAAAGTGCTGATTGAAAGGGTTGTGAATAAAACAGACGAAAAAATATTGGATGCACAAGCGGGATTTAGAAAGGGAATGGGATGTACAGATCAGGTCTTTTCTTTGCGGTGCATAGCCGAAAAGTATTTGGCTAAAAACAAGAAGATCTATTGCGCGTTCGTGGATCTAGAAAAGGCCTATGATAGAGTGGTGAGGACTGAATTGTGGTCAGCATTGTCCGATAACGGTGTGAGCAGTATCCTCATACGAGCATTGCAATTTCTTTATAGGGATTCTAGTGCCTGTGTAAGGATAAACGGGGCATACACTTAATGGTTTAATATCGAAAAGGTGTTAGACAGGGATGTGTAGTGTCACCGTGGCTGCTTAATCTGTTCATGGACAATTGCTTGACAGATTTAAAAGATAATGAAAGCGGGTTGAGAATGAATGAGTTACTCGTCAAATGTTTTCTCTACGCTGATGACCAAGTACTACTTGCGTCTTCGGCCGAGGAGTTGTAGGAGATGGTAACTGCTATGAGTGGAGCTTTTGTTAGAAAAGGAATGAATATGAATGTAAAGAAGACGAAAGTGATAGTGTTTGAAAAAGATGAGGCAGTGACAGACTGCAATATCGTGATTGGAGATAAACAAATTGAACAGGTGAAGGAGTTTGTGTATCTGGGTTCAAAGTTTACAAGAGATGGAAAGTGTGAGAGTGATATCGAAAGAAGAGTGAATGCAGGAAACATGGTGAATGGAGCTTTGCACTCCTTTATGAGCAGTCGGAAGGTGGAAGGTATTGGTTCCGACACTAATGTACGGAAGTGAAAGTTGGGTATGGCAGAAGAAACATGAAAGCAGAATAAATGCAGTTGAGATGAGAGCATTAAGAAGTATGATAGGAGTTAAACTGAGTGACAGGATAAGAAATAGTGAGATAAGGAAACGTTGTGGTCTGAAAGAAGATGTAGTGACAAAAATTGAGAAAGGTATGCTGAGGTGGTTTGGCCATGTGGAGAAAATGAATGAAGAACGTTTGACGAAAAAGGTGTATAAGGCGAGTGTGAATGAAAGTTTTGGAAGGGCTAGACCTAGGCGGACGTTTCTAGATCAAATCAAGGACGTCTTGAAAAAAGGCCAGGTCAAGAGTACCCTAAACCGAAGAGCATGTATGAAGGGAATAATGAAAATGAGCGAAGCGAAACAAGTATGTAAGGATCGTAGCAAGAGGAAAGAAGTGGTCTCTGCCTACCCCTACGGGAAAGAGGCGTGATTATATGTATATAATAATATCCGACGAAAGGAACTTTATTCCAACCGAGTGTTTCACGATACTCACGCAAAATTTTAAAAGGCCGGTAACGCATCTGCAATTCTCCTGATGTTGCAGTTGTTTGGCATTTGGCATGCTCGTTTGCCCCCTCTCCTATAAAAAAATTAAGTTTATTGATATTATGTCATATTATGGATTAAGTAAAGGTGGGCAAGATACCGTCATTTACATAGTAGGCTCCTGACAATGACAGTTGAAGAAGATAGAGACCTAGAAAACTTTTATGAGATAACTTGTTTGCCTATGAAAACAATTAGATGGAGGCGGCTACTGACAGAAATTCATGGATTAAAACGGGAGAGCATGCTTGAGCAGAGGTAAATTAGAAAAAAAGAATAACCACATATTAGTGACTCAAAAAATAGATATCAACAGATAATTAAAATTAACATAACATAAAGATGTATGGGTACATTGTTATCAGATGTCCGTGTATAGATATTGGGCGACCGTATTTTATAGCTATCAAATGCTTGTCTAATTTACCTAAATCCTTCCATTACGTTTATAGTTTATTAGTACAATATTTTTGAGGTTTTTAAAGTAATAAATTAACATATAATAACTACAGGCTAACGGATTAACTGAGAGTTCACTCTAAATTTACTATTATTTGGGAAAGATGGATAAAGTATGTACGCAACTGCGGAGCGAACCCTTAATAATGGCAGTTGAAGAGGGAGACCTAAAAGAGGTTACGATTACGAGACGACCTGTTCTTATATATTTGATAGTGATACATAGTGTGGAAAAATGCTGAAAATCTGACATCCTCTTTTTAGTCAATTTATCATGTATTTATCAAAATAAATACACTACGAAAACATTCATTTACTGTCCAAATTAAAAGAAAACAAAGTAATATTTTATAAAATAATTTAACTAAGAAGTTTTTTATAAGACTAGAGATAGGTATAGTATAAGGCTGATAAATTTATTTTGTTCTTCTTAATCTTATTATTTATATTTTAACTTAGCCAAATATTTGGCCACCTAGACATCTGCTTCTATTGAGCAGTATAATGACTTAACATTTAATTTGGAATCACTTCCAAGTGATTTTAATTAGAAACTATGACAATAGAGGTAATCTCTAGCAAAAGTTTAAACTATCCAGAAATAGTTACACAACTAGTCAATTGTATAATTTCCCATAAAAACAATAATAAAAATTGTATACACCTGGTGCATAAAAATATACAAGGCATGTAGGGCAAAGAATAGAAATGAAATGAATTGTCTAATATAAATTGTTTCTAAATAGTAACTACATATTATATAAATATATCTTTATATATAAAAATGACGTGTCACATTGTTTGTCTGCGATATGGACTCGTAATCTACCCTATCACTTTTATTTGTGATTTTTAGCGAGAATATAGCTTTTATTGTTATTATTTTGTCTGAATACTAAGTTTGATGAAGTTATAGCCAGATAAAATTGATTCAAAGTGGGCTAAGATCGCTGTAGGCCGAAATCTGATGTTTCCCCGCGCGAGTGAAGATCGGATGAATTTTATCCTATCTTCACCGGTTACAAATATGGCAGTGATTGTTAAACTTTCATTTGTCGTGTATATTCTTTGGAAGATTGCTCAAGTGTCTACGGGACTCAGTAGCGCTATCAAATCTATTGTGCCGTAATAAACCTAATTGAGCTTAATTTTTAGAATGGTTTTATTACATTTAAATACACATTAAAAACATTGATAATTCTTCACATTTCGCAACAATAACTACTGTGCTACGTTTATGACATCCTGTGATTTGGCCAATCGCACAATACCTTCACTGACATATTTCAAAAGTTGACATAAATTCAAATATATTATAAAAACGTTAATATTTTCATAACGTTTTCATATACTGCATCCCAGTTCTGGATATCCCAGTTAAGGAACTGGGATACAATAAAATCATCTGTCTCCTTTAAAATAACAAAACGATTGTACTCTCATTGGCCAAATCAGCATTATGCCACGCAAAAAAACATGAATAACGTTGACAGACGACAAGACGTTAAAATATATAGACGTCTGTTTTCGTTTCGTTTGAAAAAATACATTTCTGCAAATGTTTTCCGAGTCTAAGTGCACTGTGCAGTTGGTTTGTTATGCGATTAGTTTACCTAATCCAAAGAGATTTAAATATATAGTTATATTATAGAGCGGACATTGGGAACATTTATTTACAAAAACTTTGAGCTAGTGCGCGTGTACCCTCTAACTAAAAATAGCAAAAGAACGCTAAGCATTTATTAAGACAACATTTTAGCTATTCCCCAGTAGGTGACGCTAATAAATATAACCTCGTTTTAGGAATGTTACCGTTCCGATATCAAAGTATCAATAATGTCGTTGAAGATTACTAGGTTTGAAAAGCTTTTCGATATAATAATAAGGAATATACATGATAGTTTTATTGTATAAATCTATTTATCATGACTTCCATCACACGAAAAAGTCATATTAACTTTTTACGCCCCTTTAGTATCATGAAATAAAATATTTAATTTCCAATAACTAAGAATCAATTCAAACAGCAGTTTCTTTGGTTGCCACCTTGGTGGCATGACGTCACTCGGTCCATTAGCTGCCATAATAATAGCATATGGTTGTTCGGTCGGCGTCAAAGACATGGGTCTTATTTTCTTTAAAAATATTTTTTAAATATATAAAACGAATGCCTCTTGACTTTTTGACGATGTCACTAAGACTAAATGACAAAAATCGGAAATATATCCCATAGGACATAAGTTACAGTGTGCCTAGTGCGAGATGTTGATTTACGCGCTCGACAGTGTTGCCACCTCCAATTTATTTTTTACCCTAACGCTCAGCGAAATTACCCTAAATTAGGCACTTATTACCCTAAATTTTTATAAAATAAAAAGAAATCAATTTACGTACAAATGCAATTTATTAATAAAGCTAAACTATTACACCGTTTCCAAACATTCTTGGAATGCATCCATAGTAGTCTGGGCTTCTATGTCTTCTGCAGTCATTTTTTTCTTAAAATCGTACATTTCATTCGAAAACTTTTTCAACATTGCGTCTGTCGGAGTAAATGTAACACAAGACTTATAATTTATTTTTAAGCTGTACCTCACCAGCATCAAATGTTGTAACATCTCAACAGATAATCGGTTCCGAAGCTTATTTTTGATTATCGAATAAATGGAGAAAGCTCTTTCCACTGTAGCATTTGATAGCGGCATTGACAATACAGCCAAAGCAAATTTAGAGATGGCAGCGAACCTCTTATTTCCTCCTGCATCTAAATCGTCATTGACCTCGGCCCAAAATGATACGCTGGATGACGTATACCTCCATTCTTTGTGATGCAAGTTGTGCCATTCAGATGCTGCTTCAGTCTTATTACCATAAACCTCCTCTCTTTGGAACATTTGCAGAAAAAGTGTCAGAGTAGGTTTCACTTGCGAGGTGGCAATTTGTGGGGTCAGCAATGATACCGACTTTAATATATGAATGTGCTCAGGAGTTCTACTTTGCACCTCTGAGCACAAAGTGACCATAAAGTTTTTGCAGCGGTCACGTAGTTCGCACGCTTCATTCTCATTTATTCCACGCAATAAGACCTCAGTGTCATGTCCAAGGTTAATAGCACTTGTATGCATTAAATATTGTTTGAAATCAAATGTTATTAAATCATTGTCACTCACTTTCTCAAGTTGTGCGGGTACAACTAGTTTTTGTAGCAATCCTCTCAATAACAAATAAACGTCCTCCAGTAATTTAACAGATTCTACATTTTCACTCTGAAATAACATGTTGAGACTGGTAACGGGTTTCAGTCGTTCTTTCAAAAAATTAAGATAGCATTTAAATACAGGACATTTCATTACATCATGTATTTTTTCTGCCATGTAACATTTGTCTTCTCTTTTTGAGAGTAAGAACAAAAGTTTCAATTCTTCCCATTGATCAAGGATTGTAGTTATGGCGTTGTATCGCACTAACCAACGAGTTCCGCAGAAACCTGCAATTTTCTTTGGATTCCTGCTGTTATTCATTATTTCATATAGATCCCTATATGCATCTAGACGTTTGGAACTGTAGGCGAACCAGTTATGCGTTTCACGTATCAGAAACTCAAGTTGACGTGGTAGAGTTTCCGCCGCCTTTTCTGCACATAAATGCAAGGAATGACTTGTACATTTTATCACGATCAGATCAGGTAACTTTTGCTTCAAAAGAGCGGCAAGCGAATTATTTTTTCCTACCATGACATTAGTTCCATCTAAACCAATGCCAACTAACATTTCGATACGAAGTCCATCTTCTTGCAAAGTGGAGCAAACTAAATTGTAAAGAGATGTAGCATCGCAATCTGTAACTTTGACTATTCTATAAAACGTTGTAACCAAATTATTCTTCTTCTTTGAAAAAAAGCGAATCATCATACATAACACCTTTGTGGTAGTTATGTCGGTAGTCTCGTCTACAATTATGGAATAAGGAGAGTTTCCAATTTCTTCCAGTAGATCTTGAAACATACATGGACCTAGAACATTTTTTATTAACATAGTGCATTTAGTTCTATGCAGTTTTATATTATTTAATATTTCGGACTTAGGGTCAAGTTTGGGGAGCATTTCACCCAAATGGTCAACATTTGTTGTTGAAGAATGTTCGACAATGTATGCGGCTATCTTCAATTCGGCAATTTTCCTTTCATCTGGTATTAACTTTTTAAATGTGATTTGTTTACAAGATTTTGCTGTTTTATTAAAAGAAACAGTTTTTTTATGTTTTTTACTTTGAGCGTGATATAGTAGGCTCTTTTTATGCGGCACTAAGGATACATGACAGTATTTGCAGTATGCACTTTTTTCTCCAGCTGGATCCGGAGCAATCCAATCTAAAAAAAAAATACAGGCTTAACATCAACTAGCAAATTTCTCCATATTTGGGTAAATGTCATTTATTTGGTAACACTGAGCTGAGACCAAATGTGATGGACAGAAGTCAGAATGACGCTTGTCGCTTTATTTGTGTGTGTGTGTGTGTGTGTGTGTGTGTGTGTGTGTGTGTGTGTGTAAGAGCGAGCTTAAGGGCTTAAGATTAATGCTCAGTTGACAAATATTCGTAGAACTAAGTAAACTGCCTGCACGTTCTTCTACTTCTTGTTTAACATCGTACTTGCCTTATAATAATTCAACACGACACTTATTGGAATCTGATACACGATTACTACTTATCGGATGATATTATGAAAGAATACTAGAATATTTTTATTATAACATAAATAGCACTTACCTTTCAGTAAAGGGTCCGTTTCCCATTGGTGGCTATATTTTTGTTTATATTTAGCGGTTTCAGGAGGCATCTTTCCTAGATAAAACTTCTTTTGCTTCGGTCTCTAACAAAACAAGAAGACACAAAACAACGACGCGTGCAATGCAAAGATGGTGGCAAACATAAATAAACCGGTTTTTCTCTCTAAGCACACTATCTCTCTTCCGTGTACACAAACCTTCGAGTGTGAAAGAGAAAAATCGATTCTTGTCTATTGCTAACGGAAGAGAACGGTACATCGTCACAACAAGTTAGGTTACGTTCGGAAACACGTATTCAATCAATCACCAATTTGTTTGCAAGGAGTTTTAAACACTCTATGAAAAATCCCTAGACATATTATACCTATTTATTATACCCTGAAAAATGCCCTAAACAATTTTCTACCCTAAAAAATACCCTAAACGCGTAAAAATGCCCTAAATTTAGGGTAAAATACCCTAAGGTGTGGACACTGGCGCTCGATAACGAGAAAGTTAACTACAATTTGTATGGAATAAAATCAGCGCCAACTAGTGGCAATAATCGGAATCACCATCGAGCATTGACTCTCATTCGTCAGTGAGAACGTTAACGCACGTGATTGGTTGGAGTGGCAATTTCGATCATTCGAGACGTAAAATTTTACGCGGTCGATATCGAAAAAGTTTTCACCTAAATTTTTACAGTGTGATAGAAGAGTGAGAATAATTGTTGAAGAGTTAATTTTATTTCATTTTATGAGAACGATATATAATTTAGGCCGGCCGTTTTTTTTTTCATTAGGAGGATGTTTGCAGCCACAAAGACATTAATAACTAATAATAATAGATGACTATTATTATAAAGCCAGTGCTGAAGCAAGAGCTTGTGCATATTTTAGTCCGTTGTTACACCCCAATAACAGGTAGGTAATTTAAGGATAGATATCGCCTTTTCCAAGAAAGTATTCAAGTTTTTGTGTAAATAGCGTTTGATAAATCCAAGTTCCTAACATCAATATTTAATAATTAAGTCAGTAGTAAGTATCATAAGTTCACTTAACACTAAGTAACTAAATTACATTTACTGCTCCATAAATGTCAACATAAAATCATATTAGAATGAAAACACCTTCATGTTTTTTGCTTTCAATTTAATACTTTCAATAAATAACATTAAAATAAAATGGCTAATTCTCAATCTCATAATACTAACACAAACTGACGAAACCTTGTTCAAATTACGAAGCATAAACAAATAGCTAATAATGAATTGTAATTCCGATTATTGCCACTAGCTGGCGCTGATTTTATTCTATACAAATCGTAGTTAAGCCCGCTTTTCACTACGGGATATAATCTATACTAATATAATAAAACGGAACAGTTTTTTGTTTTTTTGTTTGTTTAAACGCGCTAATCTCTGGAACTACCAGTCCGATTTCAAAAATTCTTTATGTATGTTATAGCCAGATTCATGTGGAATAGTATAGGCTATCTAGCATTAAGCTATATCACTCAGCTAGCCTTAAATATGGATATTTGTTAAGCAAGTCAGAAGAAAAAGCACTCCCGAAATGATTTATCCGCGTACGCTGGTGTTATCGTTAGGGATATGTAAATACAATGTTCTAGAAAAATATAGATCTTTACTCCGTCTAAAAAAAAGTCCCTGATACCATATGTCTATTTCTTATACATAAGCCATAATTAGGTATTTTGTGACAAAAAAATATTGAAAATTTAAAAGTGATTTATGAGCGTTATTATTAGGCGTGGCCTATTTATCCTTACGAACGAAAGTTACTTCATAATCAAGACAATTTTATGTAGATAAACTTTGTTCTTTATACCATGTTATTTGAACGTATAGTTTAAGAGATAATGTAAAATTAAAATAATTCAATACTTGGCTGGGCGCGCGAAATACGCATAAACCCTAGCCGCCCGGTGAGAACTGAGAGAAGCCAGTATAGAAAGCTTCTAAGAGCGTGGTTAGTTCAATCGTTATAGCTAAAATAAATTGAAAATTTATTGAGTACTTTTATGACAATGATTTTACATCTTTATTTCTGAACTCTTTCATTTCACGTTGCTATCGTTTTTTGAAAATTTAATTGATTAATAAGTATAAGAGTTTGATAGCTCAAGAATCATTTCATGCCTACACACTTCTCATGTAATCGTGTACGGATTTCTTTAAAACTGGAAAAAACCGCACATCGTGACACTTTCTGTGTCGTGGGGGGGGGGGGGAACGCTCAACCGGGAGGGGGAGGTAAAGTGGATAAAACTTAATTTCGCTCTACATCATACATAATATGCCGACAGATAAAAGTACTCCATTAATTATGCCAATTTTTCCATCCATTGCTATCAAATAAAATTTTTAATTTCAATTATAAAATGCTTTAGGGTATGTCGCGCACCACCGACACGTGATGACGCGGGTGAAACCGCGGGGTACAGCTAGTATAATATATATTACATCTCGAGATATAAATTAATATCGCTCACCATACATTTTATATGGAACCGTTTACACTGTGCTATAATATATATTACATCTCAAGCTATAAATATTTTTTCGATCGACCGAGCGATATTTTCATTTTATATTTCTTCCCTTGTACCCCGCACACCGTTCCGTGCCCCCGCAGACGGTATACGGGGTAAAGGGGGGTATTCCAATGACCAATGACGAATGCACACTGGTTAAAAGATATATCTCACAATGTGAAAGCCAATCACGGGATATAATTTATATTTCGGGATATAATATATATTATATCCCATAGTGAAAAGCCAGCTTTAACGTTCTCGATATCGAACGCGTAAATAAACAAAATCTTGCACTAGGCACACAGACGCAGTGTTGCCATATATACAGATTTCTCCGTATTTATACAGATTTTCGGTGTGTAATACAGATTAGCACTGGATACAGATTTTTATACAGAGTTTTCTAACTCTACTGCTTAAATTACCATAATATTAAACTTAAAACAGAATGAAGTAAAATATATGACTAGATACCGCGTAACACACATCATTGCATAATTCTATTCTTTATGGTTATTTTTTTTAACGTAATTAGTAGTCTTGTGCCTGCTCGATCATTTTAAAGATCGCTCCGTACTAGTTCATTACGGATAGTGAACTAGTTCGTCCTATTATTTCTATTAGCTCTATTCAGTCATCAGTACTAATAAGCAGTTTAAACTGTATCTATCTGTAAAATCTGTATGGAATGGTTATCTCAGTCAGTGAGTCTCAGTCTCCGTCGTTCAATAGCTGCTGGAATCGTAATGTTGTATTATTACTCTATTATATACACACTTGATAATTTCTTGGTCAAAATAAAAGTCTAAAGCAAATTAGTGTTGAAAAAATAATTAACGTAAATCATTGAGTTCTATGTACCACGTACTAGAGAAGCCATTTCGAACATTGACTATGTTCAACTGAACTGTACTGCAATCCGAAACTAAATATTGCGTAAATTGAAGATTTGTGAATTTCATAAAATAATTATTAAAACATTTTATTTAGAAATATAATGTTTCTTTAGATTAAATTAAGATATTTTATATTAAATTCTTATATTCATTTTATATTAATATCTTATTTTATATCAAATTAAAGTCTTCGCGCATGGGCGACTACTACTCCCGCGCATGCGCGACGACATAGAGTAGGACACAATTTTTGTTTGGAATGGCTTCTCTAGTACGTAGTACATATAACACAATGACGTAAATTAAATAAAATCCCATATCCATAACATGAAAAAATAAAAACCATCCAAGGATGTAGTTCATATTAAAACAATAATAAAAAGCACAAATATACTCGTCAAAAATTGTTATACAACAAGTGTATAAAATCTATCTAATCTAATCTAATCTAATCTATCCAGATGATAAGCTAAATTAGACCTTATCGCGTTAATATACCTAACAAGTATCTTTCTATGAAGTCTCATTTTAACGGATTTGATCAATGGTACCAAAATGGATAATCAAACCTTATCACGTTTGTATTTATCCCTTGTTTCTCAAAAGAAGCAATGATGTTGATGATCAATAATTCTATTTTGGTTTATTTGATTATACAGATTTCATACAGATTTTAAGTTAAAATAGCATACAGATTTAATACAGATTTTAGCAGTTTCTACTACAGATAAAAGGTTCGGGGTGTCTGGCAACACTGCACAGACGACAATTTTACTACTGCTGTCCGGTCTATTACTACTACTTTACTCTACTCTATGCTACTACTACTTAAATGTCTTTGGCAATAACATAGTAATGTTTCATAAAAATAAAACATAACCTCAAAATCTCTATGATAACTAATAATATCTATGTTTTCAGAAGTGTCCGTCAGGAGTTATTGTTCTTACATACAATTATGGGTAATTTCGGACTTAAAAAGGTATTTTTTTTCACTGTTGGTACTTAGGCGAACATTGTATGGACGCAGAACAATGTCATTTAGACTTAAAAGCAAAGTAAAGCCAATCGCATAGAATTAAAAAGAAGAAAATTATTTCCATCTAAATCCACAAATTAGCTTCAAAAGTCGGTTCGATTAAAGGCCTGACTTCAGAATCTTATACGTGGAAATAATTTTATTCTTTTCAGTTCTTTGAAGTCGGCTTTTATTTTCTTATTAATAGTTGAATTCCGATATTTTTATCCTTCGCTAGCCGAATATAATCCTCAGCTGAATATGGGTGAGGATGATTTTCTATAATCGCTACGCTTCCAACAAAACACACCTTTGATGCAGCTCCCTGTCGCCGGTAACATGTGAGAATTTTTAAACCACCATCTTTCGAAGACTGGATTCCTAAATTCGCCTTGCCTCTTACGACCAAAAAAACGAATGTCTCCATTACATTATAATGAATCATTATTTTAAAACTTGAATCCATGTACCTGGTGTCTTATGACTAAGCCGACTATGTAATATAATGTTTGAAGAAATACCTTTAAACTTTTTAATGTAGTGCTAAACAATATGAGGGCTTCACTAGGTTTTATTGGTTTGGCTTGAAGCAGCCGATGAAGTAAATAATGTATGTATCACACAAATAATTATCTTCACAACTACTTTCCTCGTAATAACTTATTTTATTCAATATGTCAAGATAATATTATTTTCAAGAGCTATGATAAATTGACTTTAAGAGTAACCAATGAAGCGAAAAATGCTTTCAAAGTAAGTATCCGATTACCCATCCCATTATATTGGAATTTTACATCAATATCTTTACGCATAAAAACAACTTTACAAACTTATCCATATATAACATTGTATATATCGAATTTGAATTAGGAAATTATTTTAGTGATTGTTTTTACTTGTACTCTTTCTTTTCTCAACTTACAGTAATCTCTTTTACCTTTTTTTGCCGCCTTGCTGTCAAATGTGTTTGTGAACGTCGTTTTATATTTTTGAATTGTATTATCCCTCAATCATGCAGGATTTCTTACGATGTTTTCCGCGATGTGTGCCGGTTGTGATCGAATTCGGATTTAAAACGTAGTGAGTATACGAGTATCTTTGCCCGGGTTTCATTTCAATTTCAGTTTTATGTCCACAACTGGATAAACCTTAACAAAATACTTGTAGCGTTGTTTCTTGCTATCTATCAGCAACAGATGTCATCGTACTATGAAAATCATCATTATTTTACCATTATACTCATCATCATTACAGCCCTTCACAAGTCCACTGCTGAACATAGGCCTCCCCCAAGGAGTGCCACAAAGCACGGTCCTGAGCCACCTGCATCCATCGACTTCATGTCGTAAGACATGCTTACCAGGTCGTGACTCCATCTAGTTCTGGGCGCCCTATACTTCGCCTGTCGGTACGAGGCTTCCATTCGAGAACCTTTCTTCCCATTGGTTGTCAGTCCTTCGAACTATATGGCCGGCCCATTGCCACTTCAGCTTACTAATCCGTTGGGCTATGTCGGTTACTCTGGTTCTACTGCGGATATCCTCATTTCTAAGTTTATCACACAGAGAAACCCCGAGCATAGCCCTCTCCATAGCTCGCTGAACAACCTTGAGCTTCCTCATACGGCCAGCAGTAAAGAACCACGTCTCAGATCCATAAGTCATCACTGGAAACACGCACTGGTTGTACAATCTTGTTTTGAGGGTTTTGAGGTATACCTGATGAGAAGATGTGTCGTAATCTCCGCAAGAATGTGTCGAACGCTGCCCAGCCGAGTTGAATTCAACGGTGGATCCAACTCGGCTGGGCATTACTTTATACGTTTTAAATATTATGTAATAATATACTTTTCTTTATGTGATAATAATCGGCCATAAACTGACAGCATTAGATAGTAATGACATAATTAAAATATTTAGCTTGTGTAAACTGACATTCGCATAATCTTTAGTTTTGCAAAAAAGTGCTGCTCGACTTTCGATAATTATATGCTTGATAATTGATATTGATAGTGTGGACTACGCCACTATATCCTAAGTCTATGGTGTGGACTATTATAACCTCCTTAGTGTGGACTTAAACCATAGACTTAGAATATACTGAAACAACGAATGTTTTATTTACTATGTTCTTATCCAATAATAAAAAAATATCAACAATTAAAATATCGAATTATTTGTATGAAGGTTAAGTGAGCGCTAGAGTAATGACGATTGCAAGACGATTTGTCGATAAATGAAATGTTTTGAGAAATTATCAATTACCGTGTAGTGGAGGTGTATGAATATTCATATCATTCTGTGGGTTTCGTAAGAGAGAACTACGCGTACCTTGTTACACAGTAACAAGGTACACGTAGTTCATTTTGTTTGGTTAAATCAGTGACAGGAGTAAGTGAGAAAATAGTACGGTGGCGGCGCGAAGGAACAACTTTTTGGAACTTTATCACCATGATGGTATTTATCACTTATGTCTAGAGGAGACAGAGGGAAATAAACCAGGAGATGGGCCGCAGCGTCTTCCTAATAAAGACTAAAAATAAAAAACTGCGGGTGCCAAACCGCTTGCCAAGCGTAGCATCTATCAAAAATATACCCTCGATGAGGCATATAGTGGAGGCATATGTTCAGCGGGGGGTTTTTATAAGCTTTAACGGTGTTAAAAAAAATGTGGGAGGAAAAAAAGACGAACATGTTTTCTAAATTTAATCTCGGTGGGACGCGGATGCTCTATGCGATGTTTAGGGCAGCGTTGCAAATGTGCTTTTGTGCTCCCTTTTATTTCCATGACCCCTGGCCAGCAGTAGAAGGAAATTATATGGAGAGGGAGGGGGTAATTTTATTATTTGAAAAAATATTTTTGTGTCTAAAAAAGGCATTGAACATCAACATCAAACAATTTATTAAACAGAAGTTGCGTAAACAAGGTCAATGGTTAATACAGTAATAAATAACAAAATCAAACAAGTTTATTGAAACGAAAATAATTCAAATATTATATGTCACTTCTACACATAATATCAATATGTTGTCAAGAAATATCAATATCAATATGTTGTAAAGATGTCAAATGAATCCCCATATGTTAAAATTCAATATCAATATGTTAAAATCAAATAACTACTATGAAGAAAGAAACAAGGACATAGAAACACTCGGTTTTCATAAAGAAAAGAAATATTGTAGTGTTATGCTACTTACTTATCATTTTACATTAATTTAAATCCATTTTTCCATTCTGTTTCGATTTTCTGCATTCACTTCAAAACTGGATATTTTACATCACCTTTATTTCCATAGGATCCTGTAACGATTTTAAACCATAAGAACACAATCACAAATCATTTCTACTTCGTATTTTCACATTATCAGCACTTTTAAATTGGTGTCAATGAAGTCTACCTTTTTTCGATCTTTTAGTTAGTTTTCCTTAACTCTACAATTTCGGGCTTTGTGTGGGTAGTTGCGCTACCTTTTTTTCCTATATCAATAATATCTCCTTTTCCACTTAAATCTTGCCGTTTTCTTATTACAAGCCTAAAACTAAAATTTGACATGTTTTGTTATTGTTGTTTATTTGGTCTCCATGGAAATTATATTCAAATTTGCTACCGGTCTGTTGTTTCTATTTCGATAATTCCACATAAATACTCTTTCCTCTTGACCATTTACAAAAAATTTGCGTTTAATTTAAATAATTTTTCCGTTCTCCCTAGAAAGATATAAAAGCCGAACAATCGGTGAAGAAATTCAGTCTTGCTTCAGTTCTCGAATTGGAAGCATCTTCTAAAGGCCTTATCCCGGGGCCGCTCTGCCCCGGGATCCTGCAAGCCTCTGTCCTACCTGAAGCCACTGGACTCTACGAACCTCTGCTCTATCTGAAGTCGCTGGACTCTACAAACCGTTGCTCTGCCTGAAGTCGCCGGGTTCCTACAAGTCTCTGTTCTACCTGGAGTCGCCGGAACCTGCAAACCTCGGTTCCGCCTGAAGTCACCGGAACCTGCAAACCTCTGTTCCGCCTGCAGTCACCGGATCCTGCAGGCTTCTGTGATGTCTGAAGCCGCCGAGGATCCTGCAAGCCCCTGTCTGGCCTGAAATCGCCGGATCCCGCAATTACCACATTCACCGGAGGTCGCCGCCTAGAGACGCCCACGCCTTCTCACCTACGCCGTGCGTGCTCGTTCCAGGCGCTGAGAGCACACCTTGGATCTTCCGACTCAGCTTCGGCACTAATCTCTTTTTTTTATTACTTTTTTAAAATAATCTGTAAATCGCATCATCCATCCTCATATTCATACTCCATTTTTGTTATATAAAATTCTAAATATTTTTGAATCTTAAATATATTATTTGTTTTGTTGTATTTTTGTTGTTTTGTTGCTCTTAGGTTAGATTCTTTTTGTTCTTAATTGTCCCTATACGACAGTTTGGCGCCCAACGTAAAAGTCCTCTTTCTCTCTTAATTCTTCACCTTTACTTCGCCTTGTCTAGTCCCTTTTGATTTAATTGCTTTCCCTTTCGTTCTTAACTTATTATTCATCATTCATTTACACATCCTTTTCATATCTTCAAAATTCTAAAACAAAACTTCTTCTAGTTTTTCAACTTATCTGGATTGTATTTAGGCCTACATATAACACTTCATTTACATTCATCACTCTAAGTTACATTCATCACTATAATATTTTTTATTCTAGATAACTTAGAGGTACGATTTTTAATAATATTTTTATTTCTTAAACTTAACTTTACACATAATTATAACAATGAAAAGGGTTATTAAGTACGAATTCCTTAACAAGGCCGAACTTGAATACGAAGTGAAGATTAGATGTGAGGAACCAGCTAATACTGTTTTGCTTCTAAAAAAACAAGTTTTACGTTTAGTTGCGAATTCTCACCCTGAAGATATTCTGACTTCTCCAATTCCGATCGAGGATGACTTGTCTCAAATTGATTCTACATTGACCTATCTGGACTGTAAAATTAAAAATTTTTTACAAGGTGAAACCAAATATTTACGACTAATAGAAACTTTTATTAACCATGTTTTTTACAGATTAGAGCGAATAGATACTGACTTATATCCAGACTTTAAAGCTAATTTCGAGACTTTGAAGATGAAATATGACGCTATGGCTAAACAATTCGAATCCTTGACTCCACCTTCAACTGAAAATGACGTTCCATCACTTGACCCTCCTGTTGACCCGACTGTTACGGTTGACCCGACTGTCACGGAACTCCCTCTTGTTTCTCAAACTTCTATTCAGGTCCATACCCCGTATCCTCCACCACCACCTCAATCTTTTTCTCCAACCAACGTCTTCAAAGATCTGAAAAGACACACCTTCAATGGTAAAAGCTGTCCAAGATCCTTTCTTCGAAAACTGGAAGAATACTGTATAGCTCGTGGCTTGTCCAAAGACTTGTTGATTTCACAAGTGTTTGAAATTTTTACTGACAATGCTCTTCATTGGTTCAGATTTAAATATAATCAGAATCCAAACTTAACGTGGAACGAACTTTCTTCATTATTAATCAAAGACTTTGGTGGTTTTGATTATGATCACAAACTTTTAGAAGCGATTAGGAATCGAACTCAAGGTCGAGATGAACCTATTGTCATCTATATTTCCATCATGTCTGGAATGTTTTCTCGTCTTTCGAAGAAACTTTCTGAAACAGAACAATTGGAGATTATTTTGAGGAATATTCGCCCATGTTATTCTGTCTTCGTAGCTCTAAAAGACATTGACTCTATCGACTCTCTTTTGGCTACTTGCCAAAACTATGAAAAATTCCTAGACAGAGACAAACAATTTAAAGAACCAAATGTACAACAAAGTCCTCTTATTTCTGAATTCAACTACAAGCATTCCACTTCAAGTTCAGTTGACTCTTCAAATTCTTCTAATAACTCACGACCTTCTCCTCCCCTCATGAATAAATTCACTTCATCCTACAAATACCCTTCTAGGCAGGTTAATAGTCTCTCTCAAACTAAAGCTCCTCAAGAAAGCTCCTTTTGTGTTCGCTGTCGTAAACAAGGTCATTCTTTGAACACCTGTACTCAACCACGATTCGTGATTTGTTTCAAATGTGGTCTTAAGGGTTTTAAAACTGCAGATTGCCCTACTTGTTCTCCCAAACCTAATACTAGTTCAAAAAACTAACTACTGACTTGAAAAGTAACTTAAACTTTGATAACGACGATTGGACTAATTGGATTAAAACAATTCAAAACTTCTTTTCTTGTTACAAAATCTCTTCTACACTCTACTCCAAGGAACAAGATCTTAATCGTCCATTCGTTAATGTCAAAATTTATAACTTAACTTTATCTGGCTTGCTAGATTCTGGCAGTTCAGTAACTATTCTGGGTAATAATTCTCATTTGGAAATTCTTAAACTGGGCTGCAAACTTTTCAAGTCAGATCTTATTACTGTCTCTACTGCTAATAATCAAAAAGTTAATTCCTTGGGTTATTTTGACTTACCTATTCATTTCAATAATCAAACTCATTTAATTAAAGCTTACGTTTTCCCCGAAATATTTCCTTCGCTAATATTATGTATTGACTTTTGGAGAAAATTTAATCTTTTACCTAGTGTTTTATCTTCTCTTAACTTTACAGAATCTAAATGTTCTGCTATCGAAACTAAAGATACTAAAGTTTTACCTTATGAGCATTTAACTCCTAGTCAAAAGAACATCGCTAATGACATCATCCAACGCTTCAAGACAATTTATTTTGAAGATAAAGGTATCCTGGGATGCACACACTTAATCACCCACAAGATTGACACTGGTGATTCTCTTCCAATCAAACAAAGATGTTACAGACTGTCTCCTGAAAAACAAAAAGCGTTAATTAATGAAGTTGACAAGATGCTGCGATGGAACGTCATTGTACAATGCGAAAGTCCTTGGTTATCTCCAGTTCTCATCACTCCGAAGAAGAATGGTGAATGGCGTTTCTGTGTTGACAGCAGGAAGCTTAACTCAATTACACGTCGTGATGCTTATAAGTTACCACTAATAAGCGAAATTTTGGACAACCTGAAGAATGCCAAATACTTATCAAGCATTAACATTGCGAAAGCATTTTGGGAAATTCCCTTGAATCCTGCGGATAAAGATAAAACTGCCTTTTATGCACCTGTAAGAGGTATGTTTAGATTTAAAGTAATGCCTTTTGGCCTCACCAACTCACCTGCAACTCTACAAAGATTAATGGATATGCTGTTTACTCCTGAATTTGAGAACAAGGTATTTTGCTATCTGGACGACATTGTTATTATTAGTGACACTTTTGATGAACACATATCGCTTCTCATGAAAGTTCATGAAAAACTATCATATGCCAATCTAACTATTAACTTTGAGAAGAATCAATTCTTCAAGAAAGAACTGAAATACCTTGGTTTTCTTGTGGACGAGTATGGTCTACGTGCAGATCCAGATAAAATAAAAGCTATTTTAGAATATCCTGTATCTACTTGCAGAAAAGAAGTACGAAAATTCATAGGCACCTGCAGCTGGTTCAGAAGATTCATTCCAAACTTTAGCACTATTGCCTCTCCACTCAACCAACTAACCTGTTCCGGGAAGAATGCTCCTAAATTTTTATGGAATTCACAAGCTGCAGCTGCTTTCCAGAAACTTAAAGAAGCTTTGGTAACTGCTCCTGTCCTTGCTTGCCCTAACTTCGAACTAGCCTTCTCTGTACATTGTGATGCATCAAATTATGGCATAGGAGCAATGCTTACTCAACAACAAGATGATAAAGAAGTCGTGATTGCTTACATGAGTAAAGCACTAAATAAAAATCAACAGAACTACTCAACTACTGAAAGAGAAACATTGGCTGTAATAACTGCATTAGAACATTGGCGATGTTACCTAGACAATGGTAAAGAATTTATAATATATACTGATCATGCTGCGCTTAAATGGTTTCAGAATTTATCAAACCCATCAGGAAGACTTGCTCGCTGAACTTTACGCTTATCATGCTTTAACTTTGTCATAAAACATAAAAAAGGAAAGGATAACGTTGTTCCAGATTTATTATCAAGACATAAAAATTAAGAACGTCCTGATACACGAGAAACTTCACCTCAAGGCGTACATCCCATTACGATTGAAGAACCACCTGATCGTAGACTTGAACACTACAACAAAATTTTTCTCGGATGTTCCAACAATCCAGACGCATATCCCAACTACACTATCAGGGATAACAAACTTTACCGCTGTATCCATTCTCCCGATCGTCTAAACGATGACTTTATTTGGAAAGAAGTTCCACTACCTCAAGATAGACAGGCACTTATTGAAGCTAACCATGGTTCCCCTTCAGAACTCCATCTTGGTATCTTCAAAACATTCAAGAAAATATCATTAAAATACTATTGGCCTGGTATGTTTAAGGACATTGCTGAATTAATCTCGACTTGTGAAACCTGCTTAACCTACAAACACCCTAATCATTCTCCCTATGGTCTTATGGGTAAACCCAAACTTTGCTCCAGACCTTTTCAAACTATATCCTTAGATCTTATGGGTCCATTGCCAATGACTCGAAGACGAAATCAGTATATTCTAGTAATTAACTGCAATTTTACTAAATATACTATGATTTTTCCCCTTAAACGTGCTACTTCAGCTAATATTATTAATGTTTTGGAAAATTCAGTTTTTCTAGTTCATGGCATTCCTCAAACTATTATAATGGACAACGCTGTTCAATTTCAGTCGCGAGAATTCCACTCATTTTTAAATTCTTATAATGTTCCTTGTATTTTTCACACAGCTTTATATTGTCCTCAGGTTAATCCTACGGAGAAGTTTAATAGTACAATTATTACAGCTCTAGCATCTCTAGTAGGAGACGATCATAGATCCTGGGACAACCATCTTGCTAAGATTCAGTACGCAATGAACAGCGCTACAAATGTAGCTACTGGTTTTACTCCAAATTTTTTAGTCTTTGGTAGGGAAACAATACCTTGTGGTTCCTTCTATACTCCAACTCAGAACCTCGAGGAATTGGTATTTATGCCTCGTGATATTTACGCGTCTAATGCTGGTCTCCTCTCATCTATATTTCACAAAGTTCAAACTAAACTTCACATAGCTCACGCTAAAAATAGCGCTCGCTATGATCTTCGTCGGTCTTTTAAAGAATTTAATGTGGGAGATACTGTTTGGCGTAAAAACCATGTTTTAAGCAATGCCGGCGCATACTTTAATGCTAAACTTGCCCCTAAGTTCATCAAGTGCAAGGTGATAGCTAAACTGTCACCACTAGTCTATGTGCTTGAAGACCCTAATGGAGTTAGAGGCAAGTGGCACATCAAAGATGTAAAATCATAAATTTTCTTAACTTTTATTAACCGTTAATTTGTATATATGTATAAATATCACCATCATTCTCACCTTATTATTTTATTTCTTTTAATTTGTTTGTTTGTTTGATGATCCAGTGTTCTTCAACACATCTTGCTTTAGGACCTCGAACTTTCGTTGGTTAAACGTCACTTTTTATTTTTATTTCAGACACATCTCGTTGGTGATGTTGCTGATCTCTGGCTTTGAGCCCTACCGCTCTGGCCGTTCTTAATCTTTACTTAAGTCATAGCGACTAAAGCTTACTTGAGGTATTTCTTTATCTTTATCTTCACTTGGGAGCGGCTCACTACTCCCTTAATTTCCTTTACCTTTATCTTCACCTGGGAGCAGCTGACTACTCCCTTAATTTTTTATCTTCACTTAGGAGCGGATGACAACTCCCTAAATAAGCCTGAATGTCCTTTCGAAAAACACACATTTAGAGTGGTGTCTCTTCGACTAATTTATTTTTTTTCCCACGCAGGAGCGGATGACTACTCCTTAAATAAGCCTTAATGTCATTTTGAAAACACACTTTTAGAGTGGTAGTCATTGAATGTGAACTCCACCCTTACCTGAATGCAGATGATAAATGTAAGAGATAGTATATCTGATTTTGACTGGTGATGTCTGTTTCTGCAAAGCTGTGTTTTTATGGTTTATTTTAGAATGTATATATCAAAATTTTTGCTGAGTCAAAAATTTTCCAGGGTCGGGGGGAAAATGTAGTGTTATGCTACTTACTTATCATTTTACATTAATTTAAATCCATTTTTCCATTCTGTTTCGATTTTCTGCATTCACTTCAAAACTGGATATTTTACATCACCTTTATTTCCATAGGATCCTGTAACGATTTTAAACCATAAGAACACAATCACAAATCATTTCTACTGCGTATTTTCACATTATCAGCACTTTTAAATTGGTGTCAATGAAGTGTACCTTTTTTCGATCTTTTAGTTAGTTTTCCTTAACTCTACAATTTCGGGCTTTGTGTGGGTAGTTGCGCTACCTTTTTTTCCTATATCAATAATATCTCCTTGTCCACTTAAATCTTGTCGTTTTCTTATTACAAGCCTAAAACTAAAATTTGACATGTTTTGTTATTGTTGTTTATTTGGTCTCCATGGAAATTATATTCAAATTTGCTACCGGTCTGTTGTTTCTATTTCGATAATTCCACATAAATACTCTTTCCTCTTGACCATTTACAAAAAATTTGCGTTTAATTTAAATAATTTTTCCGTTCTCTCTAGAAAGATATAAAAGCCGAACAATCGGTGAAGAAATTCAGTCTTGCTTCAGTTCTCGAATTGGAAGCATCTTCTAAAGGCCTTATCCCGGGGCCGCTCTGCCCCGGGATCCTGCAAGCCTCTGTCCTACCTGAAGCCACTGGACTCTACGAACCTCTGCTCTATCTAAAGTCGCTGGACTCTACAAACCGTTGCTCTGCCTGAAGCCGCCGGGTTCCTACAAGTCTCTGTTCTACCTGGAGTCGCCGGAACCTGCAAACCTCGGTTCCGCCTGAAGTCACCGGAACCTGCAAACCTCTGTTCCGCCTGCAGTCACCGGATCCTGCAGGCTTCTGTGATGTCTGAAGCCGCCGAGGATCCTGCAAGCCCCTGTCTGGCCTGAAATCGCCGGATCCCGCAATTACCACATTCACCGGAGGTCGCCGCCTAGAGACGCCCACGCCTTCTCACCTACGCCGTGCGTGCTCGTTCCAGGCGCTGAGAGCACACCTTGGATCTTCCGACTCAGCTTCGGCACTAATCTCTTTTTTTTATTACTTTTTTAAAATAATCTAAATCGCATCATCCATCCTCATATTCATACTCCATTTTTGTTATATAAAATTCTAAATATTTTTGAATCTTAAATATATTATTTGTTTTGTTGTATTTTTGTTGTTTTGTTGCTCTTAGGTTAGATTCTTTTTGTTCTTAATTGTCCCTATATGACAATATATAATAAAACTAGCTGGCCAGGCAGACGTTGTTCTGCCTTCTCTGACGACCATTTGTCTTACAAAAAAAATTTTAAATTCCTTATAAAAAACGTTGAGAATGTGGAGGATCAAACTGTACACAGTGCGCAAAACTTAATTGAAATCAGTTCAGTAGTTTAGGAGTTCATCGCGGACAAACAATGTGACACGTAATTTTTATATATAAAGATTATATGGATATACTTAGTAGAAGACTCTAAAAATAAAAATAAAATAAATCATAGGCATACACTTTATTACGCTATCTTTGACTAACGCCATTTATCTACCGAATTCAAACAGGATGAGGTATTTTTATGTGTTACCTCATAACTTCTTTTTGGGTAAACCGATTCCGATGATTCTTTCTGTGAAAGCTGCTGCTTCACGTGTGGTCCTATATAAATTTGATAAAGACCTGACTGACAGTTTTTGAGTTATTCTTAATAATACAAATTTTTTAATTTTTAATTATTGTTAAAAAAAACTTCGCCATAATGGTCACTATATATCAAAATTGTAACATAAAACGTAATTTTCTCACATTGGACTTTGTGGAATATGGAAATTTGTGTTTTTTACATGATTTATAGTGATAACTCACACTTTTTATTTAATTTTCAGTTAATTCTGACTATTTAATATAAAGTGATATAGTCTGTCAAGAAAGTCATGAAAAGAATATTTTTGGAAATACTGCTTTTGCTTGCACTGGCAACAATAAATCAAACTGAGTAACTCAGCTGTCATATCGTACCTTTGTAGTTGATGTGCTTTAAGATTTTTAACCGACGAAAAAACGGAGGTTCTCAAGTCGACGTGTATATTTTTTTTATGTTAGACCACGCATAACTTTTTACATAGTGGACCGATTTTGATAATTTTTTTTTATTAGATAGGGTATACCCCGAAATTGGTCCCATATAAATTTGAAAACAAAACGTCTACCCTAAGGGTGGTAAAATAGGGGTGATTTATTGTTTACTCACATATTCTAATGCTGAGTTGTGTATTACTATATTACATAATAATTACATTACATTACATTACAAAAAACCTCACGATGAATGAGCTTTAGACCTGTCAGTTTCTTGTGTGTAGACCTCTCAGTCTCTGCATTTCTGCTAAAGCTCGTTCATCCTGAGGTTTGTGTAATACCTTATTTGGCTCTAGATTAGATAAAGCAATACCCTCAAGTTCTTGTACTCTACTCAGTGCCACATATACCTGTGCCACATATACAGTGTTTGCCCTTTGGCAAACACTTTCTTTCCGAGGTCGATTACAGCTTTATCAAGGGTCGTACCTTGTAATTTGTGAACCGTGACGGCTCAGCATAAAATTATCGGCAACATCCTGCGCTCAGAGTCGCCATAACCCTTCGTACTTTGAAACATTGCTACCACTTCACACAACCATAGCTGCTCTCTTTAGTAGTTTAGCTGCATATCTTTTAGTCTGCTTCTTTTGCTTACAGTCTTTCCTCGCGATGATCTAAACTCTCCTGTTAACGTGTTAATCTAATTCTCTTTCTATTTGCTTCCCACCTTTTTTTTTCTCATTATTACATTCTTCTAAATATCTCTTTCTCATTCGAGCAGCATTTTTGGAGACCTACCCATGGTGGTATATAAAGCCTGTTTTTTTTAAAGTATTTATATTCTACAACAAATAATAGTGAAAGTAAGATTATATAACAGTTAATAGCTATAGTAAGGTAGGTAACTAATTTGAAAGTATTCAAAAATTAAGCATGTAGTAATTAGTAGATTATAGCCACGAAAAATTATAAAATAAAAACTTTTTAACAAAAAAATTAAACCGCCGAAAAAACTAAAAAGCAAAAAATAATTAACCTTTTTATTTAACCTTAATAACTAAGTTCTTAAACTAATTTAAGTATACCTAAGTATATATTTTTGTAATTTTTTTGAGTTTTTAATTAACCTTAATAAATAAGTTCTAAAACTAATGAAAGTATACCTAAGTAATTTCGAGTCGGCGCTAAACAATCAATGAACAAAGACCAGTAAATTACCTTAAATTTAAAGAAATAACCAAATCAAATTAACAATGCCGCGCATCACGCTTTACATAATTAATTAATTTGCTTGTTTGGCGCCGACTCAAAATTACTTAAGTATACTTAAATTAGTTTAAGAACTTATTTATTAAGGTTAAATAAAAAGGTTTATTATTTTTTGCTTTTTAGTTTTTTCGGCGGTTTAATTTTTTTGTTAAAAAGTTTTTATTTCTACGTCATATAACTTGTTAGAAATTAAAGTTAAGAATTTCGTTTTGGTGTCATGGGTTAGGCAATTTTATACAGTTTCTCATATTGAGGTTACAGAAAGCCAGAGAAACGGATAAAGACCGTAAATAAAGTTTAAAAAAATAAAAAAATTGGCTCACTGTGTACTACAGGTAGTATACACTGAACCACCTGTATTTCAACAGTGAACCACAATTTTGTTACCAGTAAAAATCCTTATTTTGTGAAAAGACACCATAAAATTTTTGATAATCGTCTTTTATTGTTGTTGTACAAAATACAATAAAAAAATATTACTTCTAATAACAAAAAATTTTTGGTTTTCAGTGCTTTCTCTATGGTAATAATAATAATAAAATCAGCCTTCATTTAATTGCCTACCAGTTGAAGCAAGAACTGGGTAAACCAAAAATAATCATAACATATCAATTATAATTTCAAATTATAAAGGTTTCGTATAGTTTTCTTCACAGCAGTTAACTTCTTAATAAAGCTAAGTTATCATAGAAACCTCTGGATAAAATTAACAATCAGCCTTCCTCAAATAGTATAATTAACAGTCTTCATTAATTTAACGACTAATTAAAGAATGACGAAAAAAAATACATCAAAATGCGTCAAAGTAAATATTTACGCCATATTTAGTAAAGATAAGTTTATATTGAAGGAATATTTAATCAGACGTTTTGTACTTGACACACAAGGAGGAGGGAGAATTATTTTAATGTCACTGAGTTTCACATTAGCCATATCGGGTTCTAGAGGAAACATAAAGGTTTTATTTAGACGATCTTATAATTTTAGGTACGTAACGCTATATTCATCGTCAGTTTCTATTCCCAGAATCTTCGCAACGTAATAAACAGACCGTTTTTTAGATTGCAGCAAGACTAGGACGTATTCGTTAATCATTAGGCTTACGCTGTAAATCAGGAAAATCTTCATCAATAATTTCATATCCTTGGTCATATTCCTCATCTGATTCTAGGTCGGTTTCACTTTCAAGAATTATATATTCCGGTTTCTTTACTGAAATATCAGTATGTCTTTTTTTAAAGAAACGAAACTATTCCAAACCTGACATTTTATCCCTTTCCCATGAGCTTGGTATTTTAATGCCATTAACCTTTGCCATTTCGTACGCCACCTTCCTACATTCTTGGATGGTCAAACTGTAGAACATTAGTGCACAGTCTTTGTAGTATTTTAATAACATTTGTTCGTCATCTTCAGTAAACACTTTATTAATATCATACCTCGGTTCGAGTGATGTATTATCACCATGTTCACGTTTTTTTTTCAATGTAACGGCGCAATGTAGGGTAGGGAATTTTACTGGTTTTTGCCGCCGTCGTAATGGAGCTACCATTTTCTTTCATTAGTAATGCTGACATCTATCGTCTTTTTTATGTTTTCCAATTTTTCTTTCCTTATTTCTTGGCCTTGGCATCCTAAAACAATCAAAAATATTATTGATTTTCAGCATAACACTATCATTGAACAGTGAACCAGGATCGTAAGGTACACAGTCAACCGGTTCACTGTGTACTATGCGAACCTGGTTCACTGTTCATACACACACTATTCAACTTATAACATTTAAAAAAAATAGGTTGTAGGCTGAATAGCAGGCAAAGCAATATGCTCATGAAACGTCTAAAACTACAACAATATCGACACCATAAAGCTTTTGGTGCTAGAATTAATAACAACATTTATAAAAATGGAGATACTTACGTGAGAATTCTATGTTTTTTTGGCCAGAAACAAACAAACCACTGTCAAACGTCACACTCAAGCCCCTGCCACCGGCTAACCACGGGAGAGGGGAAGGGTGCCCACGAGAAAAGTTTTAACACGATAGGTCGAATTGCCAACCTCGGAGTTTTTTCAACATAGTGGTGGTTCAATGTTCCTGGATGGTTCACTGTTCAACAACCTACCATACTCTTTGGTTCTGAGGGGTGTTTTTTAACTATTACCATACTCTTTGGAGCGTTCTACAAAGATGACCTTGGATTATCATCTCATGTATAAGTCGAGAACTTGACAGATTAATCTATTGGTATCACATTACATAAATTTTAGCTTGTTGCGCTCCTTCTCCATAATATGAACTCTTACTATGCAAAAACTCATCTTCTCCGGGCACGCAATACACTGTATAAGGGCTATAAAGTTTTCTTTTCACATATTAAAATATCGATTTATTTTCATGGCACGCTCTTGCACAATCATAAGTCAATCCGAAGAGTTCAGGCATCAAATGCCGTACGTTCACAATGTAATTCCCCAAACATTATTATTTTATTAAGTTTTATCTACAAGTTTATGTACAAAAGTCCCCCCGACCTTGAAGAACTAAGACACTTTGTGATCCTAAAAACATTAATATTGAAGCTTCAATAATATCATTAGACACTGTAACTGGAAGACACATATAGAGTATGTATGCGATAAACTTGACAGATTAGTTTATGCCATAAAAAAGCGTTAACACACAGTTAAGATGATATTTGATTTTACAGTTGAGGTTGGCCGTCGTTGGTCGCCGGCCTCAATGGAGGCTAACCATCGGTGCAGGACTGGAATATAGTGCCCAAGTGCAAATACACCTGGGCACTATCGCACTTGGGCACTATATTCCTGTCCAAGCAGAGGTGCACTGAGGTGAGGGAATAGCCCTCACTCTCAAAGTCCGACAAGACGATAAACCGACACGACCAGTGAGAGATCAGGTGCAAGACTAACGACTTTACATGCTTTACGAGGCACGGGGGTGGAACACCGCCAGCCTCCTAAGTAAGAGCTGCTACTGAGAATTACAAAAATAACTTATAATTTATTTTAACCTCATCCATGATTTGAATCCGGGACCTTATGATCAGCAGATGCTTTAACAACCAATAGACTAACAAGGCATTCCAACAGCTTTACACGTTCTAATACTTATCGATAGATATTGTAATGGCCAGTGACGGCAGTACTGCCTACACTAGTTTCGCAACTCCTTGGAGATATTACTGAAGCTTCAATTTTAATGTTTTTAGAATCACAAAGTGTCTTAGTTCTTCAAGACCGGGGGGATTTTTGTACATAAACTTGTAGATAAAACTTAATAAAATAATAATGTCTGGGGAATTACTTTGTGAGCGTACGGCACTTGATGCCTGAACTTTTCGGATTGACTTATGATTGTGCAAGAGCGTGCCATGAAAATAAATAGATATTTTAATATGTAAAAAGAAAACTTTATAGCCCTTATATTATGTATTGCGTGCCCGGAGAAGATGAGTTTTTCTATAGTAACAGTTCATATTAGGGAGAAGGAGCGCAACAAGCTAAAATTTATGTAATGTGATACAAACAGATTAATCTGTCTGTCTCTCTCGACTTATACATGAGATGATAATCCAGGGTCATCTTTGTAGAACGCTCCAAAGTGTATGGTAATAGTAAGAAAGGACCCCTCAGAACCAAAGAGTATATAATCACTACGTTTAGTCAGAAACCGAAAACATTCTGCGAGAGTGTGGTCCTTCCCCGGTCGAGCCGACTCATTCGTGCTACAACTATAGTATATATATATAAATACTATACTACTACTATACTAAATATATATAACAGTGGTAGAGCCACGCGGCAGCTTTTGCTGTCGCATGGATGGGCCGGCTCGAACCGGGGTGGTAAACCGACCTCACAGAAAAGCAGCGTGTACTAGAGGTTTACCTCTGCGTTTCGCTTGGTGAGTGCAGGCGGCCGAAGGCCCTTTTTACTGGAAATGAGGCATTCCATCTTAGTCCTCACGGGTGACAACGCATCTACATTTTGATTTGTAATAGAGGATAGATGTAGATGTCTATGGGCCGCAGCAAACACTTACCATCACGTGGACTGTGTGCTCGTTTGTCACCGTTATCTTGTAAAAAAAAAACTATACTACTAATATAGCTGCAGCATGGCTCTACCACGTTAAAACCGGTTTTCCACCCGCTTTCGCCGCTGTAATTCCATCCTCGCCCGGGGACATGCCGTTTTTAAGGTGCTGGAGAGCCATTCTAATCTCGCTCAGACTGACGTCCTGGATATGTTCGGAATAGTGGCGGATAAGACTCGCTCTTGGATCGTTACTCACACTTGCGTGTGCCTCCAACGATGACATGTACAGATGCCCATAGAACCTCTCAATCTCACTCAAAATCTCAGATGTCCTGGAAACGATGCTGCCACACTTGGTCTTCAGCCTTGACAGTTGGCTCTTTCTGGCAGACAGATCTCAGGCAAAGACTTTGGAGCCTTGGTTCTGCTCGATTGCTTCTTCAATACAAGCTGTATTGAAGTTGCGTAAGTCCCGCCGCATGCATTTGGAGATCTGTCTGTTCAGTCCCCTGTAATGTGTCAAATCTATTGAAAAATGTAGCTCCATCTCCCGTCTTACAGCCATGACATTAAGAGTGTGATCGGAGAGTTTTGTGTTCTTCTGCGGCGGGTCTTGCAAAACTTAGCTACGACCGTATGGATAGTATCCACGAGCTTGTCGTTCATATCGTCCACTTCATTGCAGTCTTCTAGGCATTGAAAACGGTTTTGTAACTCGAGCTAAAAGGTTTTGGGACTTTCGAACAGAGCACGAGGGGGACGGAGCGTTGCCTTGCGTGCCTCTAACCATACGGTAATTGCTACCAGTTTTCACCCTCGCGATCACGGAGACATCACTGAACAGTTGTCGTCTGGTCGTCATAATGAAGTCAATCCCATTTTTTGTCGAATCGTCAGAGCTCGACCAGGTCCACTTCCTGTGGGGCCACTTCTGAAAGAAAGAGTTCATCATAAAGAGTCCCTCTTTCTCCATGAAGTCGGCTAGCTGCTGGCCCCTTGGGTTTCGTTGCCTTATTCCAAATTCCCTACTTTCAGCTCACCGTTTTCTCTTGTGCCTAGTTTTGTACTGAAGTCTCCCATTAACACCTTATAGTGGGTTTTGGAGGAATGCATGACTCTAGAGATATCCTCATACATTTCCTTCACCTCCTCGTCGGGATGTGCCGAAGTTGGTGCGTAAACCTGTATGACCTTCAGCCAATACCGTTTGGTGATTCTGAGTATAAGGTACGCAACCCTCGTCGACACACTCAATCTTTACAACGTTGTTGAAGAGAGACTTGTGGACGATAAATCAGACACCTCCTTGTGACAGATGGTCGCCCTCCCGGTGATTCGAGATTACCGTGTCCTCCCCCCCTCTTCGGACCTCGAATAATCCTATAATATGTCAGCATAACTTGTCTATCTCTTCTTCCAGCTCCACGATCTTCTCGTCAGTCCTCAGGGTGCGTGCGTTATATGTTGCCAAGTCGAGTCGTCTTAGGTGGCAACCGAACCTCCACCGGAGATTCTTAGCACCACATGCCCCGCCGTTACCATGGTCGCCTTTGAAATTTGTTTCATATAATTTGAGTCTTTTTTGCCGTGTAGTGGCGGTTAAGAATATCCACTACCCCATATCTTCCCGTGGGTGTCGTAAAAGCCGACAGAGGGAAACAGGTAGGTTAACAGTGGTAGAGCCACAGGGCAGCTTTTGCTGTCGCACGGATGG
The DNA here is from genome assembly GCA_033319125.1 of Parnassius glacialis. Taxonomy (NCBI): domain Eukaryota; kingdom Metazoa; phylum Arthropoda; class Insecta; order Lepidoptera; family Papilionidae; genus Parnassius; species Parnassius glacialis. The sequence goes on from JAVANC010000019.1 coordinate 23,836,579, forward strand.
GCCGGCTCGAACCGGGGTGGTACCACGACCTCACAGAATACCAGCGTGAAGTAGAGGTTTACCTCTGCGTTTCGCTTGGTGAGTGCAGGTGGCCGGAGGCCCATTTTACTGGAAATGAGACATTCCATCTTAGTCCTCACGGGTGACAACGCATCTGCACTTTGATACGCAAATGAGGATAGATGTAGATGTCTAAGGGCCGCAGCAACCACTTACCATCAGGTGGACTGTGTGCCCGTTTGTCACCCTTATCTTATAAGGAGCAGAAGTGCGATGGTCTTGTTCTTCAAGAAAGGTGACAACGCTCTCTTGAAGAACTACAGACCGATTTCCCTTCTGAGCCGCGTCTACGTGCTGTTTTCGAGAGTCATTACGAATCGTCTTTCACGCAGACTTGACGACTTCCGGCCTCCTGAACAAGCCGGTTTCCGAAAAGGCTTTAGTACCATGAACCACATACACACCCTTCGGCAAATGGTACAGAAGTCCGAAGAGAACAATTTGCCACTATGTCTGGCGTATGTGGACTATGAGAAAGCCTTTGATTCCGTCGAAATTTGGGCGGTGCTGCAGTCCCTTCAGCGGTGCCAAGTTGACTGTCGGTATATCGAAGTGCTGAAGTGTTTATACAGTAGAGCTACGATGGCTATCCGAGTACAGAATCAGAGTACTAAACCTGTCAAACTGCAGAGAGGTGTAAGACAGGGTGACGTTATATTCCCGAAACTCTTTACCGCTGCATTGGAAGACGTTTTTAAGCTACTGGACTGGAAAGGATGCGGTATTAACATCAATGGCGAGTACATCACTTACCTTCGATTTGCCGACGATATAGTCCATATGGCAGAATAGCTGGAGGATCTAAGCACTATGCTTAATGACCTTAATAGTGTCTCCCAACGGATAGATCTTAAGATGAACACAAAACAAAAATCATGTATAACATCCATGTCACACCTATGCCGGTAGTTGTTAGAAACACTAAGCTCGAAGTTGTTGACGAGTATGTTTACCTGGGACAAATAGTCAGTCGACAATTTCAACTCGGCTGGGCAGTGTTCGGGAAATTACGACACATCTTCTCGTTAGACATACCTCAAAACCTGAAAACGAAACTGTACAACCAGTGCGTGATGCCAGTGATGACTTACGGATCTGAGACGTGATCCTTCTCGTGATGCTGGCCGTATGAGGAAGCTCAAGGTCGCTCATTAAGCGAGCTATGGATAGCGCTATGCTCGGGGTTTTTCTGCGAGATAAACTTAGAAATGAGGATATCCGCAGTAGAACCAGAGTAACCGACATAGCCCAACGGATTAGTAAGTTGAAGTGGCAGTGGGCCGGCCATATAGCTCGATGAACCGAGAACCGACGGGGAAGGAAGGTTCTCGAGTGTCAGCCTCGTACCGGTAGGCGAAGTGTAGGGCGACCACCCACTAGATGGAGTGACGACCTGGTAAGACATGCAGGAAGTCGATGGATGCAGGTGGCTCAGGACCGTGCTTTGTGGCATTCCTTGGGGAAGGCCTATGTTCAGCAGTGGACTTATGAAAGGCTGTAATGATGATGGTGATGAATTTGAGTCTTATGGTAAATCAATAAATCTGAAATTGCATTTATAAACGTTCAACCGCACACGCCTCGCACACGCCACGCGCCCGCCTCGTTCCTGCTTCGCGCTGACATGTCTATTCGATATGTTTTTTGCTTTATCCGTCCCTAATTTTATTTCCTAAATGAAGTAAGTACCGCCTTCTTAATAGACCAATAATAACTTTTAGTTACTTTTGTATTCGTTGCAACGCACGAAGGCGACACTGAAAGTTTTTAGAACTGGCCACTTGTTAACAATATTGAGCCATTACCACCGACTTAGCGTAACCGACAAAAACCAAATTTTACAGGAGAAGGTATTTTTTAAATATTTTCACAAATAATTGCGCTATTAAATTGAAATTTAACATATAATTATGATTTTTTGGCGTTTAAGATAACACTTGCGATAAAAAATAACCTGGTTTTAGTTTTGACGTAAGCGACAATAGGTCATTTTAACTACGGATAAATTTTCATAAATAAAGGGGTTTTTAATAAATTAATGTAAAAAAAATAACTTAAAATATATAGTTAAATATATCAGCCAGCGTCAAATAGCAGCTTAACACTGCTGTATTTCGTATGGTGAGTGTAGAAAACCGGAGACCCTTTTTACTGGAAAAGAGGCATTCCATCTTAGTCCTCACGGGTGACAACGCATCTGCATTTTGATTCGTAAATGACGATAAATGTAGATAGATGTCTATGGGCCACAGCAACCACTTACAATCAGGTGGACTGTGTGCTCGTTTGTCACCCTAGCCTATAAAAAAAATTCTAATCTCGCTCAGACTGACGTCCGGGATATCTTCGGAATAGTGTCGGATAAGACTCGCTCTTGGATCGTTACTCACGCTTGCGTGTGGCTCCAACGATGACATGTACAGCTGCCCATAGAACCTCTCAATCTCATTTAAAATCTCAGGTGTCCCGGCAGCATCGTTTCCGGGAACGATGCTGCCACACTCGGTCTTCAGCTTTGATAGTTGGCTCTTTCTGGCAGACAGATCTCTGACAAAGACTTTGGAGCCTTGGTTCCGCTCGATCGCTTCTTCAATACAAGCTGTATTGAAGTTGCGTAAGTCCCGCCGCATGCATTTGGAGATCTGTTGATGTGTGATCTGTTCAGTTGCCTGTATGCTGTCAAATCTGTTGACGACTGTAGCTTCATCACCCGCCTAACAGCCATGAGATTAAGAGTGTGATCGGAGGTTTTTGTGTTCTTCTGCGGCGGGTCTTGCAGAACTTAGCTCCGACCCCATGAACAGTTTCCACGAGTTTGTCATAATTAATTATAATTTAATACTAAATAGATGCAGAGAGATAGTTATTGCGTCACAATTTTCACTGGAATGAGCTTATCGCAATACGTTTTTTGCCACCTTGCTTATAGTAAATGACAAAATTTTTATGTACTTTGTCGGTTGCGATAACATGTAGGGTCGCTTACGCTGCAATTCTTAGATAATAACACAACTTACGATATATATTGATTATGTCGGTTACTCTAAAATATAGAAAAACGCTGTGCTAACGATAAACTTAGCATTTGCTATAACTTTAGAATTGATTGTATTTTGGCGGGAAATATCGACGAACCCAGTCCGTTATAGTTTAAAAAGTGGTTTGCGACAAAAAACGCTGTTTAGGTAAAAATGTCGCTTAAGATAATTCGGCGGTAATGGCTCGATATAATAAAAAAATAAGTTCAAATTTTGAAAATGGAACTCTTTGCCAATATTATTGTGTATGTATTTTATTAATTTGTCATTTGTTTACGATTTAGCGGCAAATTAAAAATGTCTGAGTCACGTCAGCATGAATTTAACACGAAAAAATTTTCGTACAATGATTTCTTATGACTTTCAATGTCATTTAAGTCAACAAGAAAGTAATGATCGACTTCGATTGGTCTTTCACGATGAAGCCCCACCTCGTGCCACTGTTTACAACTGGTTTAATGAGTTTAAACGTGGTCGCACTAATCTCACCGATGATTTGCGTGAGGGACGGCCTTCTACGGCGACGACTGAAAATAACATCAGTGTTGTGCGGCGTATGATAGAGACTGACAAAAGAGTGACCTATCAGCAGATTCGGACAAACTCAGGCATGGGTATGAGTCAAGTGCACAATATCCTTCATGAACATTTAGAGTACCAAAAATTCCGTATTGTTGATTGGTGTCGTGAAATGGTTCAAAGATTTAACGAAGGTGACTCAAATGCTGTGTTCGATATAGTTACGGGTAACGAAAGCTGGATTAATGGTTATGATCCTGATACTAAGAGACAGTCTGCTGTCTGGGTGTTTCCTTCCGAGGAGATGCCAACTAAAGTGAAGAGAGGTCGAAGCGTGAGAAAAAAGATGGTGATTCTTCGGAAGGTCAGGTAATTACACAACATCAACATGATCGAAAAACAGTTACTGCAGAGTGACACACTAACAATTGTTTGCCACTTGTTTTAGAAAAGGTTCGGGAGAAACGACCTCGCAGTAGTATTCTCCTTCACCACGACAAAGCCTCGTCGCACACTGCCAAGCAAACAATCGACTACTTGGCGACGTCAGATGTGGAATTACTGGGTCACCCGCCCTATAGCCCCGACCTTGCACCTTTTTATTTACGAAAATAAAAGAAAAACTTCGAGGAAAACGTTTTATGGAAGCCGAGGAAGCAGTGGCTGCGTTTTAAAATGCCGTCGAAGAGACCCCTAAGGACTGGTGGACAAAGTGCTTTTCTCAGCGGTTCCATCGGATGCAGCGGTGTAATGTAAATGAACACTATTTTGAAAAGATATAATAAAATTTATAACTTGCTAGTTTGTTCAGTTTTTAATTTTCTAAGAACTTTCAGTGTCACCCTCGTATTGCAATTTGTGGGTGTAAAGCAACGTAGACAATAGGTCAACGCATTTTAAAAGAAACCAATAACAAAGAAATACTAATTTAAAAATTTATATTTATAATTATGTTATATGAATACTAGCTTTAGTCCCCATGGAAGTCGGTCATACCGCGTTTTCTATAGTAAATATTGAGGATAAAAGGTAGGCTATTCTTTTTAATGTTTCCAGCTATCTGAACACCACATATCATCAAAATCAGTTGAGTGGATTAACATTTGCTTTCATAGTTTTCTTAGGCTCGTTAAGCGAAAACGGGTTGCGCTGCCGCTGATGGTATGGCTTGATGTTATGGCATCATCTTGAACCTTTGAACTGCAACTCGAGCACATCGTACGCTTTGTAATAATTCCTACGCATTGTTTGAATGCCATGCTATCGTTTTCACTAAAAAAAACTTTTCTTTTTCTTCGGCATTCTCCAATCCTAGCACAATATTTCTCTTAATACCGTCACGAGTTCTATTTTAAAACAACAAAAATGTGCGAGATGACGAACCCGGGCCGCCGATTCAGTTAAGTCTTCACCTAGTCTTTGCACCGCTTTATAGAAAGCAAATCTTTCCGCTTCCGCAAACATACATTTCTTTGAGGAAAACTGGTTGCTGCTTGTCAATATTTTCAATAAGAGTCTTATAAGCTAAATCTCTAGTTTTAAGGGAAAAACTAAATGGCCTTCTTATAACTCCTGCTTTGTCAGTGTCGTCATGATAATTATTTGCTGCATTATATATCTTTATATATAAAAAGTACGTGTCACGTTGTTTGTCCGCGATGGACTCCTAAACAACTAAACTGATTTCAATGAAATTTTTGGTCAATGTGCAGTTTGGTCCAACTTAAAAGATAGGATAGCTTACATCTCAATTTATAGTCGCAATACAATATTATTTTATTGAAAATCCAACTCCGCCGCCAAAGTTACCGAGTCGCTGGGCGACGGGCTGGAGCGCGTGGTGGGAGATGAGGCGCACGAGGAGACGCGGCGCCGCATCCGTAGCGCGGCGCCCGGTGCGCACCTTGCAGCCGGCCTTCGCGGCCTTGGCCTCGGCCTGCTCGGCGGTATGACGTCGCTGGTGAAGCACAGCTTTACGTTTAGTTTAGATTCTTCGGAAGGTCAGGTAATTACACAACATCAACATGATCGAAAAACAGTTACTGCAGAGTGACACACTAACAATTGTTTGCCACTTGTTTTAGAAAAGGTTCGGGAGAAACGACCTCGCAGTAGGATTCTCCTTCACCACGACAAAGCCTCGTCGCACACTGCCAAGCAAACAATCGACTACTTGGCGACGTCAGACGTGGAATTACTGGGTCACCCGCCCTATAGCCCCGACCTCGCACCTTTTTATTTACGAAAATAAAAGAAAAACTTCGAGGAAAACGTTTTATGGAAGCCGAGGAAGCAGTGGCTGCGTTTCAAAATGCCGTCGAAGAGACCCCTAAGGACTGGTGGACAAAGTGCTTTTCTCAGCGGTTCCATCGGATGCAGCGATGTAATGTAAATGAACACTATTTTGAAAAGATATAATAAAATTTATAACTTGCTAGTTTGTTCAGTTTTTAATTTTCTAAGAACTTTCAGTGTCACTCGTATTGCAATTTGTGGGTGTAAAGCAACGTAGACAATAGGTCAACGCATTTTAAAAGAAACCAATAACAAAGAAATACTAATTTAAAAATTTATATTTATAATTATGTTATATGAATACTAGCTTTAGTCCCCATGGAAGTCGGTCATACCGCGTTTTCTATAGTAAATATTGAGGATAAAAGGTAGGCTATTCTTTTTAATGTTTCCAGCTATCTGAATACCACATATCATCAAAATCAGTTGAGTGGATTAACATTTGCTTTCATAGTTTTCTTAGGCTCGTTAAGCGAAAACGGGTTGCGCTGCCGCTGATGGTATGGCTTGATGTTATGGCATCATCTTGAACCTTTGAACTGCAACTCGAGCACATTGTAAGCTTTGTAATAATTCCTACGCATTGTTTGAATGCCATGCTATCGTTTTCACTAAAAAAAAAACTTTTCTTTTTCTCCGGCATTCTCCAATCCTAGCACAATATTTCTCTTAATACCGTCACGAGTTCTATTTTAAAACAACAAAAATGTGCGAGATGAAGAACCCGGGCCGCCGATTCAGTTAAGTCTTCACCTAGTCTTTGCACCGCTTTATAGAAAGCAAATCTTTCCGCTTCCGCAAACATACATTTCTTTGAGGAAAACTGGTTGCTGCTTGTCAATATTTTCAATAAGAGTCTTATAAGCTAAATCTCTAGTTTTAAGGGAAAAACTAAATGGCCTTCTTATAACTCCTGCTTTGTCAGTGTCGTCATGATAATTATTTGCTGCATTATATATCTTTATATATAAAAAGTACGTGTCACGTTGTTTGTCCGCGATGGACTCCTAAACTACTAAACTGATTTCAATGAAATTTTTGGTCAATGTGCAGTTTGGTCCAACTTAAAAGATAGGATAGCTTACATCTCAATTTATAGTCGCAATACAATATTATTTTATTGAAAATTATTTGTCTATTATTTGACAGTCACAGTTATTTGTTAGCTCCAAACGATTCTGTCAGATGACGATATCTGTTGACTGGATTGAGTAAATATTTAATAGATGGCGCTATGTTAAAAATGCAAACGTTTAATATAAGCTACAATTTATTTACAATAGTATAATCAGCAGCTGTTGCTGTAAGTATTCAACAGATAGAACCGATTTCAAAAAAAAATTGCAGACTGTGTGCAGTTTGGTCCAACATGAGAGATATGATAGTTTTTATACCGATAAGTGACCCTCAATTTTTTTATTGCTAATTTCAGGAGTTTTTTTGGTAAAGCAAATGGTCCTTCGGAAAAGGCAGAACGTCTGCCTGGTCATCTAGTATATATATATATATATATATATATATATATATATATATATATATATATATATATATATATATATATATATATATACGATACTGGACAAATTGATTCTTAAAAATATCCCACTCTTATATGTGGTGTTCAAATGTGAGGTTGTTGCCGAACAACACATTTCCTTTATTTAACATTATTTATTTGTAACTATTTAACTTTATTACACTCAATAATTCATGAATAAGGTCCTCGTCGCCAAATATTGTATATTTATGGGTATTTCACCACTAAAACACAAATTAAATTTATACCTTTTATTGAATGACAACACAACTGTCCGATCTTAGTTTTTTCATAAACTTACAATCATTGAGTTATAATGTACTACATACCCTACAATATGGCTTACATACACAGAGCACTTTTTTATATACTGAAACTTACATACTCTACAAAAATATAAATAAAACACGTGTTGTAGATACTCATACATACATATACACTTCAATAACTACCTTAAAGGACCCCCGAGACGGTCAAACGGTTTGATTCAAACATGTAGATTTTGGTTTGAGTCAAACCAATTTTATCGTTTACGCCGTTGGTTTGACAGGTCTGATCAAACGTTACATGTTTGAAGTTTGTTTGATGGAAATCTATATTTTGGTATTGTTTGAAGCGCCGTTAGATCGTGTTCGCGACGTGTTTGATCAAACCTCATCAGTCTTGTGCTGAATTACGAAGCGATACGTTCTGTGTGGTTTCCAAAATAACAGACGAAATTGTCTTGAATTCAACGTCGTCACGACACGATTTCTCGTCGGAAGTGACTATATCCAACCGTGAATTCACTTTAATGTTAATATCGTTATATGAAGATGCACCTGAATTCATCATCATCATCATTACAGCCCTTCACAAGTCCACTAATGAACATAGGCCTCCCCCAAGTAATGCCACAAAGCACGGTCCTGAGCCTCCTGCATCCATCGACTTCCTGCATGTCTTACCAGGTAGTCACTCCATCTAGTGGGGGGACGCCCTACACTTCGTCCGCTGGTACGAGGCCGCCACTTGAGAACCTTTTTTCCCCATCGGTTGCCGGTTCTTCGAGCCGGCCCATTGCCACTTCAGCTTACTAATCCGTTAGGCTATGTTGGTCACTCTGGTTCTACTGCGGATATCCCCATTTCTAAGTTTATAACGCAGAGAAACTCCGAGCATAGCCCTCTCCATAGCTAGCTGAGTGAGCTTGAGTTTCCTCATACGGCCAGCAGTGAAGGACCACGTCTCAGTTCCATAAGTCATCACTGGCAACACGCACTGGTTGTACAGTCTCGTTATTAAGTGTATTGAGGAGCATAGTGCTTAGGTCCTCCAGCGATTCTGCCATATGGACTATATCGTCGGCAAACCGAAGGTGAGTGATGTACTCGCCATTGATGTTGATACCGTATCCTTTCCAGTCCAGAAGCTTGAAAACGTCTTCTAATGCAGCGGTGAAGAGTTTCGGGGATATGACGTCACCCTGTCTTACACCTCTCTGCAATTAGATAGGTTTCGTACTCTGGTTCTGTACTCGGATAGCCATCGTAGCTCTACTGTACAAACACTTCAGCACTTCGATATACCGACAGTCAACTTGGCACCGCTGTAGGTACTGCAGCACCGCCCAAATTTCGACGGAATCAAAGGCTTTCTCATAGTCCACATACGCCAGGCATAGTGGCAAATTGTACTCTTCGGACTTCTGTACAATTTGCCGAAGGGTATGTGTGTAGGTCTATGGTGCTAAAGCCCTTTCGGAAACAGAACGGAAATCGGTCTGTAGTTTTTCAAGAGAGTGTTGTCGCATTTATTAAAAAACAAGACTACCGTACTTCTGCTTCACGCCTCCGGAGTAGTGCCACCATGGAGGATGGAATTAAAGAGCTTCTGAAGGACTTCAAGTACCGGTTTTCCACCCGCTTTCAGAAGCTCCGCGAATTACAATTCCATCCTCGCCCGGGGAATTGCCGTTATTATGGTGCTGAAGAGCCATTCTAATCTCGCTCAGACTAACGTCCGGGATATCATCGGAATAAGGTCGGATAAGACTCGCTCTTGGATCGTTACTCACACTTGCGTGTGGCTCCATCGATGATGTGTACAGCTGCCCATAGAACCTCTCAATCTCACTCAAAATCTCAGGTGTCCCGGAAACAACGCTGCCACACTTGGTCTTCAGCTTCGACAGTTGGCTCTTTCCGGCAGACAGATCTCTAGCAAAGACTTTAGAGCCCTGGTTCCGCTCTATCGCTTCTTCAATACGAGCAGTATTAAAGTTGCGTAAGTCCCGCCGCATGCATTTGGACATCTATCTGTTCAGTTGCCTGTATGCTGTCAAATCTACTGGAGACTGCAGCTTCATATCCCGTCTAATAGTCATGAGATTAAGAGTGTGATCGGAGAGATTTTGTATTCTTCTGCGGCGGGTCTTGCAAAACTTAGCTCCGACCGCATGGACAGTTTCCGCGAGCTTGTCATTCATATCGTCCACTGCATTGCAATCTTCTAGGCACTGAAAACGGTTTCGTAACTCGAGCTAAAGGTTTCGGGACTTTGGATTAGAGCACGAGGGGGACGGAGCGTTGACTTCATCAGACGTGACTCTCCAACTTAACGTTTAGGTTCAGTGTGCCTCTCACCATTCAGTGATCGCTGCCAGTTTTCACCCTCGCGACCACTGAGACATCACTGAACAGTTGTCGTTTGGTCGTCATAGTGAACTCAATCTCATTTTTTGTCGAACCGTCGGGACTCGACCAGGTCCACTTTCTCTGGGACCGCTTCTGGAAGAAAGAGATCATCATATAGAGTCCCTCTTTCTCCATGAATTCGGCCAGCTGCTGGCCCCTCGGGTTACGTTGCCCCATGCCAAATTTCCCTACTTTCAGCTCACCGTTCCATCTTGTGCCTAGTTTTGCGTTGAAGTTTCCCATTAACACCGTATAGTGGGTTTTGGAGGAATACATGGCTCTAAAGATATCCTCATACATTTCCTCCACCTCCTCATCGGGTTGTGCCGTGGTTGGTGCGTAAACCTGTACGACCTTCAGCGAATACCGATTGATGATTCTGAGTATAAGGTAGGCAACCTTTGTCGACACACTCCCAATCTTTACAAGTTGTTAACGAAAGACTTGTGGACGATAAATCCGACACCTCCTTGGGACAGATGGTCGCTCTCCCGGTGATAGAACAAGTTGCTGGGTTCGAGGATTACCGTGTCCTCCCCTTCTCTTCCGATCGCGGATAGTCCTATAATATTTCAGCGCAACTAGCTTATCTCTTTCTTCAGCTCCAGGATCTTCTCGTCAGTCCTCAGTGTGCGTGCGTTATAAGTTGACATGTCGAGTCGTCGTAGGTGGCAACCGAACCTCCACCGGAGAATCTTAGCACCCTCTGCTACTACTAGCTTCTTAGTTTGAGAATATTATAATGACAAAAGACTCGTTAAAATGTTTTTATATCAATGCACGCAGTATAGTTAAAGCAAGCGAATTTGATGACCTAAAATGTATTTTATAATCTTTTTTATTTACGATACATTTAATTTTAATTACGGAAGCTTGGATAAAGTGTGAAGAGGAAGCTAAACGATTTCAGATATGTGGCTTTACTGATTACTATAAAGTAAGACCCAGTAGCAGAGGTGGTGGAGTATCAATCTTCGATCACAACAACATGAAACATAATCTTATAGAAGAACAATGTCTAGTAATAATAATAATCATTATCTATGGATTCACGTTGACATGTATTCGCTAGAGGTGGGTGTAATCTACAGAAAGCCCGAGAACGGCAATATTAATAAATTCATAGAAACATACTCAACAAAACTAGAATCGCGCAGAAGGACAGTGGTATTTGGTGACAACAATTTAGATTTATCATCCCATGAACGTATATATGGAAATGCTGGAACAGTGTGGTTATAAATTGTTAAATAAAATTGATTCAAAATACTCTACCCGTGTAACTTCTTCGAACACTGTCACTGATCACGTCAGCACGAGCCTCAAAGAACATGAATTTCACCTTGCTATAATAGAATCATCTATGTCTGATCATAGGCAGATCTATTTTGAGATCAAGAAGTATAAGCAAGATGTTTTATCAAAATATGAATATAAAGCAATAAACTAAACTAAATTGTATAATACAATAACTGGAAACAGTAATAATCATAATTATGTAAAACTGGAAGAAAAAATGATATCTAGCATAAATAAAAGCAAAAGCACTAAGATCAAAGTCCTCAACCTACCACGAAGAGATTGGATTAATAAAGATAAATTAAACGAAATAAATGCAAGAAACAAATTATGGCATAAACATAAAATTAATCCAGTAATGAAAGTACAAGAGATAATTTCGTGAAGAAAAGAAGTTAAGTAAGCAATCTAATACAAAAACCTAAAAGCGAATATATAAATATAAGAATATAAATATAAGGCGTTTGAAGATTGTGAAGACAAACCAGGAAAAATGTGGAAACTAATCAATAATAACCTATCTAATAATAAAATCAAAGAAACTACTGCTCCAAATAAACTAGTCACGCACGAAAGGTCTATTATTAGTGAGGGTAGATGTATGTCTAAAGTTAATCAAACAGTATTAGACACAACAACTAACGAAACTGGAAGTGATGCTGTATCCTATTGGTCACCTGCAACTGCTCACGAGATCAGTAAAATTATAGACGACTTAAATCTTAACACTAGTGCTGGATTAGACGGGGTAACTACAACATTTATAAAATGCATCAAGGACATAATTGTTGAAGAGCTTGTAAATTGCATTAATAACTGCATTTAACAAGGCGTATATAAAGCAGGAACTAAATCAGATCCCGCAAATTACTGCCCAATCAGTATTTCCAGTACTATCTAAAGTTTTCGAACGTGCGTTATTCAATCGTCTTGCAAACTACTTAAATTCTAAAAAAATACTATACGATAAACAATACGGTTTTAGACCGAAATCGAATACTCTTTCGGCAACAATAGATTTAGTCACAATAATCAAAGTTAGCATAGACAAAAAACAATAAGCACTAGGTATTTTTATAGACCTTAAGAAAGCGTTAGATACAGTTATTCATGAACTGTTACTGAGTAAATTAAAATATCAGTATCTCTGGATCTGCTTTGGATATTTTTGCATAACACTTATCCAATAGATATCAAGTTGTAAAAATTGGTTCTAATCAAAGCAAATCAAAATTAATAACTTTTGGAGTACCCCAAGGTTCTATATTAGGGCCGTTACTTTTTCTGATTTATATCAATAATATTAAGTGTATAGGACTGAAAGGTAACATAATATTATATGCAGACGACACATGTATGCTTTATTACAGATATTCGATTGATATATTGCTTTCCGATGCTCAAGATTCAGATCAACTTCAGATCTTACTACGTTGAATATGTGGTTTCAATCTAACCTTCTTACTATAAATATTACCAAAACACACTACGTAATTTTTACATCAAAAAAAAAATTGGTAACTATCAGCTTTTGACAATAAATAGTGAACTAATTTCTAAAGTAGATCATGAAAAATACTTTGATTTTATATTGAATAACCATATGACATTTAAGTCGCATATAAATAATATTAAATCTAAATTGGTTTATCTTACTGGTGCACTGCAAAATATAGTGAAATGTTTCCCACGTAACGTGCATTACCCTATTTATAATTCGTTAGTTAAACCACATATTGAATACTTTATAGAGTTCTGGGGCACAGCAGCAAAAACAAATATAGAAACAATACAGGTGGCACAAAATAAACTGATTAAGGTACTATTTAATTAAAACTTTCGAACTCCAAGTGCCCAAGTTTATAAGGATATTAAAATCATGAATATATCACAAACAAATAAATATTATACTTGCATTTTAGGACGTAAAGTACTAAACAAAAGCATTAATACAGAAATAACATTTACAAAAAATAAACCCTTTTTTTTTACATGGGGAAATGCCTACGCATACCCGCCTCGCGGGGGCAAGGACGGGTTATGTCGGACTCGCACCGACTAAAAACCGCTGTTCCACCCTAGTCGCATATTGGCAGGGCCACGGGAACGCTTTCGCACACTTGCGCGGCCTCACCTGCGCTGGCCGCCCTATGGCGGCCCCTCCTCGGGAGAGCAACAATCCTCCCCCATCTCCTTCTCCGGTAAGGCGCACCAGAACACATGGCGCGCCCTCCTCCTCGGCCTTCAATTTCACGTGCGCAACGGACGCCCCCGTGTCCGATGCGCGAAGGCCATGGGGCCAGGAAAAACTAGCACTCAGGAGCACCAGCCTTCCTGACCCCAGCGGCGGATCTGGTCTATGGCTCCGCCGCCAACCAAAATTCGGCTGCGGAGGGTAGGGAGAGCGGCGCCTCGCAATACCGGCACTCCTCTCCCCCCGCAGCCCCACCACCACCGCATCAACGGTGCGGCCCCGTTTGAGTCGCGGAGGATAGGGCGAGTGGCGTATCGCCATACCAACACTCCTCTTCCTCCGCGACTCCACCCTGGCTGCAGAGGTAGGGGTGGGGAGGACACCCCTCTTGCAGCAGCCCACCGACACACATCCGAAGTGGGCTCGTCAAGCCCACTCGGAGTGGCCACCTCGGGCCGGCCCTACACCACGGGCCAGCCAAGGGGTTCCTCTTTGCTCACCGTGGGTGACCAAGCCACGGCTAAAAAGGCCCCCGCCACGACAAGGCGGGAACCCGTTCGGGGGGGAAAAAATAAACCCTAAAACCAAGACATTACAGAGAATTGAAACTATGTACAGCACGTACTAACTACGGTAAAAAATGAATTTTCAATGAAGGTGCCTAAATCTACAACAAATTAACAAAAGAGATAAGGGATTTTCTAAACACATAATCTAGGTGTTTTAGTATTTCGCGCAAATTGTGGTTAATGATTGGATGATTAAAATATGAATACGTAAACTAAAATGCTAAAATGTTATTAAATTAGCGTAATGTAATATAATGTAAATATGTGTGTAGGTGTATGTGCATATATATTTATTGGTATGTAAATAATGTATGCACACGTGTATATATACGTATATATTATATATATATATATATATATATATATATATATATATATATATATATATGAGTGACGGAATGTGCACCATTGCACGTGCGGAGGCACCCGTTTTGCTTGTATAAAACGGACGGAGGGGCCGCCATTAGGACAGTTTTGGCTCTGACGTGGAACGGTGCGCTTGTCGTATTCTGTAGCTAGTTAATCCTTGACTCGTTTGATAATTAAATCGTCTAAATGAATTAATTATTAATCCTAACTACAAAATTAGTCTCTGTACTATACTCAGTGGGATAAAGTCCCCATTATTGCCCACATATAATCTTTGAATAGTATGAGGATTATTACATTTGTCAAAGACCGCATTGTCATTCCGCATTGATGAATGTTTTTATGTTAAATACCGGAATGAAATTTGCTGTCCTACTTACGATATTGTCATATCATTAAAGTGTAGAGAAAGTGAAATTATTTAAGCCAAAAGTTAAATCCTTTTATTCGATTTGTATTAAAAGTATCCGCGAGTATTTTCATTATTTATTGACGTACCTAAATATGTTAACAAATGTCGAAAGAAATGTTGGAGGCTTGCTAGAAGAGTTATAGTTTGTATTCAATGAAAACTTAACTTGTTCAAATTTTATTGTAATTTGATAGTTCACGCGAAACATGATTATCATTTATTATATCATTTATTATATTATTATGTACCAAAATAAAGGATTAACTGTAACATGCTATGAATTAAAAATAATAAGTGACATTTTTGTGTTCTAGTGTGTTGATCAGTGTTGCAGTTTACTCCGAATATTATGTGGTGGACAAGATTGGGGTTTGATGTCGAGGGATTCGTAGAAGTCTCTACAACAATGATCAATGAGGAAGATGCTGTGTCCGCTAATCGAACATGGTCAGGTACGGCCTAGCGCTAGTAAGATTGAGCCTACACCGCTACAGTCGGTAACTTATCGGCTGATCTTACGGCAAGGCAATTCAAGCGGCCGCCGAACAAATGGCGCTGTAAATGGACGTGAGGCTTGGTCGGCTTTCGTAGATTTTGCGCAGTTGCCTCCTTCCCTTTGAAATGTGTTGTGGTATTTGTCTCTACACATAGTTTCCGTTTTTTGCAATGTTTTCAAATATCATAGAGTTGCCGTTTCTTAAGAGAATATGTGATGAACTTTGGAAGCTCGGAATTCCATGGTTCCCAATACATTTATCTCCATTTCTTTTAATTTTTAATTTTGTGAAACAGTGCGACGATTCGGCTAGCGCCAGTACGGCGCGACGGCTCGCTGGCGCGAATGTGGCACGAACGCAGCAGACTGGAAAGCTGGAGTGCGTTTGCCTGGAGGTAGCCATATCGGCGCGTCCATGACTTAAATGAGGGCTGAGATGGTCGACCGTTGTAATATTTAACAAGAGTTAATATCTGTTAGCAGGTGGTGATATCTGATAGATCGTATGCTGTTCACTGTCAACCGCACGAGAACGTGCGATAGTCAGAGGTAGCCGTGTCTGTGCGTCTAGAAAATACAGAGACGTTGCAACACACTAAAGAAGTAATTATTCTAGTGCAGGAAAGGAAGATGGAGTTGCAGGGAGTCTGGTCTGTGCTGCACTGGGATGTGTCGTGTTGCTGTTGGTTTGCATACTTAGGTGTTATCACGTCACTACGTTCCTCACGATACACTTTTGTGTGATTGTGACAGGGACATGTTTGCGGTATGGCTAGTCTGTAGTTGTTCTATACTGAATTGAAAAAAAAAGAGTAAGAAAAAAAAGTGGTTCATACTATCATTGCAGAGCGTTTGCCGGTCCAATGATAAAGCTACAGGGAATAGTGATTCCGGACTAGCATAAATAGTACTTGAAAAAAAAGACAAATCATTCTAATCTAGCATAAAGATGATTAAAGTTTTCTATGGCTTACTGCCGGAACAAAACAGATTGTCGCCCGAGTCTGAAAGGTCAATATGGACCGTACCAGACGCTGTTTTGTCAGGATAAGCGAACGATGTTTTCTGTCTACAGATAACTAAAATGAAATGTAGGTTCGAATTTGTTTAATGACGCCATAAAATCTCGGAAATAGTACATAATAAAAAGATTCGTGTGTAAAAAAACGTCCTATTATAATATACCTATTCAGGTTATAAATTCTGTCACATGTTTAATATAAAATAATTGCAAACAAGTTTATTCATTATGTAACCATTTATATACCAAAATGATTTAACAAAACATAGATTCTTATGACACTAAAGTTTATTCAAAATGACCTCCGTGATTTTGAATACAGGCCTTCAATCTGCCCGGCCAGTCGTCTATCGCAGCACGAACGAGGTCCATGTCTATATCAGCGGCTGCCTTAATCAAGGATGTCTTGAGTGACTCCAAATTGGGATGAGACTTTGAGCACGCCTTTTCCTCCAAGTGTTACTATATCTTGTAATCTAACGGATTCAAATTTGGACTGGAGGAGGGCCAGTCTTCGTGCCGGATGAAGTCGTTTTCACGCGCCGCCAGCTAGTCTTGTGTGCTCTTCGCTCTATGAGTTGGCGCCGAATCTTGTTGGAATACCCAGTGCCTGTTATTGAACATGGTATGAGAAACAGGTTCCACAAGGTTCGTCAGGACTGTATTTTGATACACAACTGCATTCGTTTTTACACCTTTCTCACAAAAATGTACCTCTGTTAAGCCCCAATAAGAAACTCCCAACCATACCATGAGCGAGGATGGAAAATGACCTCGTTGGACACGCCGAATACGGTTGCACGCTTCTTCACTACTGTGTGCGTACACCTTATCATTTTATATGTTGTAGCTGTCTTCTACGGTAAAAATTTTTCATCCGAAAAAAGAATTTCTCGATATTTTTTTCCCGCGTACCTCTTCAACAAAGCGCGGCATCTCTTCAGTCTTGGTCTATTAGACGAGCATTCAAACGATGTCCTGTTTTTATTCGATATGCCCGAAGCCCTAAGTCGTCATTTAACACCCTTTTTACCGTTGTTCTGCTTAACCCCATCTGAAGGGCCAACAGTTTCTGCTTACGTTTGGGATTTCTTTGAATTCGCGCCTTCACAGCTTTTATCACTGCTGGAGTCCTAACAGACCGAGGGCGAACACTTCTTGACCTGTCATCTACACTAGAGTCTTCATTGTATCGTTTGATGGTACGATAAACGAATCTTTTGGTTGTATTCGAATTTTTCAGTATGTCAAAAATTTGAATTGGCGCGTAACCGCAACGATGCAACGCAATAACTGCAAAACGGTCTTCTTTAAGCGACCACGCCATATTTAAAAATGAGTGAAATTCTAAAAAGTATACAGTTTTATTTTCATGATTAATTCGAAATTCGTATTCAATAAACTTTTTTGTGGCCAGCATTCTAAAAGAAAAGTTTTTACTGTGTGACAATACTTATGACCTGACTGTGTATTTATATTTTAAACACAGTAAACAAAAAATATGTTTTCTTTAAATTAAAAAAAGAATGTTTTCTCACAAAGAACGTAATAGATAGCGTTATACAAATTACAACCTTTTCTGAATTGCAGTCTTAAGATTTTTCGCCGGTGAATCATATTGAGCCACTGAAGAAATTTATGTCCATGAGTCCGATGAGGCTGAAAGAGCTGTGAAGGCTAACAGCACAAACATCATCAGAAACAAAAACTAGGAAAACGATACGTACGCCCAAGCTATGCAACAAACCTCAACTAGAAGTAGCGAAATTGCAACAAAATGTGATATTGTTTTATACCCAGAATCCCTCTAATACCAAATAACTTTCCGTTCAGTTTTAAGTGTTTTCAGTTCCCACTTCCCAGTCAGCGTGTGTTATGCGATTACCGTAAATAAAGCGCAAGGTCAAACTTTACGCGTTCCAGGAGTGGACCTCATTACTTAGGTATGTTGCTTTTTCCCGTGTTAGTAGCGCCCGTAACCTTTTTCTGTGCGCCCCGGCTGTCTACTTCTAACGTCGTTTACACAGAAGCTCTATCATAAACGACTCAGAACTTTGAGCATAATGATTTATTTTGTTACCACTTATTCATACAGTAATGATATTTAAATCTCTTAATATTCTCTTACCTAAACGTCAAATTCTTTAAGTAAAACCTATATACGCTATCTACGCCGCGGACACACCTAGTTATAGTAATATATTCATAACTTAGGAGCACTTATGCCAAAATTATAGGATCCCGACCGTATCCTGACATAACGGTAGAGAAAATTAACTGCTGTAATCACATTTTGAGGAATTTCGAAAACAAAAAGCGACACAAAATACGATTTGATGAATAGGAAAAAAATTACAACTGAAAAAATACTGAGTGCAAGGAAATACATTACCGATGCTATAAAATACCACAGTGAAAACAGGCAATTAGATAGAATAAAACAGTTACACACGGATATTAATCAATCTATTAGTCATGCGTTTGACAAGCATAACGAGTGCAATACAAATATATGCTAAAATAAAAAAGAAATCCAAATATGCTCTAAATTTTTCAACAAGGTTGAATTTCATAAATTTCTTACATCTAATGTTGCTTCACACGCAAGAAGCTTCATAGAAAACGTTGACAGTAACGTAGTGGAGCGTTTTAATGGAGTGATTGCAAAATTTGTGGGCGGTAAAAGAATAAATTTCTCCTTAAGACACTCGTATCAAGCACGTTGTGCAGGAGCTCTTATTTCTTTTAACAGTGGCAAATATTACAAAACGATTTCAAAAAAAAAATTACAAAAAATCTCCAACAAAAAGACTAAATTCATATGAAGATAAAATTGATAAAAGGATGCAATACTACAGAATAATTAAAAGAAGAAAGAACCGCAATTTTTTACCAAAAAAATGATTTTAATTACGGTGAAAACGTCGAAACTATCTGGAGTTTCGACGCAGAAACGTATGAAATATCAAAAACGTTTTTGAAAAATTTTGAAAAGACAGATGCTGAACGTCGTGAAATACAATCGCGCACGATACTGCAGAGCGAGAGCGGTGAGTGGATGGAGTTACGCAGGAATCTTCTTACAGCCTCTAATTTTGGGAAGATTGTCAAAAGAATAAAAACCAACAGTTACGCTAGTATAGTAAAAATATGTTATACAGACCAGACATTGGAGACACGTGTCTTCAATAAACCACGGCAGAACACACGAAGAAGTAGCTTCTTTTTTATGGCGGTTTTTGATTATTCGCCAATGTAAGCGTGAAAGTGTTTATTGAGTAGAAGCTTAGTAGTTACAAATACTATGTCCATGTACAAAAGAAGATTGTAATAATAAAAGTATCTTATTTTCTTTAAACCCATTAAATTTTCCTTTTTATCTTGTAATTAAAAAAAATTGCTCTGGAACAACCGTAAAATTTACTAGACGTAAAGATAGACCCGTGTGGTCTATACATAGACAAAAATCATCAATTTTAGGAGCGACGCTTGACGGTATTATAGAAAATAATACCCTGGTTGTAATAAAGTGTCCCATAACTCCATACAAAGTTGGTATTGACGAAGCCATAATACAAGGAAAAATGCATTTCTGGTGGGTAAATAAAAAAAGTGTTGAGATCCATATGAACAAAATTCTGATTGGTTCATGCAAGTTCAGGGACAGATGCATATTTACGAAATTTCTAAATGCTTATTGGCAGTATGGTATGGACACGATAAAATAAAAGTGGAAACAATTGTAAAGGATGACCAATTTTTGTAGGACAAAATGAAGCAAAAATTACTTTCGTTTTATTATGACTGCTTGCTATCGGAATTGGTAGACCCGCGATTTACTCGTAATAAACCAATTCGGGATCCACATTATGTAACAAAAAAGAAGAATAAAGAAAATATGCATAATGGCGCTAAAAACATAATAATGGCACAATAACATTACAAGTGTAGTTACAAATTCTGTTATACAGTATCATCAATTATAAAAATTTTTTTTAGTTACTGTTTTAATAAATAAATAAATATAAACTTTATTGATTTCTTTTTCAATAAACTAACATGACGACAACAACAATGACATACACAACTACATATATGTTATTATGCAACAAGACAATAAGTAATGCAAAACATTAAAAACGTAAGAAAAAATTAGCGTGTCGCGATTCCGAAGCTTTCTTGTTCTTTTCTGTTGACCGCGCGTTGACCCCCGATTGGGCATTTGGCGCGAATTTAAAATTTTAGGAATCGAGTGACGAGTACCGCTAGAGGGACGGGGGAATAGGCGGAGCCATTTTAAACGTTAATTTTCGATGTGTCTTAATATAATCACGTATTACTTTGCGAAAATCCGTTATATTAAAGTTGGTAAAAAATACTTCAATTATATCCCCGTCACCACTAATCCCAGCACCACTAGACTAGGAAAGACCCACCACCGTCGATAATAAGACACGAGTTTCGCCTCTACACGAGGCATCTTCAGGTGAAGTAGACTCTGCGGTGGCTAACCGCTAAAGCTTTAACGTATTATCGACGGTGGAGTGTCTTTCCTAGTGTAGTAGTGTTGGGAGTAGTAGTGCTGGAATCGACGTTGACGGCAAAAGTGCACGAAATCGAGGGAGGGCGGGAGATGTTCTTTATCTAGCTAGGTAGGACACAATTTTATTTCATTAAGCTGATATACCGTGTAGTGGCGGTTAAGAATATCCACTACCCCATATCTTCCCGTGGGTGTCGTAAAAGGCGACAAAGGGAAACAGGCAGGAGATGGGCAGCAGCATCTTCCTGATAACAGCAAAATTACAATAAAAAAGCTGCGCTTGCCAACCCGCTCACCAAGCGTGGCAAATCCCCCCCCCCCCCCCCCCCATGATGGAATGGAAGACTTGCCGTTTTAAGGTGCTGGAGAGCCCTTCAGCACCTTGAAAACGGCAAGTCCCCGGGTGAGGATTGAATTACAGCGGAGCTTTTGAAAGCGGGTGGAAAACCGGTACTTGAAGTCCTTCCGAAGCTCTTTAATTCCGTCCTCCATGGTGGCACTTCTCCGGAGGCGTGAAGCAGAAGTGCGGTGTTCTTGTTCTTCAAGAAAGGCGACAACGCTCTCTTGAAGAACTACAGACCGATTTTCCTTCTGAGCCGCGTCTACGTGCTGTTTTCAAGTCATTACGAATCCTCTCGCACGCAGACTTGACGACTTCCAGCCTCCCGAACAAGCCGGTTTCCGAAAAGGCTTTAATACCATAGACCACATACACACCCTGAGGCAGATTGTACAGAAGACAGAGGAGTATAATCTGCCACTTTGCCTTGTGTATGTGGACTGTGAGAAAGCCTTTGATTCCGTCGAAATTTGGGCGGTGCTGCAGCCCTTCAGCGGTGCCAAGTTGCCTATCGGTACATCGAAATGCTGAAGTGTTTGTACAGTAGAGCTACGATGGCTATCCGAGTACAGAATCAGATTACGAAGCCTATCCAACTGCAGAGAGGTGTAAGACAGGGTGACGTTATATCTCCGAAACTCTTCACGCAAGAAGACGTTTTCAAGATACTGGACTGGAGTACATCACTCACCTTCGATTTGCCGACGATATAGTCCTTATGGCAGAATCGCTGAAGGACCTAAGCACTATGCTCAATGACCTCAATAGTGTCTCCCAACGGATAGGTCTTAAGATGAACATGGACAAAACAAAAATCATGTTTAACGTCCATGTCACACCTATGCCGGTAGTTGTTGGGAGCACTAAGCTCGAAGTTGTTGACGAGTATGTTTACCTGGGAAAAAATAGTCCGACTAAGTAAGTCCAACTTCAACCGAGAGGTCAATCGACGGATTCAACTCGGCTGGGCAGCGTTCAGGAAACTACGATACATCTTCTCGTTAGACACACCTCAAAACCTGAAAACGAGACTGTACAACTGGTGCGTGTTGCCAGTGAGGACTTACGGATCTGAGACGTGGTCCTTCAGTGCTGGCCGTATGAGGAAGCTCAAGGTCGCTCAGCGAGCAATGGAGAGGGCTATGCTCGGGGTTTATCTGCTTGATAAACTTAGAAATGAGGATGTCCGCAGTAGAACCAGAGTAACCTACGTAGTCCAACGGATTAGTAACCTGAAGTGGCAGTGGGCCGGCCATATAGCTCGGAGAACCGACATCCGATGGGGAAGAAAGGTTCTCGAGTGGTAGCCTCGTACCGGTAGGCGAAGTATAGGGCGACCCCCCACTAGATGGAGTGACGACCTGGTAAGGCATGCAGGAAGTCGATGGATGCAGGTGGCTCAGGACCGTGCTTTGTGGCATTCCTTGGGGAAGGCCTATGTTCAGCAGTGGACTGAAGGCTGTAATGAAGCTGATATAAGCAAAGTAATTTTTACCTACTTTAATACGGATCTTTGTCACGGTGTACTTATCTATCTATTAGTCTATAAAAGTCCACGAACATAAGCATCTCGCATAGATTGTCTCATAGGGATGATTTTACCATAGTTGTCACGAAGACTGATATCATTCGCAGTTTTTTTTTATTATTTTGAGTTGTTATCCGGAAGACGCTGCTGCCCGTCTCCTGTTTTAATTTCCCTTTGTCGCCACTTACGACACCCACAGAACGATATGAGGTAGGGGATATTCTAACACCGCCACTACACAGTTTGTGTGGGTGTACTTATCTGTTTAAGCAGTAATAGCAGGTAATAGTCCTTAATAAAACAATAAAACAGTTTTACAAAGTTTACTTCTGAAAAATACTAACTGAGATCCAAATCTAGAAAGTAAATCATTCGACGAGTAAAATAATTTATATAACTTCTAAAATAAATAAAATCTTAAAATTATAATACAGCAATATAAACCACTTTGATCTTAATTGAATTGAAGGCAATCGTTAAAATTATAATCCAAAGTAGTTCATCACTTTTTTTTTCTACAGGGAATTTTCAAACTACAAATATTATTGTACTTTTTATATTTCATTGTTACGTTTATCGAATCATAAATATTTTTACGTGGTAGAGCCATGCTGCAGCTATATTATAGTTATAATACGAATGGATCGGCTCGACCGAGGAAGGACCACGCTCTCACAGAATACCAGCGTAAAATAGCAGCTTAACGCTGCTGTCTTTCGTATGGTGAATGTAGAGAACCGGAGACCCTTTTTACTGGAATCGAGGCATTCCATCTTAGTCCTCACAGGTGTCAACGCATCTGCATTTTGATTCGTAGTCTAAGATAGATGTAGATGTCTATGGGCTACAGCTACCATATTGTAACATATTGTATTAAAGTTACTAAACCATACAAGAAAATTAAACAAACTTCATGCATTATAACCACTATTGTACTTTTTTTAAGTTTAAGACATAATTTGTATACATGGAGGTTTTCTCATCATTTATTCAATATGTAAAACCAATTTCAACATTCTTATATTAAAATCAAAGTATATAAAATTATAATCACAACATATAAAACGCATCTGTACTAGTGTTTGCAAGTCTATTCAAATTACCGCCGCTGTGCCAAGTATGATATGAATCAACAATAGCATCATGTTGTATATTGCTAATTAAATTATTCGCACGATGTTTTACACGCTACAAATGTGTGGCTATATCTATAACTATGGCACGATTTGATCCGTCAAAACATTTAAATATAACTAATATCAACTAAGGTTGGTACCACAAATATACGCGTTAAAAAGAAAGACACTCATTCACCCATGCTGCGTCCTTGTCTAATAGAACTCTGTATCGCTCTTATTTATTATTATAGACCAATGGTTATTGAGTTATTCTTAAGTAACTTATATTGAAGTCGGCTGTACAAAATTTTTAATTTTAAATTATTAATTATTCAAATACATAGATGATGTTCTCATTTTATTTATATTGAAGTCGGTTGTGCAACATTTTTAATTTTACCAGTTGTAAAAACAGGCAATCCTTATTTGCAGCCACATTTTAATAGACCCTACTTACGAAACCCTACTCTATCGTGTAGAAAAAACTATAGCTTTAATTTGTTAGATGATTCATTAAAATACGCTATGACAACCGCATAATTACTGAACACAGACACGAGTTTATATATCTGGTTGCGGCCGAATTAAAAATAGCTACACAAACTCTTTATAATTTTTCCGTGGATATTATTGATAATTAAAAAAAATGACGGAATTTTCACAAAAAGTGCATTAAATAATTTTTAATTAAAAATTCTTGAGTCCAAATTTTAATAGGTTATACGACAGACTCCAAAAGAAATCAGTTTCTAGGACAATTTTGACTAGCTTCCAAATTAAACAAAACAGAGCATTTAACAAAAATACATAAACCAATAACGACGTGAAGACATCATAGTACTTCTACGAGGCCTGAGGGGGAGCGGGGTGTATAGCAATGGCGGATTCGAACCCACGACCTTTAGGGGTTTGCGGTCCGCGCCCAGCAATTAGGCGACTGAAGCTTCGTTTGATACGTTTTCGAAAAAAAAAAATGCAGACTCTTGCTGGCAGAAGTCTTCTCCCATTTTTGGTCATGGAGTAAGGGGAAAAACTTCTGCGCTTTTAGTGCTTTTTTGGTGGATTTCAACGATTCTCGAGATATTTTTAATTCCTCAGCTGTCTATATGCAGATTTCCTGTTTTCCTTCACTGATAAGCACATAAATTTCCATTAACAATATCAGTCAGTTGTCACGGCTATCTTACTTAAAGTTATTATTATGGAAGTATGTACAGACATACTTCCATAATTATAACAGTTGTATGTCTACCCTTCCATCACTCTCGAGTGGCTGGACGGATTCTTATGAAGTTTGGCATAGTAGTAGATTATGTCATCGCATGAAAGTGAAATAGACATGAAATATTTTTAACAATTATCACTTATTTACGCCCAGCGAAACGAGCAGGTAATAGCAATTTTATAATACATAAAATCCGCCTGCTCGGTTGCCAACCCGCCTACCAAGCATGGCAACTATGGCAAATATCCCAAATACGAAGTAATCAATAGCCTGGACTGGCAATGGACTTTTATATGATGTAATGATGATGATGATAAAATAGATTACATTGTGTCTCATTTCTATCAGCATCGGCTATCTAGTTTAGCTCTAACAATTGTTATATTCAATTTTTAGCGTTTTTAGACAAGTTATTTTAGATATTGTGATCATAATTAACGACTGAGTACAATGTGACATTTTGATGACACCGTCATGAAAATAGTATGTACTAACATAAAAAAATATTTCACACAGATTCGTTCTTTATTTTAGGAGAAAACGTACGAAGTCAACGTTCAACTCTAATGTACGATTCATAGCTATGTAACGATAAGGATATTGGCGACTCGGTGATCATTATTGCAGGAAGCGTAACTAGCAGACATAAGAAACATTCCAAAAGGCTCGCTAAACAACCCTAAATTAGAATCTAGTAGAATCAAAACATTTAAACACTGCGATTTAATCTACTATTTATAGACAATTTATAAGTGCTAGTTTGATGGAGAATTGTTATAAATAACATCAAAGAACTAATTAAACTTTATCATATCGAGCTCTAAAGAAAATTTACCTGAACATATTAAAATCTGTATCTGTATGAATGCCAGTATAAATGAAAACTAAAATAAAAATAACAAGATTTTATCAAAATCCAAAAAAAACGAGAAGGATTCGACGCGTATGTTTTTATGTATGTACACAATACGATACTTACTATTTTAATTAATCAAGTGTGGCCCCACATAAATTAAAGAAAAGTCTTTCCTTAATAATAGGGAATGAATATTTTAATGTACCTATTTAAACAAAATTCTCGTTTTGTGCACTTGTGATATGGCTTAGACAACTCAAAATGGTTAAATAATTGAATTTTTTTTTCAATAATTATGAAAAATATATAAACTAATAGCTTAAAAATTACATCAATTTAAATGTTTTTTTAATAGGTTATACTGACTGTAGTAACCTATTAAAGAAATTTAAATTGATGTAGCCGTTTCGAAGAAATCGGTGAACATATTACATAAAAAACATTCGCGTCGAATATATAACCCCATTTTTTTAACTCTGTTATTTCTATAAGAGTTTAATGTTTCGCTTTGACGTTAGTCTAATTTCATTTTCAATTAAATATCAGCTCAGCCTTTGAAAATGAAAATAGCGAATATGACATGATTTTGTTCCATGTAATTTTTTATATGCAATGTATGAAAAGTGCAGTTTGTCTTATCTGTGGTACTTGGTACCTTCAAACGCATCAAGTTATGAAGAGTACATAGACGAATCGAAAATGGTTTTATTATAACAACTTAAACCCTCAATAAATAATTTTACTAGGCGGCGCTGTCGTGTTGGTATTCATCGCCTGCTCTAACGTGTCAAGACGACGGTACGCATGGCCGCGGCTATTTCGACGACGTCCTGGCTGCCGTCCTTCGACTATTAACCCAAGGATCTGTAACGCAACATATTGCAACATTATTATTATAGTATACTAAATCCTTTGTTCAGATTATTATTAATTGAATAATTATAAAAAAAAAATGTGTAGATTAATACAAATGTTTAAAAACTTATTTAAAAAATTTAAAAACTTATGGATTTGGCATGTGTTGCCGACGTAAAAATACACTAAACCATTTTTCTCCTTGTGTTGTTACCACTGAAACTAAGTGACAGCAACAATGGAAAATAACTTTCGAACTGATAATTAAGATTATCAGATATCGTACTGATCACTTTAACACATGCTTATAAATGGCATATACCTAGTCAGGTCATAAATTCTGTCACATGTTTAATATAAAATAATTGAAACAAGTTTATTCATTATGTAACCATTTATATACCAAAATTAACTTAACAAAACATAGATTCTTATGACACTAAAGTTTATTCAAAATTAACTCCGTGATTTTGAATACAGGCCTTCAATCTGCGCAGCCAGTCGTCTATCGTAGCACGAACGAGGTCCATGTCAATATCGGCGGCTGCCTTAATCAAGGATGTCTTGAGTGACTCCAAATTGGGATGAGGCTTTGAGCATGCCTTTTCCTCCAAGTGTTGCCATATCTTGTAATCTAACGGATTCAAATCTGGACTGGAGGAGGGCCAGTCTTCGTCCCGGATGAAGTCGATTTCACGCGCCGCCAGCCAGTCTTGTGTGCTCTTCGCTCTATGCGCAGGCGCCGAATCTTGTTGGAATACCCAGTGCCTGTTATTTAACATGGTATGAAAAACCGGTTCCACAAGGTTCGTCAGGACTGTATTTTGATACACAACTGAATTCGTTTTTACACCTTTCTCACAAAAATATACCTCTGTTAATCCCCAATAAGAAACTCCCAACCATACCATGAGCGAGAATGGAAAATGACCTCGTTGGACACGCGGAATACGGTTGCTCGCTTCTTCACTACTGTGTGCGTACACCTTATCATTCTGTTTGTTGTAGCTCTCTTCTACGGTAAAAATGTTTTCATCCGAAAAAAGAATTTCCCGATATTTTTTCCCGCGTACCGCTTCAACAAAGCGCGGCATCTCTTCAGTCTCAGGTCCATTAGACGAACATTCAAACGATGTCCTGTTTTTCTTCGATATGCCCGAAGCCCTAAGTCTTCATTTAACACCCTTTTTACCGCGGTTCTGCTTAACCCCATCTGAAGGGCCAACAGTTTCTGCTTACATTTGGGATTTCTTTGAATTCGCGCCTTCACAGCTTTTATCACTGCTGGAGTCCTAACAGACCGAGGGCGACCACTTCTTGACCTGTCATCTACACTAGAGTCTGCATTGTATCGTTTGATGGTACGATAAACGAATCTTTTGGTTATATTCAAATTTTTCAGTATGTCAAAATTTGAATTGGCGCGTAACCGCAACGATGCAGCGCGATAACTGCAACACGATCTTCTTTAAGCGTCCACTCCATATTTAAAAATGAGTAAAATTCTAAAAAGTATACAGTTTTATTTTCATGAACAATTCGAAATTCGAATTCAATAAACTTTTTTGTGGCCAGCATTCTAAAAGAAAAGTTTATACTGTGTGACAATACCTATGACCTGTGTAAAATTACAAAAATATACGTCACAATGGTCGAAGGCCACATTTATGGGGCCGTATATCCATGTGAAAGAATTTAAAGATTTGCCGTTTTTAAGGTGCTGAAGTGCCCTCCAGCACCTTGAAAACGGCAAGTCCCCTGGTGAGGGTTGAATTACAGCGGAGCTTTTGAAAGCGGGTGGAAAACCGGTAGTTGAAGTCCTTCAGAAGCTCTTTAATTCCGTTCTTTATACTAAAACCAGTCACAAGTGACCTTCCCTTTTATCACTTGTAGGTTACTCATTTAATATTTTACATAATTATTATGTTATTAAGTGTCCTTAATTTTCCTTTGTAATTCTTCTTTTTTGTTACTTAGATGCATCCAAGAATTTATCAAACTATCCTAAATGATATTTGGTTATTAAATTAGATGTATGTATTTATATTACAATGTTAAATGTTTGTCTTCCAAACAAAATAAAATCAAATATCTATATTACTACATTGCCAT
Organism: Parnassius glacialis; assembly: GCA_033319125.1. NCBI lineage: Eukaryota > Metazoa > Arthropoda > Insecta > Lepidoptera > Papilionidae > Parnassius > Parnassius glacialis. Next base: position 23,865,640 of record JAVANC010000019.1, read on the forward strand.
GTTTTTGTTTTACTTTTATCCCCTTAATAATTATTATCAGCTAGGAACTTTATAAAATTACTGAAATTGCCCAGTTTTACAGTCATTATCAGACATTCAGGTATAATCAGACTGAGCTGCAGTTGACTCTTTGGGTTGCCTAGCTTTCATGTAACCTCTTCTACAAATGTCTTACCGTCCAGATACACTACCACATCACTGACCTCTATAAATATGGACTGGCTATATACCGTGACATAATGAAGCGACATTTTTGCGCTGACAGCAAAAGTGAACGTCCACGGACTTAATAACGCCTATTCTAATTATCTACAGGTATGTCTATAGACAGAATAAACTATATCTTCTAATATAATATAAAAATTAATGTTTGTTCGTTCGTATTTTATCCCGTCATGTGCCCGGCCATTTTAATTTGTTTGTAACTAACCCTCGAATAATTTTACTCTTTGGTCGTATTCTCGGATAACTTCGTTTGCGATTTTCCAACATAAACGCATGGACGTATAAATAAGGCGGACTGAATCTCGCTATACAACTCACCGAGGCACCCATAATAAGTCAGCTCTCTTGTACGTACAAGGGGTCACGCCCACATTCACACTAATAATAAGTCTAGCGTCCGCCATTACGCAACAAGCGTCGTCCGCGAGAAGTAGTTGTGATAACTAAAAACAAAAATCAATATGCCGTCTTGCGTCCTTAAATTTTGTAAAAATCATAGTGGTTTTATCAAAAAACATCAAGGAATCACCTTTCATAGGTGTGTCAGTAATTATAATCACTTATTTGAGAATTTTATGTCTTAAATTAAAATGTTATTTTTGGAACACAAAACATGAGTCACGTGATCAGTGTTGTTAATTATTTATAGGGAAAATTACCCGAAATTTGGGAAATACCTATTTTTACCCATGTTGGCACGGATACGGTATATATGTTTGCCCAATAACCTCTTCAGGGTGTTTTATGTGCACTTTATTGTTACAATGTTTCTAAAAATGTACCCGATCGATTATAATGCGGTTATATGCATTTCTGGCCATAGTATGTAATCGTAATTTTTATTTTTTACTGTGTTACCATTTCCTGAAAATTGGACTGATTATATATATATATATATATATATATATATGGTTAAGAAGGTTCTTAAATGTGTTGCCATGTTTTTAATAATATTGCGGTTAGCATTGCTTATTATGCAACAAAAAAATTAAACGCCATAAATGCACCGCTCGTTTGTATTCTGTAGAAAGGTATTTCTTTCATAAATAAATAAATTTGAAAAATAATAAATAAATTTAGGAGGTTGACGTTTTCCATCTAACAATTTATTTAATATTTGTTGTACTTGCGAAATGGTTGTACGAAAGATTAAGGAAAACATTACAATTTACAATGAAAGGCATTAAAAGTATATACTTACAAAAATATTTGAAAAGTTTATTGCCAATGACAGGGTTTTTGTAAGCTTGGAATTTGAACACACCTTCGCATGGATAGAGCACACGATAAGTCTTAATAAATATATAGCAGAAAAATATTTGGCGATTCGATTCCACCATATTTCTAAATTAGAATGGATTTCAAGAAATTTCGAAAGTAAAAGACAGGTGTTTAAAAAAATTATTCAACAAAAAGGTTTTTAACGTTGTTGTTTGTTATTAAAATGAGTAAATTATGGTAATTATTTATGACTTATTGTCATAAATAATATCTACAATTTACACTTGCAGTAAATTTTAAGAAATAAATATATTACCTTTGGCATCTCAGTATATTTACGTAAATTTAATATATGTATTTGTATTTAGTGATATACATTGTGTATATACTAGGAACAAGCACAAGTTAGTTATACCAATTAATCGACTCAATAAAGTCAGTAATTTCTTCACGTATACGCTTTCACGACAAAGTCCAAGAAAATACGCAGGCCTGATCTATCAAAGTTTAAAATTTTTACCAAGTAAAAATTGTTTAGTAAGGATTATTAGGGTATACTACTAAAGAGTACATGATTGATAATACCTGAAAATGAGGTGATCGCTACCATGCTGTATCTAAATGTTTTCTAATTCTAACGTAATATATTGTAAATTAGTTTTATATTAAATTTTTGGTTACCTATAATATGTTTATTTGTTACATATTTCGTTCCAATAATATAATACAATTTTTGTATAGCATAACATTAATTTAAATCGAAATTGATTGAAATAGAATAATTCGATTTCAATCAAAATCTAAATTCATAGATTTTTTTAATCATCAAATGTGTTATTTATATTAGTTACGTAATAATAAATTGGTATTTCGTCAAAGTTATGTTATATTTTGACAGATTGTTTTATAAAATAAAAATGGGGAAATTTTGTTACACATGACAACCCTATATAACACGCAAACATACTTGCACCGCCGCCATTACAGTGCATCATTCCTTTCTTAACAAAATTCTGTCCGCCTTATTTATACGTCCATGCATAAACGTAGAGTAGCTAATACTAGGTATTGTTACTCTAAAAGTTTGTGAATCAATAAAAACAGTAACATTTGATATTTACCTGTTGTCGGCGACTTTGTTTGTTAACAGATATGGGTAGAAAAGAATATCGATAAGTATTATAGACAAGTAACTCGACAACCCTATTGAATTTTATTGTTTATCAAAACTCAGTAATATAAAGCCAAAGATGTTGGTAATTACGATATTAAAATTATATTAACAAATTTTTAAATACCTATACAATATGTACCAAAAACCCTGTGGTTCCCGTTAAGTACGTTTTTTTAAAAACTCAAACAACATTTTTGAAAAAATAATTGTATGCAAATTGTATGTGGTTTTATTACCTCTGCATTGTCTGGGGAGTAAGAGGATTGTCAAAGACCCCGCTTTACTTAGCTTTAGCATCGGCTAGTGTCAGTAAGAGGTAATAAAACCACCTAAAATTTAAAACAAAATTTTAATAAAATAAAAAAATATGGTCGAGTTTTAAAAAAAAGTTATTTCTATATGTTTGAATACTGATCCTGATAACGTACTTAACGGGAACCACAGGGTTTTTGGTACATGTTTTATGATCAAATAGTTTTTTTTTAAAATTAGCTGTAAATTCACTTACTTGTGGATAAACTGAAATTGGTTGCTATCCCACTATCCTTTTGGTAAAGAGTTTTACAAATTACACACACTCTCATTATTGCTAAAAACAATCTTATAACATATTCAAACTACACAAAGTAATTTAATTTTTTTCGTTTAAAATACAGAGATACGATTTAAACAACACAACAGACTGGCATATTATATCAATTTTAGTTCCCGGTACGAACAATGGCGGCGATGCAAATTGGCACAAACATTTTGTTGGGCATAGCTAGTCCAGCGTACTTGTATATATAGATGTCAGTGTCCCACATACAGTATTGTATGTATTTGAAATATTAAATCTCTTACGTTTTCTTTTTTTTTAATATTACCTTAAACTCGGATGCTAATATTAAGAAAGTGTTTCTTTTAATTTATATCTCAGCTGTCACATTTTCACATTGTACTTGAAAAAGAGGTTGCGGGTACCTTCTAGTAACTGATGAAACACATTAAGCTATTCTTTAGTTATTTTATTGACTTAAAGGATAGATCACTTTAAAATAAAAAGTCATGTAGGGGTCATAAAAATATAAACAAAGAACAATGGCAGACTTACATACATGAAATTAGTTGAGAATGAATGGTAGCATCTATATATCAACAATATCTTAAAATGTTAAGCGTCACTCCCTTAATAACTCTGTCAAAGAATTTTATCCTGAGAAGGCGTCAAAAAAAAGATATTTAGATTTGAACCTTTTTAGGTGATGTTACTTGTTAAATGTTATGTCACTTAGAAAAAGTCATTCGTCTTGAGGTTGTTTGATGTTAGCTTAATACATTCTCAACAAAATGTGCCCTACCTACATAATTGAAAGTTTTTAGATTAATGTATCTCTATTATATATTTGCATATTATTAATGTATATTTCTGGTCCGGCTCCAGGGCCTTTGTGTCATACAGTGACATTCTCAGAAGGGCTAGAACCCAGAGCCGTAAAGCCAGTTAAAAAAACTGACATTTTGTTTTAGCTAGTGTTGCCATAACATTAAATGTAATTGTTACATATTACTATGATTGAGATAATGTATTATTGTAGGAAGTTCTTTGTAAGAGACTTATTTTCAACCATATCACTTTTATTTTTATTATTACTGATAGTATATTTATTACTAATAATAACTTAATATAAAAATATTTTGTGTTTGTGTGTAGTGTTAGTAGTCTTACAAAGTGTATACGAAAATAGTATGAATATAGTAAATGGCAACACTTGAATAGAGTAAAATGATAATCATTTGATATTCCCAAAAATGTTTGTTTTTTTCCTGTGGCTTTAATTAAAATATATTATTATTTGAAAAATCATAGAAAAATAATAAAACTCATTTTATACATAACTTATATCTAGACGCAATAATTTTTGTTAACTATTTTTCTGCCATTGTTCTTTTAGCTTTTCTAGCTTCTGGAGTTCCGTATAGTATCCAGTTCAAAGAAACAACAACAACAAACAAACACTTTTGATTTGCTGATTATATTATAGTAATTTTAACAGATTTTAGAAAATATGTCTGATTAGGCGAGCCCAACTTTGAACAAGAGATCAACTAACAAATCCAACTTAATGAGGTCGCGTCCGCGAAATTGACGCACTACTTTTCCTCCAGTACACAATTGGATTTTTTTTTGTTTATTTTTTTATTTTTAAAAAACATTACGCCTACACTAGGATTTTCTCCTGTATCGTGGAGGCATTTTACAAACATAGATTGCACGACGACAAACATCCAGACCCGGAGCAATTATTTGTAGGCCATACAAATACTTGTACCGTGCGGGATTCGAACCCGCGGCCCCCGCATCAACTCATTGCTAAGCCACTGCACCACGGAGCCGTCACATTTTAAAACAAATGTGTACAGCATGTGCATGTGACTGATGACTTATGGAACCGCCACATAGTCCTTCACTACTAGCGGTATAAAGAAACAGTGGTAGAGCCACGCGGCAGCTTTTGCTGTCGCACGGATGGGCCGGCTCGAACCGGGGTGGTACCACGACCTCACAGAAAACCAGCGTGAAGTAGAGGTTTACCTATGCGTGTCGCTTGGTGAGTGCAGGTGGCCGGAGGCCCTTTTTACTGGAAATGAGGCATTCCATCTTGGTCCTCACGGGTGGCGGCGCATCTACATTTTGATTTGTAATAGAGGATAAATGTAGATGTCTATGGGCCGCAGCAACCACTTACCATCAGGTGGACTATGTGCTCGTTTGTCACCCTTATCATATTAAAATGCCGTGTAGTGGCGGTCAAGAATATCCACTACCCCATATCCTCCCGTGGGTGTCGTAAAAGGCGACAAAGGGAAACATGCAGGAGATGGGCAGCAGCATCTTCCTGATAACAACAAACTTACAATAAAAAAACTGCGGTCGCCAACCCGCTCGCCAAGCGTCGCAACTATGGCAAATACCCCCCCTATGATGAGAGTAACAAAGAGACAGCCCCCAGTCCCCGGCGGCCCCGCTATTCCTGGCTACGGTGGCGACCATGGTAACGGCGGGGCAGGGGGTGCTAAGAATCTCCGGTGGAGGTTCGGTTGCCACCTTAGACGACTCGACCTGGCAACGTAGAATCACCAAACGGTATTCGCTGAAGGTCATACAGGTTTACGCACCAACCTCGGCACACCCCGATGAGGAGGTGGAGGAAATGTATGAGGATATCTCTAGAGCCATGAATTCCTCCAAAACCCAATGTACGGTGTTAATGGGAGACTTCAATGCAAAACTAGGCACAAGAGAGAACAGTGAGCTGAAAGTAGGGAAATTTGGAATAGGGCAACAGAACCCAAGGGGCCAGCAGCTGGCCGACTTCATGGAGAAAGAGGGACTCTTAATGATGAACTCTTTCTTCCAGAAGCGGCCCCACAGGAAGTGGACCTGGTCGAGCCCCGACGGTTCGACAAAAAATGAGATTGACTTCATTATGACGACCAGACGACAACTGTTCAGTGATGTCTCCGTGACCGCGAGGGTGAAAACTGGTAGCGATCACCGAATGGTTAGAGGAACACTGAACCTAAACGTTAAGTTGGAGAGGTCTCGTCTAATGAAGTCAACACTCCGTCCCCCTCGTGCTTTGTTCCAAAGTCCCGAAACCTTTCAGCTCGAGTTACAAAACCGTTTTCAGTGCCTAGAAGACTGCAATGAAGTGGACGATATGAAGGACAAGCTCGTGGAAACTGTTCATGCGGTCGGAGCTAAGTTCTGCAAGACCCGCCGCAGCAGAACACAAAAACTCTCCGATCACACTCTTAATCTCATGGCTGTTAGACAGGAGATGAAGCTACATTCTTCAACAGACTTGACAGCATACAGGCATCTGAACAGACAGATTTCCAAATGCATGCGGCGGGACTTACGCAACTTCAATACAGCTCGTATTGAAGAAGCGATAGAGCGGAACCAAGGCTCCAAAGTCTTTGCCAGAGATCTGTCTGCCAGAAAGAGCCAACTGTCAAAGCTGAAGACAGAATGTGGCAGCATCGTTTCCGGGACACCTGAGATTTTGAGTGAGATTAAGAGGTTCTATGGGCAGCTGTACACGTCATGGTTGGAGCCACACGCAAGTGTGAGTAACGATCCAAGAGCGAGTCTCATCCGACACTATTCCGAAGATATCCCGGACGTCAGTCTGAGCGAGATTAGAATGGCTCTCCAGCACCTTAAAAACGGTACGGCCCCAAGCGAGGATGGAATTACAGCGGAGCTTCTGAAAGCGGGTGGAAAACCGGTACTGGGTGTCCTTCAGAGGCTATTTAATTCCGTCCTCCATGGTGGCTTTACACCGGAGGCGTGGAGCAGAAGTGCGGTGGTCTTGTTCTTCAAGAAAGGTGACAACGCTCTCTTGAAGAACTACAGACCGATTCCCTTCTGAGCCGCGTCTACGTGCTGTTTTCGAGAGTCATTACGAATCGTCTCGCGCGCAGACTTGACGACTTCCAGCCTCCCGAACAAGCCGGTTTCCGAAAGGGCTTTAGCACCATAGACCACATACATACCCTTCGGCAAATTGTACAGAAGTCCGAAGAGTACAATTTGCCACTATGTCTGGCGTATGTGGACTATGAGAAAGCCTTTGATTCCGTCGAAATTTGGGCGGTGCAGCAGTCCCTTCAGCGGTGCTAAGTTGACTGTCGGTATATCGAAGTGCTGAAGTGTTTGTACAGTAGAGCTACGATGGCTATCCGAGTACAGAACCAGAGTACGAAACCTATCCAATTGCAGAGAGGTGTAAGACAGGGTGACGTCATATCCCCGAAACTCTTCACCGCTGCATTGGAAGACGTTTTCAAGCTTCTGGACTGGAAAGGATACGGTATCAACATCAATGGCGAGTACATCACTCACCTTCGATTTGCCGACGATATAGTCCTTATGGCAGAATCGCTGGAGGAACTAAGCACTATGCTCACTGACCTCAATAGTGTCTCCCAACGGATAGGTCTTAAGATGAACATGGACAAAACAAAGATTATGTTTAATGTCCATGTCACACCTATGCCGGTAGTTGTTGGGAGCACTAAGCTCGAAGTTGTTGACGAGTATGTTTACCTGGGACAAATAGTCCTACTAGGTAAGTCCAACTTCGACCGAGAGGTCAATCGACGGATTCAACTCGGCTGGGCAGCGTTCGGGAAGCTACGACACATCTTCTCGTCAGACATACCTCAAAACCTTAAAACGAAATTGTACAACCAGTGCGTGTAGCCAGTGATGACTTACGGAACTGAGACGTGGTCCTTCACAGCTGGCCGTATGAGGAAGCTCAAGGTCGCTCAGCGAGCTATGGAGAGGGCTATGCTCGGAGTTTCTCTGCGTGATAAACTTAGGAATGAGGATATCCGCAGTAGAACTAGAGTAACCGACATAGCCCAACGGATTAGTAACCTGAAGTGGCAATGGGCCGGCCATATAGCTCGAAGAACCGACAACCGATGGGGAAGAAAGGTTCTCGAGTGGCAGCCTCGTACCGGTAGGCGAAGTGTAGGGCGACCCCCCACGAGATGGAGTGACGACCTGGTAAGACATGCAGGAAGTCGATGGATGCAGGTGGCTCAGGACCGTGCTTTGTGGCATTCCTTGGGGGAGGCCTATGTTCAGCAGTGGACTTATGAAAGGCTGTAATGATGAATGAATGATGATCATATTAAAAAAAAAGAAGCTCAAAGTCTAACAGCAAGCTATAGAGAAAGCTACACTAAGGGTAACTCATATACTACAGAATTTTAAGACAAATGTGTACAACCTGTAAGTGTTACCAAGTTTACTAATGGAAAGGCAGAATAATCCTTCACTGCTAATTGAATGAGAGCTACGCTCACGGCAATTCTGTGTGATGACATCCATGACAGATATCCAGAGTGAATATAGATAAACATGTGCAACCCAATGCATCAGTCACTCAGTCAGTAAAAGTAGCAATAGGTTAGCCAAATAACTTAAAAAAGTGACAACCAATGGGGAAGAGTTTCTCAATTGGCCTTATATTATATTGACAAGTACAGAATATTGAGTGACAAAATACAAAGAGTAAACGGTTGCATTTGAATAAGAAACATGTTTTGTTGCAATCTGTGGGGGCAGCTATAAGTATTTAATAATGAATTTGTGATGGGTTACTATAATAATGATGATGATGATGAGTCAAAAAGATATATTACTTACCACTTTAGTAAATTTACTTTTGTTGTGATACAAAATATAAAGTAGAACAACAATAATCACTGCTGTCAAGAAGAATGAAAAGAAATGATCATCTTCTTCTACAAATTCATCTTGAGGTATTTTTGAGATAAAATCTGGAAACAACAAACACAATATCTGTAGCAAAATAAAACTTTTTCAACAGGATATATTATAATTCATATTGCGTTTCTGTACTTGGCTGTTTGTTTTGTAACAACACTTTTATTAATAATAATTGCATTAGGTATTGAAACCTGAAAATTATATGATTAAATACAGACTGTATTGTATCTAAAGTCGTTTTGCTTTGAATATATTCCGATTTTAATACAATTTTTGTGATCTACCTCCTAATTTCATGGCATCAAAGCTTTTGCGCATTATGTCACAGTTTCTGAATCAAAAAAAATTCCGAACCTATGGTTTGTACTAATGATAAATTGTGCGTTTTCAAAACTATAGTCCACTAAGTAGTTCCAATTATGCACACGTCTACAACACCACTTTTGAATGTAACTTTAATGGTATATTAAAACAGATTTATTATAAATTGAAGTGACAAATGATCTTACAGTTCACACAAGAACAAAAAGAACTTACAGAACATTTGCAATAAACTTCAAATAAAGAAAGATATAGATGCGTGAATGCTTCACAGTAAGTAGTGCAAGCAATTACTCTCTATATATATTTCTTGTCCTTCGGATCGGAACACAAGTAAGTAGTTTAGTATGTTTGTCACTTCAAGTTCTATAAAAAAAAATGCAGAAACAAGTGTGTCAATATACCCTGCTTCATGACATTACAATTAAATACAATAAGTTATGGGAATGTAATACAATTTTGAGTATTCCTACTTATAAAAATGATATAACATATTTAACGACCTTGTAAAACACATGTACAAACACAACTTTGTGAGGAATATTATAACCATAGATTTAGTAAAAAGCTGCCAAGTGCGAGGCGGACTCGCCCATGATGGGTTCCATAGCAGCAAGTAACATAATTTACGATTTATGAGGTTTAAAAAAACTACCTACTAGATCTCGTTCAAACCAATTTTCGGTGTAAGTTTACATGGTAATGTACATCATATATTATTTTTAGTTTTATCATTCTCTTATTTTAGAATTTACAGGGGGGATTTTACCACTTTGGAAGTGTCTCACGCGCAAACTATTCAGTTTAATTATCATTTTTGAAGACCTATCTATAGATACCCCACATGTATGGGTTTGATGAAAGAAAAGTTTTTGAGTTTCAGTTCTAAGTATGGGGAACCCCCAAAATTTATTGTTTTTATTTCTATTGTTGTATGAAAATCTTAATGCGGTTCACAGAATATATCTACTTACCAAATTTCAACAACATAGTTCTAATAGTTTCGGAAAAAAGTGGCTGTGACATACGGACGGACAGACAGACAGATGTGACGAATCCATAAGGGTTCCGTTTTTTGCCATTTGGCTACGGAACCCTAAAAATTGACATACGATGATAATAGATAATAAGTTGAATGATAAAATACTTGATTTATTACATTCCACAGTCTATTTTGGTACCACAATTCACTCTCGTCTACAATGCAGATGTTGAGGTCTTGACAAGAAGACTTAGTTTCTGTGTATTCAGTAAAAATTATAAGGCTGTTGACGAATGTGGATACAGAAACATTGGTTTATTTTTGCTATTCACACAGTGATATGTCCTATGAATTATTAAGTAGCGAAGCTTGCGAAGTCACTTATTGATTTCACGATGTCTGACGGTGTCCCACGATTATCTCGAGAACGGTTTCGAATTTTCAAATTCTGTTTTCAGCAATCGATTACTGATCACCCAGGCATCTGAACCTCTTATTTTGAAAATTTTTTTTTCCGTTACAAACCACTACAAAAACTGATTGCTTCGCCACTTTGCTATGCTGTTAGCATGCTAGGTTCATTATTGTGGGGATCAGTAACCAATATTGAAAATATAAAAATAGTAGTTTTGACAGTCCTGTTTTGATGTTAACCTAACACTACCCAAAGAATTCTGAAGAGACCGAAACAGGTGAAAATCTGAGCATGCAAGGTCAGAACTATATGATGGATGCATTAACACTTCCCAACCAAGCTCTCAATTTTGCTGAGTGGCCAAACATGTGTGTGGTCTGGCATTATCATGATGAAAGACCACACTATTCTGTTAATAATTCCGGCCGTTTTTTCGCAATTTCTTGCTTGAGTCTCATTAGTTTTGGCAGTAATGATCCGAATCGACTGTTTTGCCTGGCGGTAAGAGCTCATAATAAACAATGGCATTCCAATCCCACCATCACCTTATTGCACGTTAATCCGGTTTTACTACAGTCTGTGGAGCTTGACTACCTCTAGACCATGATCTTTTTCGCACGTTCTTATCGTAGGTGATCCACTTTTCATCACCAGTGATCAATCTTTTCAAAAATGGTTTGGTTTCAATATGTTTCAATAGAGAATCGCAAATGAGTACATGATTCATTAGGTTTCTTTCAGTAAGCTCGTGTGGTACCCAAATATCTAGCTTTTTTGGATAGCCAGACTTTTCAAATGGGTCTAAACTGTTTTGTGGTCAATCTTCAATTCCTCGGCTATGTCGTAACTACTAATATTGCTTGCTCCACTTTTTAAATAATGGCATCAACTCTATCCGTATGAGGACAACTAGAGCAAGCTGCATCTGAAATCACTTGAACCTATGCTACTGTTACTGACACTGGATTAGGTCCATAAACGTCATAAATTGTTTTCGCAGCTTGAGTCACTTTTTTCCCCGTTTTGTAATAAAAATTTCAGAATGTATCAAATTTCTTTGTTAGAATCACTCATTTTAGCATACAGAAAAACAATTGAAAAATGGCGGGAAAGTGTTTTTTACTTTTTATATTTGTTTTTCTAAATCTCCTTTAAGTATTATTTATATTAAATTCTAATAAAACACGCTCTTCCATTACATGACACGAAGTGACGCTTTTATTCAGTAAAAAACAGTTCCACCAAACAGCACAAAAGGATAATTGACAGTACCAACTTACAAACACAAAAATTTTACAGATTATAAATAATGTTTTAATACCCCCCTTAACAAAATAACACAGAGTTGTAATTTGTTACAATTCCTAACATTTTTGGAAATTTATAATGTTTACATTAAATTAACCCTTTTGTTAACCAGTCAGTGCGGTATGTGACTTTATCACTCACATTAAGCTTTTTATTAAAGACCCACTTACACTACACAATTGACACATCACATAAGCTTTTTATTAAAGACCCACTTACACTACACAATTGACACATCACAAGGAATGTCCACGAGCTCCCAAGCATCATTGTACTGAAATGATTTCAGCTCCTCTCACATGACTTTTCCATTGTTGTTTCCATTGTTCAGCTTCAGGTCCATTCATTGCATCAGAAAAATCGATCTGCTCCATCAACAGTACACTGTCAGACACAGTTGTAGCATTCAGGCCATATCTTTCTGGTTTCTGGTACAGCTCTTTGATCAGTTTTCTAGCTGAATTTCTGAAACATCATTCAGTTCATTTACAGAAATATTTGTCTCAGCATTGGAGTCTGTTAGTGTCTCATCACTATCTGAATATGTATTTGTGTAAACTGAAGTACTAGAACTTGAACTGCTTAGAGATTCATCCAGTGTCATATCATCCACTGAATCTGTGTTTCCATTACTAACTTCTTGGTTATTATTATTCGGCTGGTTAGTTTTTTCTTCTTTAACCCAAATCATACTGTCTTCTTTTTGATTTTCTGTGTAAGTTTTGTCTTCCTATTATTATATCACTTTTTACAGTTACATTGTTTTTTCTTGAATCATAAACATTTTACAAACATTTTACATTTTCTGAAATATTTGTCTCAGCGTTAGAGTCTGTTAGCATCTCATCACTATCTGAATATGTATTTGTGTAAACTGGACATACTAGAACTTGAACTGCAAAGCATCCCGAAGCTCAAGGGATGAGAAAATTATGTCGAACGGAGTTTTGCCGTGGAAAACTTGTTGGTGCTTGAAGGTATGGCACACTACATCAAGCCCGTCACCAATCAAGATGTTGAACTCGAAAAAGACGCAGAAACCAGGGCGAAGCTAATTTTAACCATAGATCCAGGTCTGTTTGTGCATATAAATAGTAGTAGTAGTAAGAAGTTCTAAAGCGCAGTGAAAGTGTGCTGGGCCAATAACCTAATAAACACGCTCTTCCATTACATGACACAAAGTGACACTTTTATTCAGGAAAAAACAGTTCCACCAAACATAGCACAAAAGAATAATTGGCAGTACCAACTTACAAACAGAAAAATAGGACAAATTATAAATAATGTTTTAATAAAACCAACCAGATACAAACAGACCAAACCAAAGAGATTTTTCTACAGTTTTATACAAAGAAACTACAAAGAAACTTTTTCTTCAACCTATTATTTATACTACCAAAAAGAGCCATACATAGTTATTAAAATAAAAAAAAACTAAGGGATGCATTCAGAATAAACATTTCTGGTGCATGTAAAAATATTCTTATGAAGAAAGGATATTATAAATTAGAGGACTGTATGCGTGGTATCCTTAGACTTTTTTGTTAATTATGTATATATTTAATAAGATCAAACAGTAAACAATAACTGTAGAGAGAAAAATAGTCTACTTGTGAATTTTTCCGACAAGGTTTCTACGCAGTAGGGACTTGTAGAAGCTATGGTGTTTTTGAGTTTCAAAAAGTCAAAGTACTTTTTAAAACTCATGCCAATCTTCAATAAAAATATTTGACTGAATAAATCTAATAAAAGAATTGCTCAAACCATTGCATTTGAATTTGTACATTCCACTAATGAATAACAATACTGATGATGATGATGAAGTCATAATTTTATACCTTAATTAATTAATTCCACCAATCATTTTATACCATAACATTATTAAATTTGTCGTTAATAACATAAATTCTTAGGCAGTTTTGTTCTCACAACATGTTTCTAAATTTACTTTTCAGGTTTACTAGGTAACTTTTTTTTTTGTTTAAAAATGTTACCCTACACTAGGATTTTCTCCTGTGTCGTGGAGGCAGCTTACAAACATAAATTGCATGAGGACCAACATCCAGACCCGGAACAATTATTTGTAGGCCATACAAATACTTGTTCCGTGTGGGATTCGAATCCGCGGCCCCAGCGCAACAACTGATTGCTAAGCCACTGTGCCACGGAGCCGTCAAATTCTAACTACTCGTAAGTCTTCATATTAAAAGCAGTTTATTTTGGTCTTGTTTAAATCAATACTTTTCGTGCATGGTATGAATTTTATTTAAGTCCTAAGTGACAGGTAAGGAATTCTAGTGATAAGACCTCTTATTCTGTGTAGGTCTTCATCTACGTCACCAACTTCTTATGCATTTCTGCAGTCAAATATCAGAGCCTGCACAGATGTGTTCCGATATGAAGGGTATAGCGGGTTATTATAATTACAGGCATTCCACCTTGAGACCTCAGAGGTGACAATGCATCTATAGTTTTCTTTGTTTGAAGTGGGCTGTAATAGCCGCATACGATCAGGTGGACTGTTAGTTTATTTGTCACTTCAATTTATTAAAAATATTTAGGGGAAAACAATGTTACGATTTTTATGTTTTACTTTATTTTGTTTCATTGTACAACAATACTGGATGTGTTTATGTCTGAAGCCTTTTTATACTGCTATATGATACCAAATATATATACCGCCAACTTCTTTTAAAATATTCCATTACTCAATGTATTTCACTTAAAAATTGGACAAGATATAAAAAGTCATATCTTACCTTGGGATTGAATATTATTGATTTTAATACTCTCTTTTGTTCTATCCTCTTCCATTTTTTGAATGACTGGTTTCCCAAAGTTAATTTCCGTATCATCTGGCAGATCCTGCTTATCTTCTTCCTCTGAATCTGAAAATTTATAACAATAGAAAAAAAAAGATTTTATATTATAATTTTATAATACTTATCGTCACGCACAATCCCTGACGGGGTAGCCAGAGAGAACAGATCGCCAAGTGTCACGATCCTTACATACCTCTTTCGCTTCTTTCAGATTCATTATCTTCTTCATACATGCACGTCTAGGTATCCGAGTACTCTTGACCCTCCCCTCTTCGAGCAGTTTGCTCACATGGTCTTCGAAAGTTAGTCTCGGTCTACCTCGACACCTTTTAATATTAACTTTCGCGCTATATATTTTCTTCACCATTCGGTCTTCACTCATTCTCTCAACGTGCCCAAACCATCGAAGCATGCCCTTATCAATTTTTGTGATAAGGTCATCTTTCAAACCTGCCATATTGCGAATCTCTTCGTTATATAAATTTATAATAAAGTTTATTTATGAATCTACATATTGTGTATGTTAGTATGGATAACCACTATAAAATATTACAAATTTGTATCAGAATTCATTATCAATATATATACCTCTATTTTTCTTTTTTTTTATTAAATTAACTGTAATATACAGCCAGGTAATTAGATAAATCAAAATTTATCTTAGTATTAACTACTAAATTATACTGTTATTAAATAATGAATTTAAATGTATGTAACTATATTTTATATTATAGCACAGAATTGTTTAAGCAATTATGCAGGAAATATTAGGTAACAAAACATTTGCGTTGCATTTGGCTGGTAGATGAAATTAGATTCACCATTTGTTCTTTATAGGTCATAAGCTGGTAAATAATTCTAGCATATAATTTAAAGCATGTATCATTGTTGTTATTCTCCTTACATGTTGTTTTCTAGCAACACTGCATTTTTAAACATTAGGCTGGCTTTTCACTATGGGATATAATATATATTATATCCCGAAATATATATTATATCCCGCAATTGGCGTTCACACTGTGAGATATATCTTTTAATCAGTGTGCGTTCGTCATTGGTCATTGGATTACCCCCCTTTACCCCGTACACCGTTCTGCGGGGGCGCGGAACGGTGTGCGGGGTACAGGGGGCAAAATATAATATGAAAATATCGCTCGGTCGATCGAAAAAATATTTATAGCTAGAGATGTAATATATATTATAGCTAAGTGTAAACGGTTCCATATGAAATGTATGGTGAGCGATATTAATTTATATCTCGAGATGTAATATATATTATATTATATCCCGTAGTGAAAAGGGGGCTTTAAACTGGAAGTCAGTAGATTTATTACATGTCCATCAATTTTTCATTACACTTAAGTAGTACATATGAGATTCAGGTACTTATTATAAATTAATGGAAAGCAATTTAAAACGTCAGTGTAAAATGAAACATGATGTAATGCTATTCAAACTATTTTGATGTCTTTAACAGTTATTTTTGTATACAGGTTTCAAATCTAACACATGCTTATCTACAACTAATTTTAAATAAGGAAGAGCACTGATGCATTATCACCCCTGGGGATTAAACAACAATTTCTTTTATAGAAGCAAAGGTAACAAACAAGCTAACATTTCATCTGAGGATTAAGATTTAGGTTATTACCAAATCTGTTTAATTCCCAAGTAGAGCTAACCCCTGTGGCAGCAAAGCAATAGTACATTATGGCTGCATGCTGCACACATATGTAGCTGTCCATATGACATAATTAGTTTAGAAACTAAATAGGTACCACACAGTTTAAATAGGGTGGGGGGAGGCATTTTACAATACAAATCAATACACCATTATTTTTGTAGTTGCTTTGAAATTTATGTTATTTTTATTCATTCAGTCATTACAGCATGTCAAAAGCCCCCCACTGAACTGCAACAGCAGTTATTTATTATTTAAAGGAAGATGTTGCTGTCAGCGTCTTGTTTTAGTTCCCTCTGTCCCCGCTTACTACACCCATGGGATACAGGGTATTGGATATTTTTACACAACCATTACACAGTGAAGAATTTATTCAACTAAGCACAATAAAATTTATGCTACCTTGTTCATCTTCTATATCATCAATTATTGGATCTTTCACTTCTTTTAACTGATTATTTAACAACTGATCTTCTTTTTCTACATCCTCTTTCCTTGGAGGTTGTTCTTCTTCATCTAGCATTTGTTTTTCATTTACAGCTATAACTGAAGTATCTGGTTTCTGAACAACTGCTGATTGTTCTAATTTATGTATATCTTCTAGACTAGGCTCACTCAATTTTTTTGTTTCTAGATTTTCTGCTACACCAGAGGCTTGACTAATTGATGCTTTTTGAGTAGATTTATCAAAGTTAGCTACATCTACACCATTTGCTGCTTTAACATTTGTTATTGTTGTTTTTACAATGGAAGTACCTTGATCCTTAATTTCAGAATTTGAGTTTCCACTGACACTCTTAGCAGTTGATACAGCAGTGTTATTAGCAAGAAATGGGCCTAAAGATTTTATGTTTGAATTTGTTACTAAATCAGGAGCTGCAGCTAAAATTTCTTTATTTGTGGGTTCAATTTGTTCAGATGGTGTACCTGAATGAATTTTTAATATATCAGAGCCCCATTTATAATATTTACAATATGTATTACTATCGTCACTTAAAACATCTGGAACGTCGCACACTTTTTGACAATGAACATGCCCGCCAAAAACTTTTTCAGCAGTCGTTTTGTAAAAAGGAAAATCAGTAATGTTAGTGAATTTCCAATTTTGAGCATCGTTGCACACTGAATCAACTTTGACCATTTTTTTAAGTTCATTTATTAAATCCTCTTGCAACCCTAATTTTGAAGCATGTACTGCATCACAAAGCTGATTATTCATGTCGTAAAATATCAGACATTGTATTTGTTTACCATTAAATGGTGGAACCGCTAAATTGCATTCCAGCAACTTATCTTTAATTTGTGATACAAGAAACTGGTTTTCACAATGGCTTGCAAGATCTTTGAGCAAACTAGATAATGGGTGGAGAGTCGCAGAGGTGGATATTGGATTACTTAAACTTCGATAGCACATATTTAACAGAAGTAATGTAATAATGAAACGAAACATTTTTAAGTTACCTATACTACGACTAAATACAATAAAATAATTTCCACACAGCAAAAACTTTTTCACGCACAAAATTGTATTGTATTTGTACAGAATACAGATGCCAAAGAGTATAGTAACTGACAGATGCACACAGTACACTTTCATACTGTAATGGTGGCACTTCACATGGCTATTTGTATTTGCGTATTTGGGGTATTTGACAAATAACTACCATGTGTGGAGAGTATATTTGCCATAATTATTGCCGTATTTGCCTATTTGGCAAATATAGCCAATAAC
The DNA here is from genome assembly GCA_033319125.1 of Parnassius glacialis. NCBI lineage: Eukaryota > Metazoa > Arthropoda > Insecta > Lepidoptera > Papilionidae > Parnassius > Parnassius glacialis. The sequence continues at coordinate 23,883,816 of JAVANC010000019.1, forward strand.
AAATACGGCTTACCGATCGTCTGTCGGTTTTTTAAGGCTCATCAAAGGAGACAAATAGGCAAATACGCCAATATACTGGCCACACATGGTCGGGCTCATAAGCGCGCGAACTGTCAACCAGTACGGACGGACCCGTTTATATCATTTTATAAGTGATTATTTAGGTATCTACGGAAAATGAATTGGAGCAAAAAAACCGTTGTAAGGTTTCTAGAACTTTACCAAATGAACCCATGCATTTGGGACCCTGGAAACGAGGGGCAGGTCAAAAAAGAGTCACTTATGTCTATAGAATAGAATAGAATAATTTGTTATTCAATATAGATCACATGTGTAATTCTTATTGAAAGTCATTTTTTACTTTACCACTGGTTCGAAAAAAAAACTGTCCTGGGAAGAACCAGCAAGAAACCCAGCGGGACTTTTTTTTAAAAGCAAATTTTACATTAATGGTTGTACAAACTATATAAGTACAAAACTTATTTTTGAAACAGCTTGGAAGCGGCCACTTCATTCTCAGGGGTTATTATTAACCATGTATTCATTTATACTATAATAACCCTTTTTATACAGTTTCAAATTAACATCTGCGTATCGAGGTTACAAAACCAAAATAAAGAAAAGCGAACGATCCGGATCAGGTGCAGCTGATGTGTACCAACCAAGTTGGTTTGCATTTTCATTTACGGATAGTTAGATTTTTATGCAGTCAGCATCCACCAACGCCTTGCTATTGGTCGTTTTTTCATCACTGTATTTTTTTTTTACGAATAACATATAATAGTAACATGCGTTCAAATAATAAAATCGAGCTGCAAGTGCAACGTCCATTTGGTAGGTACAACTACTTTCTGCTAGCAAACATGTTTAATGTTTTGGTATTTGGCTCCATGTGTGGACGGTTGTGTTGTTTATTTGCCCGTACGTCAAATTTTTTGCCAAATACGGCTCCATGCAATCACAAATACAAATAGCCATGTGAAGTGCCACCATAAGTAGGGATCCAATAATCTGCAAAGACACTAGTGCCATCTTATACGATATCCGCATAAACTTTCGAACATCAAATTCTAAAAGGTGCGCTAGATGGCGACTACACCAATTCTAGTTATTGGGTATGGAGTTTAATGGAATTCTCTAAAGTTGTAACATAAATATAAAAGATTAATAATTATACGGGCATTCAAAAACCTCTTTAAAAATATATTGAATAAAAATATTTATTTTGTCGGTCTGAGATGCAATAAGTTTCTCGTTTTGGCAAGTGGCAACTTTATTACTTTATCACATAATGGCTACCGGCGTGTGAGCAAGTCGTTGTTTTCACGAACACTTTTGCCATTTTTGTAATTTTTGGTTGTTGTTGCTACTCGTATTTACAATAAGTTTGGTTGAGTTGAGATTAGCCCTCATCCCGTCTTATCGTTTAGTTTTTCATGCTGGAACCACATTGTATGTACATATGTGTAGTGTTGTGCGAAATATTTAACAACAAATAATTAGGTTTGGTGCTGTATTGTGCGGAATAGATGCTTTTACATCTTGTTTGTTAAAATGCCGCGGACTTGTGCTATTGGATGTACATAAAACAAAGTTAAATCAATATTTCATTGATGTTACAAATAATATACGTTTTCACGAACTATTTTGTACCTTATTTAATTTTAGGTTGTTGTAAATAAATGTTTAAATGTTTCAAATAAATGTTTAAATTACTGAAATCTGTAATACTTATTTAATAGAACCCTAATACCTTAAAATATAAATATAACTGCCTATAGTATAAATAGCTGTATATGCATAACTACATATAACTATCTATAGTCAAAATATTGAGATTAGTTCAACGGATATGATACCAGACGGCGACACTGTGCCACTATTTGTATTGGGTGACAAAAAATCGTAGAAGCTGGCTCTCTATTCCGGTATATATTACTCTACTCTATGGATGCACACTAATTTGACCCGCCTAAAGCCCCCTTTTCACTACGGGATATAATATAATATATATTACATCTCGAGATATAAATTAATATCGCTCACCATACATTTCATATGGAACCGTTTACACTTAGCTATAATATATATTACATCTCTAGCTATAAATATTTTTTCGATCGACCGAGCGATATTTTCATATTATATTAATTTATATCTCGAGATGTAATATATATTATATTATATCCCGTAGTGAAAAGGGGGCTTAAGGGTACTAGTGTTCTGTGCTTTTGACCTTTTGAGACTTTTGACAGTAACAGACAGTGTTGCCAACAGTAAAACTAGTGGCGAGTCAACTCGAGTTAACTCGAGTTAGTAACTAAAAGATTTCAAGTTGACAAAAAATGGTTAAATAGAGTTAAATAATACGTTCTATATATCGTCGTTCATATTGCAATTAGTTCTATGTCAAAAATGACAAATTTACAGGAGAGTATAAAACAGCATATTGGAAAAAAACCTTTTAAGACACCAAAATGTTTTTAACTAATGTTTCCTAACTATTGTGTTCTATTAAATGTGCATTTTGAAATTTTCATAAATAATTATATTTTGTTAGAAATTTGACATAGAACCTATTGTAACTACAATTGACGTTAAATTTGTGACATGTAACATATTGATAGTTTATTCGTATGAAATAATACACAGATAATTTCAAAAATCAGGTAAAGTATTTATTCAAGTTATTTATAATTAAAGTAGGAACAATCACAAATATACATAGTTAAGAAAAATAAACAACAATATTGACGTAAATTTCTTGACCAACTTCAATTTCGTTAGCTTATAACAAAATAAAATTGAACTTATTTTAAAATTCACGAATTATACATGGCAAGGTGAAATGGAGAAGGTGATGCAAATAATGTAATAATTAATATTTAGTAAGCAATGGGACCATTGCATACTAATTATTTCGTTTATGAGGACAGGCATCAGGATCTGAACAATTATGTTCCAAGGAGTCGTAAAAAAGGTGATAATCTTTAGGAATCAGTGGTTTTAATTCTTGTAAATGTATAAATTTTGTAGTGTCAATAGGGAGAAATGATTGATAATGGGCAGTATCAGTTTGTGTGTAGATTTTGTTTGAGCGTCGCGGTAATTCTTTGAAGTCGTCATTAAAGTCCAACTTATACCATATGATCCCATCTGGATTATATTGAAGGCTTACAATGTCGACTACAAGTGGATCACCTTTTTTGTTTCCTGGTCGATTGCTGGAGTATCTACCACCTTCATACCTGCTGATATCACTGTAGCTTAGACAAACAACTTTATACGGTTCAGGCTTGCTTCTTGCGCTCTTTATTATATTTATGTAGTCTCCAGGAATGAACATATCTCGATGAGGTGGCAACTTTCTTTCGATGCTGCTATGTATTGAGTCGACCTCCATCTGTGTGTGTCCAACTTCGAGGTATTTTTGTTCGATGATTATGTTCCTTTCGATTGACAATTCAATTAGAGCATTAGACAAATTCAAGGATCGGTTTTGGTAACCACACCCATCACTCCAGAGGATAATTTTTTTGGTATTTGGTGCCTTTTCTAGTTCTGCCTTTAGGTGTTTCATCATAATAGACGTGAATACATCACTGTCTATGCCACCGCTTCCCTCGTGCCATAGATAACAAATCACTTCTTTTGTTTTTAAATTATAGTGTGTGTAATTGTGAACTTTAAGTTTTGTTTTATAGTAAACAGCTGATGCCTGGATTCTTGGACATAGAAGTACCGCTTGGACATCCATAGTGTATACTTATACATCATCTTCAGTATTGTTTTTGTCGTTATCCTTACATTGTCTTGCTGTTTCTTTTTTCTTCAAGTGACTCCTGTATTCATCTTCATTAAAATTACCATTCTTGTAGGCTAAGCACTTGTTGCACTGGTCTTTCCTGGGCTTAAAAATAAACAAATTAAGCTTGCGATACTTCCTCTCGAACGTCGCAACACAATATCGTCTCTTATTTTCATTTGAACAAAACTTTTTATATTCAGCATACAGATCACCATGAACACTATTCCAGATTGGTTCTAAATATAATTTTGAGGAAGACTTACTTACTTACTTACTTATCGTCACGCATAATCCCTGACGGGGTAGCCAGAGAGAACAGATCGCCAAGTGTCACGATCCTTACATACCTCTTTCGCTTCTTTCAGATTCATTATCTTCTTCATACATGCACGTCTAGGTATCCGAGTACTCTTGACCCTCCCCTCTTCGAGCAATTTGCTCACATGGTCTTCGAAAGTTAGTCTCGGTCTACCTCGACACCTTTTAATATTAACTTTCGCGCTATATATTTTCTTCACCATTCGGTCTTCACTCATTCTCTCAACGTGCCCAAACCATCGAAGCACGCCCTTATCATCTTTTGTGATAAGGTCATCTTTCAAACCTGCCATATTGCGAATCTCTTCGTTTCGCTTTCGGTCGGCCATGGTGACGCCGCACATTTTACGAAGAGATCGCATCTCCACTGCATTCAACTTGCTTTTATGCTTCTTCTGGCATACCCAGGTTTCGCTGCCATATAACAAAGTCGGTACCAACTCTGCGTTATGTATTGCAAGGCGTGCACTCTTCACTACGCCTTGCCTTTTGACTAACGCAGTCAGGGCACCATTGACTTTGTTCCCGGCAGCGACACGCCTGTCCACATCTAAATCACATCTTCCATCCCGGCTAAAAGCACTCCCCAAGTATACAATTTCATTTACCTGTTCTAGACATTCCTGATTTACCAATATTTCACACTTCGTTCTCTCTTCGTCTTTTTCAAATACCAGAACCTTAGTTTTATTAGCATTCAAGCGGAGACCTTTAATTTCACATTCCTCTTTCATACACGTGACTAATGCCTGCAGTTCTGCCTCTGATGGTGCAATAAGCACTGCATCATCAGCATACAGCAGACAATTTACTTTAATGTCACCCAATTTCACACCCAAACAGCTATCTTTCAGCTTCTGTAAACAGCTGTCGAGATACAGTATGAACAGCCAGGAAGACATGACCCAACCCTGTTTTACGCCCGTTTGGACGCTAAACATGGGTGACAGGTCATGCCCTACCCGCACACAGGCTTTACAGTCACAGTAAAGTGACTGCACAGCCCTTAGCAATCGACCATCCACACCATACCCCGGCAACAGTTCCCACATTTTCTTCCTTACAACCTTATCAAATGCTTTCTCAAGATCCACAAAAGCACAAAAAATCCTCTGGTTAGCAGCCAGAAGCTTTTCCGTGATCATGCGGAGAGAAAACATTTGATCCGTGCATCCTCTTCTAGGTCTAAATCCGCATTGTGCCTCCCATAGAAATCTTTCCGATTTCTCTTGCATCCTACATGTCAAAACCTTCGAGTAAACTTTACTTGCTAAACTGGTCAAGCTGATCGCCCGATAGCACCCGCAGTCAAAATGTGAACCTTTACCTTTATATAAAGGCACAATGACTGCGGATCGCCAATCATCCGGGACATCCCCCGTCCGCCAGCACAAATTGCACAGCAGATGAAAGCTGTCCCAGACGCGAGGCCCACCATACTTGACCATTTCAGCAGTAACTCTGTCTAGTCCCGCAGCCTTACCACATTTCAAACTTCGAATCACACGTTCAATCTCTTTCATACTGATGACCTCAGTGTCATCGAGGTCCGGGTCTGGCGTACCAGTCTCGGCGTCATCCCCGGATCCCTCACTAAGATCATCACACGCATACATTTCTCTATAAAATTCGCTCCATCGCTGCATGACATCCGATTTTTCTGAGAGGACGTCATTAGTTCTCGAAAGCACTTTGTTCATTCTTAAGGCCGTCGCACCACTTCGGGTCCTTCCAACCTCTTTCCAGAAGAGTTTGGAGTTCTCCTTAAAGTTGTGCGACAACCTTTCGTCCGCTTCCATTCTACACCTTTCACACACTTCCTCAATCAATGCTTTTGTATGAACTTTCTGCAGCTTATATCTTTCTTTCATCTTCTCTCTCATATCCTTATCATAACTAGAGGCCAAGTAGTCTAACCATGCTTTCTTCTTCTTCTTTACAGCTTCTTTCACTTCATCATTCCACCATGCATCTCTTCTTTTACTACTGCCTCTTTTAATCGTTCCACACACTTCTTCCGCTGCACTTACCATTCCATCCCTAAGGTTCTGCCATGTTCTTTCAACACTTTCTTTTCTGCCATCGATGGTGTCAAGCTTTTCGGCTACCCTCGCATGATATTTGTCCCTAGTATCCGCTTCCTGAAGCTTCCAGCTTCGGATGCGACAAGGAAGGAAGACGATCTGCAATAATGGGACTCTACATTCGGCAGGCTGTCGAAAAATTCTCGAACTGAATCGGATTCATTATTTTGAGTCCTTGCAATACAATCCTTTCCATTTTGAGAGATAATAAAACTTTCTGTTACATCTTTAATAGGAACAACCCAATCCCTCAGTTGTGTTTGGCCAATGCACAAAGTTTTCATAAACATTTGCTTACAAACATGAAGTCTCTTAGCATTATCTTTCAAAGATAGGAAATATTTAAATCCTTTGTTTTTCCTAGAATCTACGCTCGATGAACGTCGATTCTGTGGTGCATATACACTTACTAAATTTCGGACGTATACTTTACGAGCTTCCCAAGAACTCAGTGCCCAATAAGAATCAAAAATCAGTTTTCGGGCTTCTTCGGTTACCATTTCACATTCAAATCTTTGTCTCGGTCCCCCATGTTTCACTTCGGTATGCCCACCACATCTTTCCTGTAAGCCTTTAGCTGGTCTTAATAGTGTTTGTTTGTACTTTCCATTCTTATCCTTCTCAAAACCTTCATACTGTTTACTTTGTAACCTAGCCTTAGAGTTTCTTAATCTCTTCCATTTTGTTTGATCTGCTTGACCCTTACGACTGCGTTTCCTTTTGTGGGTATCCTTACGAATAAGCACTCCTGTCTCCTCATCAAGGACCTCTTCGTTGGAGCTCGTATTTTCTTCTAATACATTAGAATGAAAGCTAACATTACTTTCTTCTGGCAGGTAGTCTGAGTCAGAAGACGAACTTCTTCGAACAAGACCTCTTCACTAGACGTGTCATACTGCTGCATAGTTTCATCTTCATGCAACTGGCCAGTAGCTTCGTTCAGTCGCTGTTGGCGAGTATGTTGAGAGGAACTTGTAGCTAACTGTACTAACCGCCTTCCTCTTGTGTTATTCATCTGCAACAATCAACCACCAAGCCATGCATACAAAACCAAAGCAAAATTCAAAAGGTTCTATGTCGCGTTTGTAACTGCTTATTGCAACATAAGTCTTATTGTTTTATTGGTATTATCTACAAAAAAAGGCCAAAATAAACATTTTTTATGAACAAACGTTATTTGTTAATAGATTCGCGTCACTATAGGTCTTAAGCGCTTTACAGTAAAAAAAAAGCAGTCAAAAAGCGGACTCACGGCGCTTTTTGTTAAAAGTTAGGTTAAGGTTTCCTCATAAGTGTAATTAAAACCAGGATATTAACGAAACCCAACTAAAAACAGCACACAATGATACATAATTTATGATAATTATCAACTTACCTCAGAAATAAAGCACAATAGTATAAACTAATTAATAATTTTCTCTTGTTTTTTCTGAGCAAAAATCAGTTGGCGCTCAAACTTTGACATAGAACAATTTGCCTGTATAAAATTTACTGCCGAGTCGATCACGTGACATATTGCAAGTTTCAAACGCCGCTTTCCTATTGGTAAATGACATTGAACCTTAATCGGTCGCGATCAAAATTAAAATTAAAGCATACCTTAGAAATAAAAAAAAATTGTAATTTTTGACATTGAACAAATTGCAATATGAACGACGATATTATATTCTGCAATGATTAATAATTCGAAATAATAAAAATAATTCGTTTATTATTTTGTTATTTTAATTTCCATATCATCAAATAGTTCTTGATAAGTATCATGCATATATTATATATTATATTACATACAAATTAAATCATTAATATTTTTTAACGTAAATTCAATTAATTTTTATTTACTGACATTCAATAAACTTTTATCCATGGAGTATAACTCCATGCTTTTATCTTTTTTTATAAGATCTACTGAAAAATTAAAAAAAAAGAACTAAAGAACTAAATGAGTGAACTAGTTCGCTATAGGACTACGAACTAAATTGAGCGCTCCCAAAGCTTAGAGTATTCAACTAACAGGAGACGCCATGCGTAAATTTCCAAACAAAAAAGTCTGTCACTTCTAGCGGGAGGCGAGGTAACGCACACTAAGCAAATCGTAAACATTGGGCCGTGTCGTTACGCACACACACAGCATAATATGCGCACACGATTAAGCAAAACGCACACAACCTTGAAAATCTCTCTTAAATGTCTCATCGTTACAATGCATAAGCCATAAACAACTAGTGCGAGGGCCTTGTCGATATGGATATGTCGATGAAATTTTATGCAAGTTACATTAGCAAATTAAATAACATAAAAATGAACAAATGTTTAATGTGTAATATTACATTCAAAGTAAATTTAAAAAAAATATATAAGGTACAAAATAATAATACAAAATTACCAAAATTAAAACAAATTGAAAAAGTATTATATTATATTTTAACTGGTTTTAAAAGTGAATAAGTTTGGTATATATTTGACGAATACACTTTTTGGGATCACTCTTTTTTTGCGAGGTAGCTAATTCTAGTGCTTGCATATTTTTCTATCACCAAGTTTGCCAGTTCAATGTTATGTGGAACGTAATCATTATCGAAATAATGTTCCTGTATGCTTAAAAATATATAATATGCCTAGTCTATGAAATATTTTTACCATTTTTTAATGTCATGATCAACCGAAAAGGTTATCTGTATAGGGGTTTTAAACGGTCTAATTTTACAGATTTTATCCAACCTATAGAGTTAAACCGTTTTAAGGGTTAGGGTTGAACTACATCTGGCAGCACGGAATCGCACTTTTCTGTGCTTCTATCCTTTTTGGTCACTCAGAAACGTTATTTACTAGAGCAAGAAAGAGAGCGGGAGTGTATAGTTTCACCCTCAAAAAGCCGATTGTAAACCGGTTTCAAAAGTTTATCTATCATTCTTGACAATCCATACTAATATAATATTATAAATGTGAAAGTGTGATTTTTTGTTAATTTGTTTTTGTCCTTCCCCTACGCGGTAACGGAATGGAGCAATTAAAAAAACATTAAACATTTGCTATCTCTTGGCCGAAGTTTACGCTTAAACAAACATACTTTTTTTCGTCATTTTACTTAGGATTGAAAAATAATTAATGTCGTCGTAAAAAGCGGTAATATTTTGTGTTCTACAGTACAAAAGTGTAGTACTCTGTATATATTTAATAATAATAGATTATAAATATGACACTGAAATTATTTGTTTGTCCTTATATATTTATTTAAGCGCTAATAATTCGTGTCTCATCTGAAAACAACAATTTGGTTGACACCATCTAAGACGATATATTTGTAAATAACATTTTAAGATGAATAAATATCATTCACTAAACCTTCCATTTCGATTTGTTACATGTTTTAAATTTTATCCTTCATAATGTAAAATAAACCTGTAGCAAAATAATAAACTTACTTCCAATAATTTCAAAGTCGGTACAGCAGTTTTATTTAGTTTCCTTTTATTATTTGATTGGATTACGAAAACCGATTGGTCAAAATGCAAGAAACAAATAGTGCTTGTTCGTTTAGGTACCCAGGTTATATGATTGCCACATGCTTTTATCCAAACTTGGCGCCTGTAAAGATCTTTTGGAAAACTGTAAAACCAAAGATCTTTTTTAAACATTGTACAAAAAAGAATTTAAAATAACACCTTGGTATTATATATCAAGGTATTAATTATAGTCAAATAAAAACATCGACACTAAAGATTACAGTGAACATCACTATTATTGCCTTGATGATACCGTTTTATATACTTGAAATTACCTTTCTTTTCGTTTCATAACGTAACATAATGAAATGAAAATATCTATTTAAAATGTTTTATATACAATAAAACTATTTAAATTGATATTTGGGTGGTTTTCTTAAAAATTGTCCGGTAGTAAAATTATGATGGAAATACTGAATGTTAGTAAAATTACTATTTTATAATTTTAATGTGTAGCAAAAATATATCTTTTTTTAATAATGTTAGGTTAATATTCATTTGATTGCTATTTATTATTATTTTAACGTTTTCTTCACGGGCAGTCTCAAAACTTTTCCATTCCATGATCAAATATTTTAACGCAATTTGAAAGCAAAACTCGAATAATAAGTATTCAAAATGTTTTTATTTGTATCAAAAATCACACTTTTACCTTAAAATACAGTATTTATTGTATTATTAATAGTAATCTAATATTTATTTCGTGTCTCAACTCCATTCCGTTACTCTTTGGTAAAATATAAACTATAAATTTGTTTATTTTCTTAAATATGGCACATAGGTCATCTTTTTCCGTGTGTCGTTAACAGAATTATAACAAAAATAATTTTTAATCAACAAAAACAACTTAATCGTAGCTTAATCTTCTAAAATAACATTTAACGACAAAACGTATTTGGGACAGTCACGGAAAAATTTAAATTGGTAACGGTATGGAATTATTAAACCTCGTACACAATAACTAACCTTTTCAATAAAACTACGTTATTTTTTATCACCCATTTTATGAGTTAAGTGTGTTTTCAAAAAGAAAACTGAACTCTTTCCCAAAAGAACATGAGTCAAAATTAAAAAAAAAGATCTACCATACAAAATAACTCTTTTTTCTGAACAGTTTTATGGGAGGTCCATTTTTTTACTCATGTTCCTGGAAACTTGTTTAGTTTTTGGATAAAACACACAATGAAAATATCAGGGCTAATAAAAAATGACGCTGTATATGTACATAGAGGAGATTACTTCTTATAATACCTACGTATTCTTCTCAAATGTTTGAACTTTCAAAACACTTTTACAAAATTAATCACATGTAAAACAGGTCAGGCAACGTGAAACCACAGTCATAATGGAACGGTTCTTATTTCGGGCCGCTGTATTCTCTTTATAGTTGCCTGAAATGTGTGCCTTTTTTATCAGAGTTTCATTATTTGGTGTTGTTTTTGATTTTCGCTTTAAAGATAGTTTGCTATTACTATAATTACTTAAAGTTAATTTTGTGATATCTACTTTAACAGGTACATTATTATCAATAACTATATTAGAAGTCTTCAAACAATGAATATTATCTTTTAAAAAGGTGAGATCAATGATTGGTACACTATTCTCTGTACTCAAAGCAGAAGATGATTTTTCAGAATCTATAATAACTGCAGATGTTGCTATTGATTTCGGATCCATAGTTGAAGTTTTGCACTCTTTTTTCCGCTTGTTATTCGACTTATATCGTCTCGTAAGAAGAAAAGATTCGATTTCTGCTTTTATCGTTCCATTTTGCTTTTTCTGTCTAGTTATTATTCTAACACGGCCCTTTAAACCCAACAGTTTTCCGTAAAGCTTCTATGTTTTTTTGTAATTTTTCATTATTTATAGCTTATACGTTATTGTACGCTCTTTTCCATCTTTTTAAAACAATAGCATGTTTTTTGCAGAGTGAGTCACTTTTTTCCTTTTGTGCTGATGTAGTTTCTCGTTTGTTTGTTTCAGATTTTTTATTTTTTTGGTTTCTCTTTTTATCTTTCCACTTTTTCCTTACTTTTTCTTTTTCATTGTCAGACATTTCTAATATCTTTTTATTCTTAACTTTCATTAGTTGTAAATCATTTTTCTTATATTTTTCGTATCTTACAGGATCTTTCCTTAATTTTTCTATGTATCTTTTCATTTTTTCCCGATGGTGTTACAAAACGAAATATTTAATAATAAAAACACCCTTCATAAATTTCTTCAATTGCAATAATACCTATATCTGTAGTACCCATAGGTATGTATGTACTTAATGATAAAATATCGATGTTACATTCTTGAAGTGTACTCATAAAATATTTTATTTTAATATAATTAATATAATTCTTTTTGTTTTCTTTTTTTATTTAAGGTACATATTTTATACGCAAAATTCACATTCGTCTGCAGTAAAATGATTATATATTGCATATGTCTGACAAAATGGACACCAAAAAAAAAAACGTGGTTTCGTAAATGTTTTACATTTACACAGTCATTTATAACAAAATGTAGAGGATTTCCACAGTCGAAAGATATTGAATATCCACATCCATAACATTTTTGAATCAGGCAAAAATGAGTAACAAGCTATGGCCATTGTAAGTTGCGATTATTTATTGAAGAAAAATTATCTTTTGTTAACAGATCATCAACATCAAGAAAAACCACCATTTTTTGTGCATGTATAGACTCTGAAACCAAATATCATAGCTTTTCTTAAAATTCAAAAGGACTTTATGTTAATTAAATATTCATGGAGGCACCTATCTTTTTGTAAGTAAGTCTTTATGTGCTATGATATTATAAAATATAAATATACATAAATAATATATTACAAAACCATATAGCAGTACAATGTGCATTTGGTTTTATAATTCCATTCCCAAACTTTTTCGGTTCCGTATATACGTTACCGGCATTTTGGCTTCGGAGTGGAAGTAACGTATACATTCCTTAGAGCAAAAATATGTTAAACTCTTCTACAATTTTATAATCTAAGAGTATTGATTGTATAAATCGGATTCATAAATATGTACACGGCACATAAATAAAGATAATAGTAACAATTGTGGACTTCTTACCGAGGTTTTTAGTTTCGGAAGACAGCAATCCAAAATTATACCACAGAAAACGTGTTGCTTAAACTGCGCCGTCTGACAAAATGCACGAATGAAACATTGCGGACATGTGACATGGCTTATAAAGATGTTGCCATTTCTCTCAAAAATATATTAATTGGTAAACTTTTGCATCGGGAACAGGCATAATCCCGGTATCGGAATGGAATTTTCCACTTGAGCTGAGTTTCCGATCCAAAATTTTTAATTTATTTCCTCTTATTTTGATCAACTATTAGTAAAGTGATTCTTGCACTAGCAAGCTATAAGACTCCTTTTTCATTACAGCTAAGAATTTTATAAAGTCCAAATTCATTTCACGTAAGGTTGCGAATTGTAAATTACGTCGAGGCTGTGGGACATGGAAAAAATTGCTCCTTTGCGTTTAAGAATTCTGTATATATGAATATTTTCTTATTTTTAATGACTTTCTAGACTAAAAACTTACAAAACAATAATCATCGAATCTAATAAACATCAGTAGATTACTATAAAGTAGAAAAAATGTTTATAAAATATATTTGAAGTTTTTTTTTTGGAGTTTATGGCCTGGTATCTAGACCTTTAGGCCAAATATTTGAAGTTTGGGGACATAGAAAAATTTCCCATGTACAAATTTTAAGAAAACCACCCATTTTCTTTTCGTTAAAAACAATTAAAGATTATTAATGTTGTTTGAAATAATATAGTTTCGCTAATGGATCACAATAATATTAATGAATTTAAGACTATTCAATAACACGATTTTGTCTTGTGTAATAAGAACAAAGAGAAACGACATTTGTCTACAATTAAGCAAAATTTAATTATGTCCTAGTGGTGCAAAAGTCCTTACTATAGTATTAATACTTTAAGTTGGCAACACACCCTGCTCAGCTATATTAATCAGAATTTTCGTGATTTAATGCTTATATTAATTATTGAAATCAAAATAAATACTTAAAGATGAAAGGTAACGTCGTCTTTTTGTAAATTTGAGGTCTGTGATCTTTTTTTACAAGAAAACACATTGCAACTCGGCATTTTTCTGGAGGTCAACTCACGCTTACGACCACGACTACTTGTTAACTGATGCCGTACGCGGCGCAACTAGTTTTATATAACGGGAATGATCCGCGCTCTCGTACTTTTGACAGCGAGGAACGCTCTCCAATGTCGTCTCCTGTTAGTTTAATACTCCCAAAGTCCCAAAGGCGACCGACTTTTTTTTAACTGGCTTTACGGCTCTGGGTTCTAGTCCTTCTGAGCCTGAAGTTACAATTAATTAACTTTAACTTTACGATACATTCGTCAAAAATTAACTTTCACATTGATATTGATTTAGTTTGTTTACGTTTGCACTATTGAATTGATTAATATCACGTTGCTTTAGCGATGGGTAACTAACCAAAATTGCAATAACCTAGCTAGCCCGTTATTTGTGGTGGAATAGCCAGCTAGATAACCAGCTATTCAGCTATTTGGCTATTTGGATAAATGACTCACTAACCAATCGAGAGTTGATTTGATACCGTTAGCGTGCCACTGTAGTGTAGCTAGGCTAGGAATTCAATGCTCAACTGCCCTGTGAATTACGTTCGAATTTCGCCGCGGAACTTATATTTAGATAAATAAAAAATAATGACTTTCGTTTTTATTTTCTTATTAATTTTATATTATCTTGAAAAGAAATTAATTTCCCCCATAACTATGTCGTACATATTATTAAATTAAATTGTTAAAAACTGTCGAAATATCATATCCATCTATATTTTAAAGTGCCATCTATATCTATAAATGAAGAAACTGCTGTAGTATCAGATTTAATTATGTTATACAACATTCAACAGTACAAGTAAATTAAAAGTGCAAAAACTAATGTTTTTAAATGTCAATATGGACAAAGAACGTTTTAATTGGACGTAAACCATTATCATATAAACTTTTATATTCATTAAAAAAAAGTGTACAAATAAACAAAAATACAAATAGGTACTTAGTAATAGTGACTAAATAAGTGTATAATATTATAGCATCTAAGACTGTATATAAACAAAATAAGTGTAAATAGACTAAAGTTCAAATTTGTACATAAAATCAAACGAACTTTGAAATACACCGATGTAACATTTTATACTGTATGATATTTCATTATAATTTAATTTTGTACTGTAATGTTTTATCGTCAGTCCTAAGCCTGAAGAAAGTGTGAAGGGAAGTTCATTTTAATTATGACAACGGATAAAAATACAATTATTATGTACATATTACAAATAATAAACCTAACCTTTTTGTTATATCGTGAATGTATAAAAGATAAGGGCGATGTGAAATGCGAATAAAGATTGCATCGATCGCGCGTGTAGTTTCCCGTTGCAGCCACGCGTAGCTGAGAGCTACGCGCGGCTGCCGGCTGTATAACGTAGCGTCTTCAGTAGCAGCTAGCAGCTACCCGCTGCGCCGTAGCTTGTCGGATAACCGAAGCGCCTCTAGCCAAAGTAGCCAATAGCTAGTTATCGTGTTGACGAATATCATAGCCGTGGCTATTTTGTGAATAGCCGCTATTTAGTTAGTTACTTGAATAGCTACCCATCTCTACGTTGCTTGTTGTTCTCATTTAGGACAGTTACTATGCTCAATACTCTTTGTTCTCATTTTTTCGTGGACACCAGATATAAAGGAATATAATGGTCGGAAGAATTTTTCATCAGCTAATAAACTTTGAAGAGTATCAGGAACTTTATCATTGTTAATATCTTGAATGGAATTAATGAGGAGTAATCTATTCAAACCAAATTGACTGCATTGAAAAACCAGATGTTTTAGGTCTCATTGTTTGTCTCCTGTTATTATTCTAAGGTCTCCACAATATTCACAATTTGCATTTTCTTTCATTCCCAAACGATGCAGGTGGGCGGCTACTCTGCTATGTCCAAATCTCATTCGGTTTACAGTCGTAATGAATTTTCTATTATTAATCCCTTTTTTGTTGTACCAAGGAGTGGCTGGCGGGCTTTTTTGTATTTCATAATACCAAATTCCTTTGGACTTGCTTATTTCTTCCCAGTATGCCTTCCATAATTATCTCAAGTTCTTGCTTAACAAGGCATATAAATAGTATTTCCAGCATTGTCGAGTGGTCTGAACATGTTGATGAGAATGTCTCTAGTAGCAATGTCTGCTTCCTCGTTCCCAGTTATCCCAGTGTGAAGGGACCATAGATATAGTATTCATTAGATTGGCGATGGCGTGATTAGGGTGAGACCAAAAACGAAATGTAGCCGTGTGAGTGAAATGTGCATGTGTGCGACAACAGTAGTGCTGCGCCATGTATCAACTTTAATTATCGATACAGAACGCTGTGTCTGTGTCATAAAATGAATATTATTATGTTTGAGGGCATAAAAATAAAACTACAAACAAAAAGTTTGTGATTTTTATTTTCCACCAAAAATAACTAATTTATTGTAAAAATGTCGTAAGCTCTCCTTAGAGGTATTTTGCAATTTTGCTTCATACTTTAATCTGATAACCAAATAAGTTTCAATTATTGATTTAATAATTAAGTGTTTATGGTTTGATAATGCTGGCGAATCATACATATATATGTCAAGTGTGTTAAAAAAATGTTTGCAGGACACAAGGCATTCGTTTACTAATTTTTTAAATATATTTTCGTTTACAATTTTTCCTTTCACGTGTTTTCGGAAAACTCGTTCAGAAAAGACACCTATCTCATAAACGTCTTGAGAGGGATACACGAGGCCACCTACGTCTTTCATGTTTATTAGTGAACCTTCCTTAACTTCACCGTAAAGTACATTTACACAGGATTCGCATTTAATTTTATTTGCGATTTTTTTTACCACGTAACCACATATGTACTGAACAATGGACTTAACTACAGATTCCATGCCTTCAGGTATCCATGGCATAGATGATACGAAATCAGAATCTTCATTATCTATTTGGCCTGGGCCAATAGCCGCATCGTCGTTTGGCATCGTCATAGCACTAAGGCCAGTTGTAGTATTTATTGTATCTATAGTACACGATCTTTGTATGTTGAGCATACTAATATTCTCCAAAAGCAAACAATTGGCTTTATCGCTGATTTGGACTTCCATGTGGCAGATTAATCGTTTGTATGCTGCTGTGAATTGTCTGGCTGTAGGATTGTTGTTAAATCTTCCTCTAGAACGTACTGAACTAAAAAAAAGTTTCTATATGATCTTGAGAGAGTTTATAGGTCGGAAGAAACTTTAATTTTCCTGACTCTATGAAATCGACATATAGCCACTTCAAAGCTATCGTATTCGCCAAAAAACCGATAAAACCAAGTTTTCTTCGACTCTCTATCAAAGCTTGGTTGTTGTATTTTAAATTTTTAATAAATTCACACACTTTGTTACATTCAGCTACAACATTTTCAATATTATTTGCATTTAAGGCCTTCTTAAATTCGTAGCTGAGTAAATTTCTGAGGTTGAAAATGTCAAATATGCTGTTTATATGTTTTATAAAACCTGCTGTCACTTGGCAATTTTCAAACATAGGTAATTTTAATACTTCTTCGCAAAACTCTAAGCTGGTTGCAACAGAATTACTCAACAGTTGCGCCGCTAATCGTACATTCATTTTGTGATTTACAAAATTAACATGTTTTTTAGTTACCTTATTTGCCAAATGCAAACCGACATCATGTTGAAGCTGGCAGAGATTTTCAACAAATTCATATTTAATAATATCATTATGATGATAAAAATTTTTGTATTCTGCAAAAGTATTTCTTATCAACTTTAATAAATGACACGCATCTAATATTACGTAATATTTTTGCCCTCTATAGTAAAAGTATGGTCTAAATGGAGCGGTGCTCAAATTAGCTCCTAGTATTTGTGCCATATTTATATTAGATGCTATGTCATCAAAAGTAATAGAAGGAACTTTTACATAATCTGACAGTGAAACAATACACTGCTTTAGAAGTGTTGCTTTCTGTAAAGCAGTAAATCCTCCTCCAAAAAAAATAAGCAATTGGAATTTTCCAAAAAGAATTAATTGCCACTGCCATGATTACCAATACCTCTTTAGCCTTGTCTACTTGATCTCCGTGAATACCATTACCCACATCTACATAGCCATGATGATTACGACCGTCAAATTCAATGTGTTCACGGATAGACATTTCGTCGAACGTAAGGGCGATGACCAAATCTTTTTTTTCTTAACTTACAGCCTTTATGGTTTCTATGGCTTCCTTAGTGATGCCTGGCTTACAACCTACATTTTGGTACCAGCCTCGTAGTGTTCGAGGATGTGGTAGGCACAGGTCAAATTTAGTTCTCATGTAATTGTAAGCACGAGGACTATAAAAGTGTAAAGTTAGGGCAAATTTCTTTAGTTGTGTATCATACTCTTGTTTAATATTTTTATTTTGTTTTTTCTTAATCACCCTTCCGATGAGATGCTGCAACAAATCATTTGGACCAGATGCCATTACAGCACTAATGTTATTTTGAAGTGAGGGAAGCCTTTCTAAGTTTTTTTATCACTTGACACAACTTTCCCACTTTTTCATCAGCACGTTTTTTGTGCTCTTACATTTTTCAGTTTTTTTTTTGTGTTATATCTTCTCCGAAGAATATCAATAGTCTTTTTCATTTTTTTCTTTCTCGGGGAATTGTCTATAGCAGAAATGTTTGCAGATGAGATACTGGGTACTGGTAATATATCTCTGTAGACATATGAGGATGCTGTGCGTATCGGCTTCAATACAACCTACAAACAAATAAATAAAATTAGTGAATACATTATGTACTTATCTATGATTAAAATTAATAAAAGAAAGTACCACCCTTTTACCTATTTCTGTCGCTAAACAGCAGAGCTTATACTACCGTTAAACAGCAGTGCTTACACTGCTGCGTTTCGGCCTGTTCAGTATAGAGAGCCTGTATAGCTATAGGCTGTAAGACATTTTATCTTAGTCCTCAGGGGTAAAAACACATTTGTAGCTTTCTTTATTTGAAGATGACTGTAGGTGTCCATGTACTGCAGTAGCCGTTTACCATCCAGTGATAATGTAAGTTTCTTTATTACTTTCGTTTTATAAAAAAAATATACATACTGAGAATGACAACAACAAGTTGTACACATTTAAACATGCGCAAACGAAATTAAGATATGTACAGTAAAATATATAACTAATTAAAAAACTACGCACGGGCATAAATAATGTGGGTATTGATCCAGAACGCAGCTTTACTCTTTGTGCACTTCTATGAGAAAAACATTTTTGTTCAAAGTGCTTGCTACATATAGTTGAATTTTTTTTGGGAACCCATCCTTCTCTATTTATCATTTTTAACCATTTTTGTTTAACCTCATTATTTTTTGGAAATCCGAAACAATATAAGAGTTTAAATCATCTCATTAAAGTATTACTATAATGTGTAAATATTTACTTTTACGAAAAACTAAAAATTAAAAAAAAATACGAAGTCACAAGAGGCTGTATCCAAGGATATGCCTTTGCCTGTTATAAACATATTATCGATAAGATGATATTGATAGTGTCAATCCCTACAAAAATTTGATCAGAAATAGCGGGAATTCACGTATTTGTTATTATTTTTAATATAGTTCTCACGCATTTAGATTATTATCGTAATAAAATGCGATATTTTTCCCCGTCCATTTGTGTATAAAACATTTGTACTAGTTGTGAAATAGTGAAGTTAGAGTGCTAAACATTTTAATTGTACTTACATGTGAAATGTATAATTTTGTGGATTTTCTTTTCTAGATGAACTGCATTCAGGTACGGCACACGTCACCATACTTATTTACACCTTTTAAATACTTATTAATACTTTAAAATCAAAAATATCGCGAAAATAAGCGGGATTTGTTTCGTTCACCACTGACGTCAGGCTGATACAGGCTGATAGCGTGTACGTGTATGGTCTAGCCATTCTATCTCGTTCTAACGTAAGCATATGCTATGCCCTTTCTCTTTTACATTGCCAATCTAAGTATATACTAAATCTATGGAAGGGACCCACATAAAGGTAACAGTCTTCTTTATTTTACTAAGATTGTTTAGTAAGTTTCTTATATTATATATAATGTAATTTTTTTTTTGTAATCCATTTTGTTAGATTCAATAGCTGTTATAACACTTTTTGAATCAGTTACAATTAAAAACTGTGAATTCGCAATTATTTTTTATGTACAATAAAGTTAAGTAGATTGCATAACATTCAGCTGTAAAAATAGAGCATAAATTGTGAATTTTAAAAGTTTTAGATATTTTCTTTTGTGAATCATAAAATGCTGAAATTGTGTACTCTTCAGATTTTGATAGATATTATATACAACATATTGTATATAATAAACATTTCCATTTGAGAATTCACTTTTTCTTGACATAAAGAAACATTCATGTTCAGTAAAGCATCATATTCTATTTTATATAAAAGCCATGGTTTACTTTGATACACATTTTTGGTTTGGGTCTGTGAATATAAAACAATCCTTATGATGTCTGGTAATTGACCAGATAAAAGCATATTTATCATCAAACTCAGAAACTTCATAAGGAAGTATTGTTTTTAAAACTAAATCATTTTTTGATCTGATTAATTTAACACAAAACTGTTCAGCAATTTGTAGCCTTCTTAGTAAAAGTGGAGGAATACAACTTTCTACTTCCATTAGATGGATTGCACATAGCCCCAGTTATTATACGCAACACTTTATTCTGAATTATATCTAATCTCTTTAAAATCAATCTGTTTGCTAATGTGCTGTAATCAAAATGACTTCGAACTATACTTTTATAAAGCATTGATAACAACTTTGGGTCAGCTCCCCAATGCACACCTGCTAATGATTTTAACACATTGAGACCCCTACAGGCATTTTACACAGATTATTTACATGTTCTTGGAAAGTTAGCTTCTGATCAAGTAATATACCTAAAATTTTTTTTTCTGTAACCAAGGCAATGGTATGTTATTATATTTTACAAAATTATCAATGTATAATATTTTTTGGAAAAAAGGAGAGCTCCACTTTTACTAGGACTAAAGTTTAATTTCAACTTATTTGAATAAAAATCATGAATTTGCTCTAATGCTAAATTTAAATTGTTTACTGCTATATTTACATCTTTATTTACAGTATATACAAGGAGATCATCAGCAAATTGCAAAAAGCTTATATTTCTATTTCTAATATATTTACTTATTAAACACGTATATATATTATATAACAAGGGACATATAGTAGCACCCTGCATGGTGCTTTTGTATTCATTTCTAGGGCCATGTAATATGTTATTAAATTTAACATACATAGTTCGGTCATATAGCAAATTAAAAATCCATTTACATACTTTTCCAGGAATACCAATCTCACACAGAATACTTGCCAATATGGAAGGATCAACACTATCAAATGCACTTTGTATATCAATAAATGCACAAACTGTAGTTGCATGTCTGGTAAAAGAATGATTTATATCTGAGATGAAAGAGGCAAAACTCTCTGCTGCACTTTTTCCTTTCCGGAAACCAAATTGTTGTTCAGGTAAAATATTATTTGCTTCTATGTAATAATCTAGTCTGTTTTTCAACATATATTCAAATAATTTTCCTACACAAAAGGAAAGTGAAATTGGCCTGTAGGAGTTGAAGTCATGTTCTGGTTTATCAGGTTTCAAAATAGGTATCACACATTGCGTTTTCCAAGACTTTGGAATACATTGATTGTCCCAAAGCATATTAAATATTTTTAAAATAGTTTTTTGTCCATTAACATGCCAATGTTCCAGCCTTTTCGCCTTTTTACTTCGTAAATAAGATTTCTATTAGTCTTAACTACAAATATTGTCACCTAAAAATTCTTCATAACTAGAGGAAAGTATATTTCAAATATATTGGTAAATCCAATTGGGCATACCTTAAGCGCATTAAAAAAATTACGTATAACATGATTATACGGAATTTTTAAAGTAGTTTAAATACATTTCGACAGCACTATCGGCTTCAACGTCCTCGAAAACCATGAAAATGACACCCGTGATGAAAAAATTGATACCTATTGCAGCCGCCATCTTGGATTTACATTTCGACAACCCTATCGGCTTCAACTCTCTCGAAAACCATGAAAATGACACCCATGATGAAAAAATTGATACCTACTGCAGCTGCCATCTTGGATTTACATTTCGACAGCACTATCGGCTTCAACACTCTCGAAAACCATGAAAATGACACCCAAGATGAAAAAATTGGTACCTACTTCAGCTGCCATCTTGGATTTACATTTCGACAGCACTATCGGCTTCAACACCCTCGAAACTCATGAAAATGACACCCATGATGAAAACATTAATACCCATTGCAGCCGCCACCTTGGATATACATTTCGACAACCCTATCGGCTTCAATTCTCTCGAAAACCATGAAAATGACACCCATGATGAAACAATTGATACCTATTGCAGCCGCCATCTTGTATTTACATTTAGACAGCACTATCGGCTTCAACTCTATCGAAAACCATGAAAATGACACCCAAGATAAAAAAAATTACATCTATTGCAGCCGCCATCTTGGATTTACATTTCGACAGCACTATCGGCTTCAACACCCTCGAAAACCATCAAAATGACACCCATGATGAAAAAATTGATACCTGTTGCAGCCGCCATCTTGGATTTACATTTCGACAGCACTATCGGCTTCAACACCCTTGAAAACCATGAAAATGACACCCAAGATGAAATAATTGATATATTTTGCAGCCGCCATCTTGCATTTACATTTCGACAACCCTATCGGCTTCAACTCTCTCGAAAACCATGAAAATGACACCCATGATGAAAAAATTGATACCTACTGCAGCTGCCATCTTGGATTTACATTTCGACAGCACTATCGGCTTCAACATTCTCGAAAACCATGAAAATGACACCCAAGATGAAAAAATTGGTACCTACTTCAGCTGCCATCTTGGATTTACATTTCGACAGCACTATCGGCTTCAACACCCTCGAAACTCATGAAAATGACACCCATGATGAAAAAATTAATACCCATTGCAGCCGCCACCTTGGATATACATTTCGACAACCCTATCGGCTTCAATTCTCTCGAAAACCATGAAAATGACACCCATGATGAAACAATTGATACCTATTGCAGCCGCCATCTTGTATTTACATTTAGACATCACTATCGGCTTCAACTCTATCGAAAACCATGAAAATGACACCCAAGATAAAAAAAATTACATCTATTGCAGCCGCCATCTTGGATTTACATTTCGACAGCACTATCGGCTTCAACACCCTCGAAAACCATCAAAATGACACCCATGATGAAAAAATTGATACTTGTTGCAGCCGCCATCTTGGATTTACATTTCGACAGCACTATCGGCTTCAACACCCTTGAAAACCATGAAAATGACACCCAAGATGAAATAATTGATATATTTTGCAGCCGCCATCTTGCATTTACATTTCGACAACACTATCGGCTTCAACACCCTCGAAAACCATGAAAATGACACCCATGATGAAAAAATTGGTACCTAATTCAGCCGCCATCTTGTATTTACATTTCGACAGCACTATCAGCTTCAACACCCTCGAAAACCATGAAAATGACACTCATGATGAAAAAATTTATACCTATTGCAGCCACCACCTTGGATTTACATTTCGACAGCACTATCGGCTTCAGCACCCTCGAAAACCATAAAAATGACACCCATGATGAAAAAATTGATACCTATTGCGGCCGCCATCTTGGATTTACATTTCGACAACCCTATCGGTTTCAACACCCTCGAAAACCATGAATCACCCATGACAAAAAAAAATTATACTACTTGCTTTTAGTACGTACTACTATTATTTATTCTGTGCTTTTAAATATTGTAATAAAAAAATGTCTTATTATTATTCTAATTAAGTATTTAAGAAATTTGGTTATTCGAATATTGTGTATTTGTACAGCGATCTTTTTGAGCCGCTGCAAACAACCGATACAATGTCCACTCACGAAGGTGATTGCAGCAAGACCACAGAGTACCTTTATATATACTGAAAAGCAAGACTGAAGCCAAACCAGTGGCATAACAGTCCATACTATAATTTTTCTTAAGCACCCTCCACATTCGCGCCGTGAACACCCGTGAAAGCCGCGAACCGCGAATGTGGATGGCTTTCGCGTCCGTTCACGGGCTTCGCGCCTGTTCACGTCTTGTTCCCCGTTCAGTGTCGGTATTTTACGCCCGCTTCAAAGGGTTTACGAGGCGCAAACCTCCTGCGAACGCAAGCGCATCCACACTCGCGCGTGAAATCAGTAACGCACGAGACTCGGTGCCGGGAGGTTGTGCTTATTTGTATTTTTTTTATTGGATGGGATGACAAACGAGCACACAGTCCA